>BJEL01000067.1:0-529484 GCA_019972355.1 Drosophila kohkoa
AGCTTTGCTCGTGCGAGTTCATATAATACTGACTACACTAAGAACTAGAACTAAAACTAAAGCTAAACAATGCAGTGGAAAAGTACTGCCAACGGTTCTTGCTACAAATCTGTCGACGCTCTCTCAGCAAGTCATGTCCCAGCACTAGCCGTTAACCTCGTGACACAACCGTTGAACTTGCGAGGGTCGCTATGTGACTTTGTCGTGCGTGCGTGCAAGGGTAGTTAGTAGCAGTGATGCTTGTTAACTTATATATATCCTTATATGTATATGTATGTGTCAGTATCTATACAGTTTAAAAGAGTTCGCTAACTATTTTCCGATTTGCCGCGGTTGTGTGTACTTTGCTATTTTTTTCTGTCGTTTCGCGTTTTGTCTACTTTTTAACACACTCCTGTGTATGCAATCTCTCTTCATGTTGTTATATTCTAAATAACAAGAAAGTTGCTCTTCTAATAGCAAACGCGCGTAGATCCACTACACTCCATATATATATATAGATATCTACATATATATATATATATACATATACATACGACATATATACATCCACATAAAACACACATACATACACGTCCTTTTCCATACACGACACTTACACACATATACACTCCGTATATGTTCCGTATCATATCCATCTCCGTATACGTATATAAACAGCAGCAATCACACCGAGTAATAAAGATTCACGCTGCTGTTTGTGTTTTATTTAAACAATTTTGTTTTTTCCAACAGCGATTTTTTTTTCTCCTCGTCTGTTTTCTTGTGTCGGCTTTGCTCACTATCCTGTGACAGCCGAAGTTCCTCTCCATTATTTTTTTTTTTTTGGGCTTGCTTTCAGCTGTCCGCTTTATCGCGAGTCTTTGTTGAGAAAAAGACTCTAGAGTGACTGCCGAAGCATAGTATGTCCAAGAGACAAAAGAGCGAAAAGGACTCAAAACATTCGTTAAAGCTTCCGACCACAGCTCGTCGCCTGTCGTCCGCTTCGCCCGCTCCTTCGGGGTCTAAATCTGCCACCCCTGCCGCTCAACTCCGAGTAAAAGGTCGATCGTCCGTCGCCGTCTGCTTCTGCAAAGACTCCGCCGTTGCCTAAATCTTCGACTGCTCCTCGTAGACAGGCAACTACCGTTCCGTCCAAGCTAAACTTAGCAACACCCCTGCGATGGCTCTCAGCAACTTCGTCAGCGTCTCTGACAGACTGGTGCACTTTGAGAGTCGGGTCAGAGAGCCTGCAGCGGAAGATGACAATGTACACACGTACGAGATCCGTCGTGACCGGCTGCAAGCCCTCTGGGACAGTGTCGAGGCCGCTTATTCCACGTGCGCCGATGCACTGCATCGAGACGGCGACAGTGAAGGCATACAGGCCATGGAGGCGATCACTGATATGCAGTGTATGAGCGGTGTCTCGCCCGTGTTAAGGGGCAACTTACCCAAGTTTACGGGTTTACCAGGAGTGAAGCATCCGTTCCTCCTGTGTACTCCAGTGGCTGCCGGCTCCCTCCAGTCGACACCGAAGTATTCCGTGGGGATTACTTGCGGTGGCCGACCTTCCGTGATCTTTTCACGGCCATCTACGTCAACAATCCGAGGTTGACTCCGGTTGAGAAGCTTTTCCATTTAAATTCAAAGACCGCAGATGAGGCCAATGAAATCGTAGCCAAATTTCCGCTGACGAGCGATGGTTTCGCGTCGGCTTGGGGTGCTCTCTGCGAACGGTTTGAGAACAAGCGCTTGTTAATAACGAGCCAGTTAAAAATCCTATTCAACCTGTCCACGGTTACCCAAGAGTCGGGAGCAGCTATCAAGGAGCTGCAGAGCACGATTCAGCGTTGCTTGACCGCTCTTGAGCATTCAGACATTTCCGTCTGTAGCCCGTTCGCAGATTGCATCCTCGTATTCCTCTGCTCGTCCAAACTCCCCAAGCTCACACTCTCGTTGTGCGAGCAATCTTTGGTGGACAAAGCGAAAATTCCCGCATGGCAGGATATGAACACGTTCCTCAATGAGCGCTATCGTACGCTCGAAGCGATCGAGGACGTGAAACAGACTGCCCACCCACAGAACGCGACTGCAGGACCATCCCGTCCGCAGAATTCCAAGCGAGTCAACTCCTTTGAGGCCCGAGTCACTGCGAAAGGCAAATTGTGTGACTTGTGCTCAAAGGAGAATCACCCTGTCCGGGTGTGTCCGCGGTTTTGCAAATGCCGGTCAATGAGAGAATGACCTACATCAAACAGAAAAGTCTCTGTTTGAACTGTTTCGCAAGAGGTCACCAACTCCGAGAGTGTACGAGTGCGCACAATTGCTTTACATGCGACAGTGCCCACAATGGTGCCTCTTCATCTTCCGATATACAGTCCACTCCAAATCCAACGGCAACAAATGTGCAAAATTTCTTTGCCAATAATGCTCAGAATGTCCTTCTCGGTACGGCGGGCATCAATGTATGCCGCTTGGGCACTACATACAACGCACGTGCGCTTATTGATTCCGGGTCCGAAGCGACCTTCATTTCTGAGCGTCTGTTCCAACGCATTAAGTTGCCTTTCCAGTCCGTGCGAGCCCAAGTATCCGGGCTAAATCACGCAGTTGCGGCCCAATCGCAGAAGTTATGTCACTTCAGCATTGGTTCTCCAACGAAGCCGAGGCTTCGGCATTCGTAATTCCACAGTTGGCAGGCAAACTGTCCTCCTTCGATATGCCGCAAAGTTTCCTAAGGGATCTACCAGCGATAGAACTGGCAGATCCACACTTCTACAAGAGTGCTCAGATTGATATTCTAATTGGCGCGGATATCCTTCCGTCGGTCATCTTGAGCGGCTCCCGGCCAAACATTTGTGGCTCACTGCTTGGGCAGGAAACCGTGTTTGGCTGGATTCTCACCGGCCCCGTCTCCCAGAATGTGTCGACAACTGTGTCTGCGTTTTCGACAAGAGTCGCCCTCCAAGCAGACGAACAGCTCGACAGCCTACTTTCCAAATTTTGGGAGGTGGAGGATATTCCAGCGAAGCTGATAAAGGAGTCAGACTTCGTTTGCGAAGAAAACTTCGTTAAGACTACATCTCATAGCAAATGTGGCAGATATCGGGTGACTCTTCCATTCCGGAAGCCCGATGGCATTGAACTGGGTCATTCCAGATCTATAGCGCTGGCTCAATTCCTCAAGAACGAGAATCGTTTGTCAAGAAACGATTCTCTAAAGGAACAGTACAATGCCGTTCTCCAGGAGTACGTGGACTTGGGTCATATGACACCCATATCGCCTCAGGCGATCGTCAAGACTCCTAATTTCTATCTGCCTCACCATGCCGTATTCAAACCCGATAGCACCACAACGAAGGTGCGGGTCGTTTTTAACGCTTCTTGTTCATCCTCGAATGGCAAGAGTCTGAATGATATCCTTCATTCAGGGCCCATTCTCAATCGGATCAATCAATTCCCAACGTTGCAGATCCTCAGATAGCGATACTGTCGATATGTGTTCAATGCGGACATAACGACGATGTATCGCCAAATCCTCATGGACTCGAAGCACACACCGTTCCAACGAATTCTGTTTCGTACGTCGGACGGTGAGATCCGTGACTTCGAGTTGAACACAGTGACATTCGGTGTCAACTGTGCGCCTTTTTTGGCTCTACGAGTCCTCCAGCAACTTGTTGAAGACATACGCTTGGAGTATCCTCTCGCAAGCCGAGTCATTTCTAACAACATGTACGTGGACGACGTCCTGGCGGGGACACACACGAAAGAAGAGGTTCTGTGATGCTTCAGAAAGGGCGTATGGAGCGGCGATCTATGTTCGTGTGGAGACGGCGAACAAGGTTTCCACACATCTCCTCACTGCGAAAACAAAGGTGGCTCCTGTCAAGTCTCTCTCAGTGCCACGTTTGGAGCTTTGTGGCGCAGTCCTGTTGGCTGAGTTATCTGCAGCCCTCCTCCTGAATCTGCCAGCAGAAAGTTTTTAGACTTTCTTTTAGACTGATTCAACAATTGTTCTCACCTGGTTGAACAAGCAACCCTACAGATGGACAACCTTTGTGGCCAATCATGTGGCCAAAATCGTCCAAGCCAGCGACGCCAAGAACTGGTCGCATGTGCAATCCGAGCACAATCCGGCAGATCTTGCAAGCCGAGGTGTCCTGCCACAGACTTGATTCGTAATCCTTTGTGGTGGCATGGACCAGAGTGGCTTCATCTCCCGTCGGATCAATGGCCAACATCTCCAAGTTCCATTCCGGAGACTCTGTTGGAGCAGCGGATTAAGTGCAACGTCGCTAAGTTACCTCCTACTCCTGACTTCCTGAGTAAGTTCTCTGAGTTTGGCAAGGCACTGCGCAAGTCTGCCTATGTTCTCAGATTCATCGATAGAAGTCGGAAATTGGCAGTTCCAAGCTCTACCGTGGTCCAAACAACATCGGATCTCACGACGGAGAAATTCTTGGCCGCATTCTCCCGCTTCATTGCACGGCGCGGGTGTCCACACCAAATGTACTCCGACAACGGGAAAACCTTTGTTGGAGCTGACAAGGTGATCTCCAACGACTTCTTGGAAGCGACGAGGGAGTGCATCATCGCACAACACGCCCACAAGAGCCTATCCTGGCACTTCAACCCGCCGGGCGCCCCGCATATGGGTGGATTATGGGAAGCCGGCGTAAAAAGTTTTAAGGCACTCTTTTACAAGGCGACCTCCACCGCTAAGTATACGTTCGAAGAGTTGTCCACTCTTCTCGCTAAGATCGAAGCCTGCCTGAATTCGAGGCCGATTTCCCCTATGTCCGAGGACCCTTCGGACTTACTAGCGCTTACTCCTGGCCATTTCCTCGTAGGTGGCCCACTTATTTCGGTATTGGAACCACCAATTAACCAACCGGTCACCTCCATCCTCAATCGATGGCAGCGACTGAAGGCTCTTCACCAACAATTTTGTTTCCGTTGGAAAGATGAGTACCTGAAGGAGCTGCACAAACGGACGAAATGGCAATCCCCAACACGGAACCTTCGGATCGGTGACATGGTCGTCATAAAAGAAGACAACCTCCCCTCGAACGAGTGGCGCTCGTGCTCACGGCGCGGGGTACTATCCGAAGACCCGTTGCCAAACTCATTCTACTCCCGATGGACAGCAAGACTGACCCCTCTACGTCAGAAGGACTGAAGGACGAATAACCTCCTATTCCGTATTCCTATTCGTCGTCCTGTGTTGTCCTATGCTGTCCTGTTCCATGTGTCATTGACAGTGCAAAGAGGCTACTACAATAATCATTTGGTTTTTTCTTGTTTCATTTCATATAGTATGCCATCACATACATCGACCCACCAGGACCGCCCCGCTGGCACCAACTCGTTCCGGTGTCGCGTTTGCCGTGGGATCCACCCACTCCGGAAGTGTCAGCGATTCCTTAGGCTGACAGCGGAGAAACGGTTGAGAGCAGTACTCATCAACAAGTACTGCTCTAACTGTTTGGCCCACCAACACTCCGGGCAATCCTGCCGCAGCGCGGGAAGGTGCAGGGTGTGTCGTGGGGACCACCTCACGCTGCTGCACTTCAAGGAGGCACGCAGCGCTCGCCCCAATCGTCAGCGACGAGGCGATGACCAACCAGGCTCTACCCGGTCCCGAACCGCAACACGGCCACAGTCCCGAAGCCCAACACGGCCACGTTCGCGAACCCCAACACGGCCACGTTCGCAGACTCCAGCACGGTCACGTTCCCGCTCGCCGTCTCCCCATCGACCGGCCTCACCTACGCCCGAGGGGGCTTTTCCGACGTCGCTCGCATCCTTGCTGCAGGACAAGGCTGTGAGCATCCTTCCAACGGCCAACATCCTAATCGACACCGGATGTAAGACGTTCGAGATGCGAGCGCTGATCGACCCGTGTACGGCGACCAGCCGTATCAGCGCATCATTGGCATCGGCCTACCGGCTATCCATCACTCGCGTTGGTACGGAAGGCGTCTGCACGGCGATCATCCGCTCGCGGACATCCGAGTTCCGTCGAAAGGTGCTGCTGCAGGTGGACTCTCAACTCTGCTGCCGCACCCCCCTCCGGCCCGTCGATGGCGAAAACTTGGAGCAGTTCCGCAGCATTACGCTCGCCGACGAACGCTGGTTCCAGACATCGATGGTGTCCCTGGTGCTCGGCACTGATATGTATCCTCACATCATCCAACCTGGCCTCCTGCCGAGCACCAACGGTTTGCCAATGGCCCAGAATTCCACCTTGGGTTGGATTCTGTCCGGTCCATTTGGACAATGATACCGTTTGCAACTCATGGCAAGGGGGGGAGGATGTTGATGCCAGATGACTGCAGGTGTGACCACTCAGGCCAGCTGACAGTGTGGTCGCGATCGCAAGTTATCGATAGCGACAAAGCTGGTATACGGTGCGTGTGACCGTGTCATACGCGCAGCCACACTGTTCTTGGTTTCCTCTAGAGATGGTCACCCTGCCCTTTTTAGTGCTTTTTTGCTATTCCGCCTTCTATCATATGTTCGAATTTTCTCAAGCACAGTTAGTAAATTTTCAAGTGTTCCAATAAAAGTTATAAAAGGTACTACAAGTTCTACAGAAAAAAAGTGAAAATGTTTTTATTTCGACGAACAAGCATCCCCCCTACAAACATTTGGTCCTTCGAGCCGGATTTCTGGATAGCTCGACCCCAGCAGCAGCATTGGTTGTTTTGTTTCAAGATAAGTAATACACTTTTTTTTCCATCCATACATTTTGTGCAAGTGTCGTGTTCGCGCCATATTACTTTTCCTTGTACCTTATATATATGTGACACAGCATATATATATAAGTACATAAGCGTTCTACCGGCAGTTTCTCCGCCATCTTTTCTACTTGGTATATACTTTGCACAGTATATATATATATAAATTATTAAAATGTATCCTCCAGTGTCTCGCCAGTTCCAAGTTTCTGGGGTGAGTTGGTAGATACTATCCTCCAGTGTCTCGCCAGTTCCAGATTGCCGGGGAAGTTGTTGGAATTTGTTTGTTGTTGCTGGGAAGATTTTATTCTCCCAATATGCTCGCCTTCTAGCAGAAGCAATGGCCGGAGCAATTATATTTTCAGCTTTGCTCGTGCGAGTTCAATATAATACTGACTACACTAAGAACTAAGAACTAAAACTAAAGCTAAACAATGCAGTGGAAAAGTACTGCCAACGGTTCTTGCTACAAATCTGTCGACGCTCTCTCAGAAAGTCATGTCCCAAGCACGAGCCGTTAACCTCGTGACACAACCGTTGAACTTTGCGAGGGTCGCTATGTGACTTTGTCGTGCGTGCGTGCAAGGGTAGTTAGTAGCGAGTGATGCTTGTTAACTTATATATATCCTTATATGTATATGTATGTGTAAGTACCTATACAGTTTAAAAGAGTTCGCTTATATTTTACGATTTGGCCGCTGTTGTATGTACTTTGTTACATTTCTGTCGTTTCGCGTTTGTCTGTTTTTTTTGACACACTCCAGTGCACTGCAGTGTAAGCAACCTCTTCGTGTTATTTTGCTCTAAATAACAAGGAAGTTGCACTCTATTAAAAACAAACGCGCGTAGATCCACTACAC
This sequence comes from Drosophila kohkoa, assembly GCA_019972355.1. Classification (NCBI taxonomy): domain Eukaryota; kingdom Metazoa; phylum Arthropoda; class Insecta; order Diptera; family Drosophilidae; genus Drosophila; species Drosophila kohkoa. The sequence continues at coordinate 7,586 of BJEL01000067.1, forward strand.
TCCATATATATATATATATATACATATATATATATACATATACATACGACACATATACATCCACATACGACACACATACATACACGAACACTTCCATACACGACACTTACACACATATACACTCCGTATATATTCCATATACAGTCCGTAGATATTCCATATACACTCCGTATACATTCCATATACACTCCGTATATATTACATATACACTCCGTGTATATTTAATATACACTCCGTATATAGTTGTGTCGGCTTTGTTCACTATCCTGTGATAGCCGAAGCTCCTTTTCATTTTTTGTGCTTGCTCTCGGCTGCCGAAGCGTAGTATGTCCAAAAGCCAAAAGAGTGAAAATGACTCTAAACTTTCCTTAAAGCTTCCGACCACAGCTCGTCGCCTGTCGGCCGCTTCGCCCGCTCCTTCGGGATCCAAATCCGCCACTCCTGCCGCTCAACTCCGAGTCAAAGTTGATCGTCCGTCGCCGTCTTCTTCTTCTGCAACTACACTATCCGTCCAGACTAAACTTAGCAACACCCGTGCGATGGCTCTCAGCAACTTCGTCGCCGTCTCTGACAGACTGGTGCACTTTGAGAGTAGGGTCAGAGAGCCTGCAGCCGAAGACGACAATGTTCACACGTACGAGATCCGTCGTGACCGCCTGCAAGCCCTCTGGGACAGTGAAGAGACCGCTTATGCCATGTGCGCTGATGCACTGCATCGAGACGGCGACAACGAAGGCATACAGGCCATGGAGGCGAAATATGACCACTGCTATGCAGTGTATGAGCGGTGTCTCGCCCATGTAAAGGTGCAAATTACACAAGTTTTCGAATCAACCAGGAGAGAAGCATCCGCTCCTCCTGTGTACTCCAGTGGCTGCCGGCTCCCTCCAGTCGACACCGAAGTATTCCGTGGGGATTACTTGCGGTGGCCGACCTTCCGTGATCTTTTCACGGCCATCTACGTCAACAATCCGAGGTTGACTCCGGTTGAGAAACTATTCCATCTCAATTCAAAAACCGCAGATGAGGCCAATGAGATCGTAGCCAAATTTCCGCTGACGAACGATGGTTTCGCGTCGGCTTGGAGTGCTCTCTGCGAGCGATTCGAAAACAAGCGCTTGTTAATAACGAGCCAGTTAAAAATTCTCTTCAACCTGTCCACGGTTTCGCAAGAGTCTGGAGCAGCGATTAAGGAGCTACATGGCAATATTCAGCGGTGCTTGACCGCTCTTGACCACTCAGACATTTCAATCTCTAGTCCTTTCGCCGACTGCATCCTGGTCTTTCTTTGGTCATCCAAGCTCCCCAAACTTACACTCTCACTATGGGAGCAATCATTGGTGGACAAGTCCAAGATTCCCACATGGCAGGACATGAGCACATTCCTCAACGAGCGTTATCGTACGCTCGAGGCTGTTGAGGACGTGAAGCAAAACAACTCGCAGAACTCTACCGCTGGACCATCCCGTTCACAGCAGAGTTCAAAGCGAGTTAACTCTTTTAAGGCCCAAGTCACTCAGAGAGGCAAATCGTGTGACTTGTGCTCAAAAGAGAACCACCCTGTCCGGGTCTGTCCAAGCTTCCTTGAAATGTCGGTCAACGATTGGATGACTTACATCAAACAGAAGAGCCTCTGTTTGAATTGTTTTGCAAGAGGTCACCAACTCCGAGAGTGTACGAGTGCGCACAATTGCTTCACATGCAAGGGGCGGCACCACACTCTTCTCCATCGGGGCGACAGTGCCCACAATGGTGCCTCTTCTTCTTCCACTTCAGCCACACTTTCCAACATACAGTCCACTCCGAATCAATCGGCAACAAATGTACAAAATTACTTTGCCATTAACGCTCAGAACATCCTTCTCGGCACGGCGGTTGTCAATGTATGCCATCTAGGTACTACCTACACCGCACGAGCACTAATCGACTCGGGGTCCGAAGCGACTTTCATTTCTGAGCGTTTATTCCAGCGCATAAAGTTGCCATTTTAATCGGTGCAAGCCCAAGTATCTGGGCTGAATCATGCAATTGCGGCCCAACCGCAGAAGTTATGCAACTTCAGCATTGGTTGTCCAACGAAGCCGAGGCTCCATATCGAGACCTCAGCGTTCGTTATTCCACAACTGGTAGACAAGCTGCCATCATTCCGTGTGCCGAAAGGCTTCCTAAAGGATCTACCAGCGATTGAACTGACAGATCCAAACTTCTACAAAAGTGCTCAGATTGACATCTTAATTAGCGCGGATATCCTTCCGTCAGTCATCCTGAGCGGTTCCCGGCCAAACATTTGTGGCTCACTCCTTGGCCAACAAACCGTGTTTGGTTGGATTCTCACCGGCCCCGTCTCCCAGAATGTGTCGACAACTGTCTCTGCGTTTTCGACTAGAGTCGCTATCCAAGCAGACGATCAACTCAACTCTTCCATTCCGGACACAAAGACGAATAACCTACTTCGTTTCTCTATTCGTCGTCCTGTGCCGTCCTATACTGTATACTATTCCATGTGACAATGTAAAGAAGCTACTGAAATAATCATTTGTTCTTATTTCGTTCCATGTTGCATGCCCTTCTCCGTGTGCATGGGCCTCAACTCGCTCGTACACATTGAGGTGTACTTCTACTACATGATTGCTGCCATGGGACCCGAGTACCAAGAACTCATTTGGTGGAAGAAGTACTTGGCCACCTTGCAAAGATTGCAATTAGTGGCCAGCTTTACGCATCAGTTCCAGTTGCTGTTCTACGAATGCGATTACCCCAAGGGATTCGTGGCGTGATGTTTCTGCTCCTCTTCTCGATTCTCCGAACGACTTCACCTCCCTGGTGCTCAGCACTGATGTGTATCCTCACATCATTCAACCTGGCCTCCTGCCAAGCACCAACGGTTTGCCAATGGCCCAGAACTCCACATTGAGTTGGATTCTGTCCGGTCCATGTGGACAATAAATCCGTTTGCAACTCATTGCAAGGGGGGGAGGATGTCGATGCCAGATGATGGCAGGTGTGACCACTCAAAACAGCTGACAGTGTGGTCGCGATCAATTGATATCGATAGTGACAAAGCTAGTATAAAGTGCGTGTGACCTTGTCACACGCGCAGTCACACTGATCTAGTTTATCCTCACGTTGGTCACCCTGCCCTCTTTTAGTGCTTTTTCCTACAACATATGTTTCTATTCTGACCGGAACAACAAGTGCATTTTTCAAGAGTGCAATAAAAGAATTGTAAAGTTTCGATAGTTAAAGTGTTATTATTAATCTGAAGACGCCCCCCTACACAAATACTGAATGAAATTTGACGAACATGGATTTAATAGAAAGATAATTTAATGCATTTAAACTTTTTGAATTTAAGTTTAAATATCACGTAAAAAGACGAAAATAAAAAATTTTTTTAAGCCGATATTTTTTTATCGATATGTGACGCTAAAGTTGCGGAGCTATCTTGACGCACATTTAAAAATCAATAAAAAAGTAAATATCTTTTGGGTATACAATGTTTTTTTTACCATTCCAAAGCAAAAATACTGAAAGTTATTAAAGTGTGGCATCGTAACACATAAAAATACAAGAAGATACCAGATATTTTTAAAACTAAAATTTCGTCACTTTTACTTTGAAAATAGCTATAATACTGCAATATTTTGCTCGAGCACACTCGACTGAAGCTTTCTCACTTGTTCTTTAATATCTTCGACATTTTTTATCCGATTGCAACCAAACTTTCTATAACTCTCTCTCTCTTATACTCTCATAGAGACGAACGGAAATGGCTATATCGTCAGTTAACGCTGATCAAAAATGTTTATACGTTATGGAGTCGAAGACGCCTCCTTTTGCCTGTTACATACATTTCCTGACGGCACTAAGTTATAATCTCTTTTACTCTATTTAAGTGAATAACTAGAAGGATAATATTCAATTTTAAATATAACTTCTTCATTATTTCAAATATTTTTATATACATTTTTTTTTTGCTTAGCATGAATAAATAAATAAAAATCATGTACCTATATTTTATATATTTTATTGCGGATTTGTGGTTCAAAGATTATTAGCTATTCAAATGATGACAACTTCTTACTTGAGGATACAGCTATGCCGTTTTTATAGAAAACACATACGGAAAAAGTATCCACGATACTAACCTAAATGTTTATAATGATATTTTTTAAGAACAATGCTTTAGATTGGGAAGCACATAAGTATGGAAAATAATATAATTAACTGCTTTCACACCTCACAACGCAGAATTAGTGATCTACGTAACATTTTTAAATGGATCACGGGAACACTAGAACACAATGACATAATATAATAACGTACAGACCAATAATCAACAACATAAAATTAATTCTGCAATTTTTAAAGAGTTACGATGTATAAAAAAATTATAACAATTTTCATCCACCAAAAATTTAAGAATACTTTAAAAGACCTTTTGTTGAGCTACTAAGCTTTTTTAGTAGCTTTTATTCGCCAGAATATTGTTTATAAATAAAAAAAGCGAATTAAAATTTAATGTTTATTACTGTGGTACATGTGTACATATGTATATGTAATCCCTTATGTTTTGGCTGTGACTTGAGCAAGTATCTAGCTTCGCCACCAACATGATTTACAAGAGAGTAACAATTAAAAAGTAAGTAAGTAATTAGCCGATCGAACTGCCAGCGATCGCTAACAGTATCAGAAAGCATGCAATGTTGCCGGCAGAAGCAGCGATGCTTGCAGACGCTGTCACAGCATTACATTAACATGCACTGTTTGCTGCACCCGACATACTCCCGCCGTTGAAAGCCTGTCTTTCAACATCATCCTTCAGGGGCAGTAGACATAGTTTGTTTATGGCTCTCCGGGTGCTGCCACACGACGTCTTCAACTCAGCAACTCGACACTCGCCGTCCTTGCCAGGGATAAACGCCATGACACGGGCTAGCGGCAAATGAAGAGGAGGAAAATTTTCGTCCTTGACCAAGACGACGTCGTTGACTTGGAGACGACGATCAGGACTGCGCCACTTGCATCTCTGTTGGAGAATAGTCATCAACTCCACCCGCCATCTAGTCCAGAAGACCTGCTGCAGCTGAGTGATACGCTGCCAACCATCCAATCGATTGTAGTCCAGCGTAATTAGGTCGGGCTCAAGAATCACGGTTGGAGGACCGCCAAACAGTAGATAAGCGGGAATCAGCATATCCAAATCGTCAGGTTTCTTTGAAATTGATAACAATGGACGACTATTAATTATGGACGCTATTTGGCAAATCAGCGTGCGAAGCCCATCGGAATTGAGAATGGAGCGACCAACAGAGCGATACAGATGTTGCTTTGCGCTCTTGATGCTCTGGTGGTTGAAGGCCTTTTGCATTTCCTCCATCTGGCGCTGAATGTCTTTTTCCTTCTCTGTTTTGCTTTTGAGCTCTGTGCGCATCATTTCGTTCTGTGCCTCCAGCAGCGTGACACGATTGCTCAGACTGAGCTGCTCGTCGTTCTCACGCTGCAGCTCTGCGATCTGCTTGGACAGCGTCGAGATCTCGGCTTGTTTCAGCTCCAGCACACAACGCAAATTCTTCACCTCGTTGGTCAGACGCCACAACTCACCGATGCTATCTTTGAGACTTTTGCTGTGGCTGCTATTGCTATTGCTGACCTCATCCAGGGACAACGCTAAACGCTTGCCGCGCCTGTTTCTTCTTATCTTTAGCCTGCAGCTGACATTCGAGCTCAAGGAAACGCTCCTTGGCCAGCAGCAGCACTTTCTGCACTTTGTCGTGTGTTTCTTCCAGCTTGCTGCGTTGCAGATACTCCAACTCCTGCTGACGCTGTGTCGTTTCCACATCCCTGTCGTGCAACTGCTGTTGCAGATCTTCGCAATTGCGCTGCGTCTGCTGCAGCACGGCATTTGTCTCCGCCAGCGTTGTCTGTGACTTCTTCTCCTGACAGCTTAACTTGTCCATCTGCTTGGACATGCACTTCACAACAATGGCGAGTCCCAGTTCACATTGCTGCTGCTCATTGCTATCATCAGAAACCTTTTTCACTACCATCAATGCTGTGCGCATTGTACCGTCTTCACCACCAGCAACTACCCAAGCAAGGCAGGTTTTCAGAAGAATCGGCAATCCATCTCCAAGGCCTATTTGTTCGACACATAACAAGCCGTAGAATACGCTTCCACCAATCAGCAGGTCCACGCGCTGCAGGCTGGGTCAGCTAACTGAATATTGGATGCAATTGTCCAACCGTCTATATTAATGGCAAAATTTGGATGGCTGTGGGTGATTGTTGACGCCACAACAGCTTGAAGACTGACAGAGTAGTCGGAGATGCAAGAAACATTTACTGTGCATCCTTCAACAGAAACGTCTGTATCTGTAGAGCAGATACCATAGCATCTGATCGTGTCCGCTTTAACTCTAGCTGTTGAGCTAAATGGGACGACATCATATGAATTTGCGAACCAGAATCAAGCAGAGCACGACAAGGAACGAACGACCCAGAACGACTCTTAAGCAAAAAACAACAGAGCACATCATCAGAACGAAGAGATTGGGCAGCAAGAGAGGGAGGGGCAGACGAATCAGCTGACGAGGCTCGCTGCGAAATGTCTCGAAATGCATAAACGAATGATCCGTCCACCACAGTTACGACAAGCGCCAGATGTGCAGGATCGAGTTTGGTGTCCTTTTTTTAAACAATTAAGGCAGGGAGCGAACTTCTTTCTGTCTCAAGACGGGAGACAAATTTCCAAAGACGGGGCAGGAATATATGCCGTGACCAGGCGCGTCACAAAACATACAAACATTTGCCCTGCTAGTTTGGGCCACAATCGCCTTCCTGCTGCCATTATGGCTAAAGTTAGACCTGTGTGAATAACCATAGCGTATTACAGACTTTTCAGCTCATGACATCTTTCGTCCAGAAATGTGAAAAACGCAGTAGCAGTCGGCACTTTATAGGCGGCAGGGTTGTCCAATGCCCTGCTATCCTCCCACGCCGCCTGAGTTTCCACATCCAGCTTTTGCAGCAGCACGTAAATAAGAATGCTGTTTGCAATTTCCTCTGGACTGCCCAGAGTCTGTAATGCCCCCATGTGAACATTAACTTTATCACTACACTCACGAAAACTGCCTCCACCTTCTTGGTACCCAAAAGATCCTTGATGTCTGACTGGAACACAAGTCTGGTGTTGATAAACCGATTATCAAATATATCCAGAGCCATACGATAATTGAGCCTCGATATCTCCAACGACCTAACTGCATCCAATGCTGGACCAGTTAAACACGAGAATAGATGCTTTTCAACATCATCTAAGTCGTTATCCTTGTCAATGACAGATTCGAACATTGACCAAAAACTCGCGTATTCCGTGTAACCTCCACCGAACGTAGGAAGTTAGAGCTCAGGAAGACGACGTCTGTTAGCACGGACACCGAGGCCATTAGACGAAGGGTCGATGGTCTGATAACACCGCAATTCACTACCGATTTCATTATGATTGATCTTCTCTAGCGCATTCTGAGCTAAGTCAAATGAAGCTTGAGCATGTTCTAATAGCTCTAAACGTACTGCTAATTCAGATGAATTAAACGCAGCTAGCTTAGCTGCAGAAAGCGACGCATCGAGTGTTATAAGGCTATCATAGAGCGATAAAATCTTCCGCTTACAAACCGGCGATTTTCGACAGCAGTCGCTTGCTCGTTTCCATAGCAATAAACCGCACTTATGCCAACTAGCAATTGCTCACTTTGTATGGTAAATGTAGTCTGCAGCGCAGTAAGAAAAACGCGTCAAAATCGCAAACACAAACGCACGCGAGTTGCTTAAGCACAGCAGCAATTCAAAGTTAATCAGCAATTAGCAGTTTTAAATCACACAAACCAAAAGCATAAGAGATGACAGGTATATTAAGGGGCAATAAACGCAGCTGTGACAGCGGAGTAACGGGGACCATGCGCAAGCGACGGAGATCGGGGAACGTGCGCAAGCGATGAAGCAGCGACGAATATGCGCAAACAACGGAGAATAGAAGAATAGAAATGCACCGCTCGCTTAAATATATATAGTGACATATCCACCACCACACTCATTTCTCGTATGTGACACATTCTCGTAATTATTCCCCTATCTCCAAAATATTCTATTCAGCGTCAACAGCCGAGACGATCTAGTCATGTCCGTCTGTCCGTTTGTGTGTCTGTCCGTCTGTGTGTCTGTCCGTATGAACACCTAGATCTCACAGACTATAAGAGATAGAGCTATAGAGCGCAGATCAAGTTTGTTTCAAATTTTTCGAATAACACGTGTTTTAAAGCTAGAGTTGCGAATTTTGGTATATACTATAATTACTATAGTAGTTATGATTCAAATTTGATTACGATCAGATAAAAATTGTGGAAGTTATTAAAAAAATACTTTTGTATGGGCAAAAACGCCTATCGGCTTTGGCCGATAATCTGGTACATTGTGCCGTCTATGGTATATTTTGAATGGTGTGCTGTATCGATATACCAAACATACCATTTGGTATATTTTTAGTATTTTTTTAATATTTTTGGTATATTTTAAAAATAATACCGCAATATTTTGCCTTTATTAAAAATGGGTAGCGGGTATCTCAGTGTGCTCGACTGTAACTTTCTTACTTGTTTTTTACTGTTCGTGAACCGCGAACATTTAATTATATGTATATGTATATGTATGTTATATGTTAATATTAAAGTCGCTCTCGCAGTCGCAGTCGGACGTGTTTTTTTCCTTCCCTCTTAAACTTTGTGATTTTTCATTGAATTTCATATTTATTTACAATTAATATAACATAAATTTTACTCTCTCACTTGTGTTTAACTACATATCGTTAAATCGCTGTGTGCTTTCTTGTATTTATTATATTATTATAATTTTTCTGAAAATATAACAACAAATTGTGGGGTCAAACTTTGCTTTACTTTGTTAGCAAAACAATTCTGTTTTCGTTGCCGCTGCACTTTGTTTTTGTATTTTTGTTTACATTCGCGCTCTTCTTTTTCACTTGCTATTCTTTGCGCTCAACGCTGTTACAATAGTTAACTCTCCCTCTCTTGGTGCTGTTGTTGGCTATCGTCTATCTTGCGTCTCGCTCAACCCGCGCTTTACTCTCTGTGCTTGTGCTTTGTACTCTCAATATCGTGCTCTCAACCAATGTTGCCAGATTAGCTTATTTCAGGCTAGATCTAGCATATTTAAAAATGGAATAGCTTATCAAATTTGCAAATAGCTTATAGCCTAAAATCTAGCATATTTTAAAGATCATCTAGCAATAAATGTGTTCGTGTATTCATCGAGCTCTATTAGTGCCGATTGCTATGATCGTGATTTTTGTTTTCCCATAGATGGTGCCATCGATATATTGTGCTACATGTGTTATTGCATTTTATTGTGGTTGTGAAATAAAATGTGAAGCTTACAAATATGCCAAAAGTAACATACAAACAATTATTCCGCGATGCGTGGCTGGAAAGTAGCGAGTTTAAGGACTGGCTACGGAAATTGCCTGCTGACGGGACAAAAGCGTACTGCTGCTATTGCAAAGCTACAATAGCAATAGATATAAGGCAGCTTGCGGCGTCAAAGAAACATTTATCTGCAATGACTTCAATAAGTCAATCACAGAAAATAAGTTTTCCTACTAAGTGTTCAAAAACGGAAGAACAGGAAGCCGCGCTTTGCTTGTACATTGCCGAGCACACGGCAATATTACCTATAGACCATTTGTCGAGATTATGCTCTAAACAATTTAAGGCGTGCAGTGCAGCCGCACAAATACAGCTGGGGCGGACGAAATGCACGCAGATAATTAACAATGTGTTGGCAGTGCACTTCATGGAAGATTTACGGATGGATATAGGATCATCAAAATACAGCTAATTGCTTGACGAGTCCACTGATATCAGTGTGACCAAAATGATTGGTAAATATTACATTACATTACTTATCTTTGTAAATATTTGTATGAACTTATAAATTAATTGTCTTAGTATATGTGTGCATTTTGAAACCTTTAGGAATCGTAATTAATTACTTTAGTGTTAGAAAACAATCTATGGTTTCTACCTTCCTAAGCTTAAGTAATATTGAGTCCAGGGATGCTATATCCATAGCCGACAATCTCAAGCTGCAGTTAAAAAAAAATGGTTTAAATATTTTAAACATGATTGGCCTTGGAACAGACAACGCCAATCTAATGACAGGGAGTAAAAAGAGCGTTTACATTGAACTTAAAATAAGCGTGCCGACATTGATCCTAATCAAACGTGTGTGTCACTCCATCCAATTGGCTGTGAATTAGGCGTGCAAAGCCAGTATGCCGGATGAATTGGATTTTTTAATATCAGACACCTATTCGTGGTTTTCAAAGAGTTCGCAACGCCAAAACAATTATATAAAAATATATGAATGCATAAATAATGACCAGGTATATATGTACGTGTGGAGTAAAACTGTAAATTGTGTTTGTCCAATGTTAAACAAGTAAGAAAGCTACAGTCGAGTGTACTCGACTGTGAGATACCCGCTACTCATTTTGAATAAAAGCAATATATTTTGCGGTATTATTCTCAAAATATACCAAATATACTGCAAAAATACTAAAAAAATATACCAAATGGTATATGTGGTATATCGATATAGTACCGCATTCAAAATATACCATAGACGGCACAATATACCAGATTGTCGGCCAAAGCAACTCAGACCCATTGTAAGTAGGGGTTTTTGCCCATACAAAAGTATTTCTTTAATTACTTCCACAATTTTTTTCTGATCGCAACCAAATTTTCAGGGATCATAACTACTATAGCTATTACTGTATATACCAAAATTCGTAACTCTAGCTTTAAAATTACGCTTGTTATTCGATTTTTTTGATTTGCAGGGGCGGAAGTGGGCGTGGCAAAAATTTGAAACAAACTTGATCTGCGTGCAAACATAACAAATGCTGTCGAAAAAAAATTATAGCTCTATCTCTTATAGTCTCTGAGATCTAGGTGTTCATACGGACAGACGGACAGACGGACAGACGGACAGACGGACGGACGGACAGACGGACAGACGGACATGGCTATATCGTCTCGGCTGTTGACGCTGATCAAGAATATATATACTTTATAGGGTCGGAGATGCCTCCTTCTACCTGTTACATACATTTCCTGCCGGCACAAAGTTATAATACCCTTCTACCCTATGGGTAGCGGGTATAAAAAGACTTAACATCTAATTCCCGTAATTCCCGTAATTTGTGTTTAGTAGACTAATTTTTGTTGTTTGTTTATTAACACTTGTTTGATATGCAATTGAATTGATTGGTTATACTGACTGACTATTTTAATTCTTACAGACGCCCCTAAAAATACCCAGGGTTTGCGATACAAGATGGCTGTCTATTGAGCCAAAGGTGTCGAGAATAACACATCAATGGTCGGAATTAAAATTGCACTTCGCATTAGCTGCTAGCGCAGAAAAATGCCACAAGGCGAAGATTTTAAATCAGCTTTACTGCGACGATGTAAATTTTTTATATTTATTATTTTTTAAAACCAATATTAAGTGAAATGCAAAAGCTGAACAAAATGTTTCAAAGCGAACGGGCGGAAACGTCAAAATTACTAAATGAATTAGTAATATGCATAAACTATCTCAAGGAGAAAATTGTGCCACCAGGTGTCAAAATTGACATCTTTCATGAGGATTTCACGTATGTCATAGTAGAAGACTTATTTTTGTGATATGCCTTTGAAAAAAAAATTAAAGATTCAAAATTTCAAGAGCAAGCACCTGAAATTAGGAAGACGTGCGTTGGATTTATTAAGGAATTAATATTACAACTTCGTGAAAGGTACGTATAAGCTGCAATTGATTTGATTATTTTAATATATTATACCAGATAATTTTGAGATCTTACAAAATATCAACTTATTTTCCGTTGATCATATGGGTAATTGTCTGAGGGATGTCGCGTTCGACCAGCTTTTCAGTTACAAAAAAAAAAACATATTAAACAAGGTTATTTGTATAGCTCTAGATTAGTACTTTAATTAGAGCTAAGAATGGTTTTGGAATTTTTTTTCTGTTTTGTTTTCTGTTCTGATAATTGCAAAAATTAACAAATTCGTACGCAAAACCCAAAAATGAACGAATTTATATATTTTATCGTAAAACAGAATAAGTTACTAAAATCAATCTTAGCTCTAAAAATAGTGCTAATCCAATGCTTTAAGAATGTGGCAACCCCTTTCAGTTCTCGTGATCAACAAAACTCGATAACTCACGCGAGTATCGATATTACGAGAGTACATCTCCAGGAGACACACTCTCCCCTGAATAAGTTTCGTCAGCTTCGTCCGCCGCCACTGCAGAGTCTTTGCCGCTTTCATCTCTCGATCATCTTTTTAGTTTTAAATATAAGTATATAGTAATCAATAAACATAAGGCAAAGCAAATTGGTGACCCCGACGTGATCACTATATACACACGAGTACTGGTGCTTACAATGGCAAACAACGACGCCCCACAAGACGACGCCGAGGTTTTTCACGATACCGTTACTCACGTTGTTGACGCAGTTATCAACCGTGTAGCTGTGAAAATACCGCCGTTTTGGCCCGAACACCCAGAATTATGGCTATCGCAAATCGAAGCCCAATTCGTTCTGGCGGGAATAACCTCGGACGAAACGAAATTTAACACAATCCTAGCGTCAATCGAAGCACCGGTGTTGGCCCGAATTGCCGACGCCATCGTCAACCAACCACGCACAGGCAAGTACGAAAATTTGAAATCGTGCATCCTGGAACGCTTCTGCGAAAGCGAACAAAAGAAAATCCAGAAGTTAATATCGGAGACCGACCTTGGTGACAAGCGCCCCACGCAACTGCTCAACGAGTTAAACGCACTAGCCGCAAACAAAGTTCAAGAATCTTTTCTGAAAGCACTGTGGCTGCAGCGCTTACCAACACAAGTGCAAGCGATCTTGCAAGCATCGGACGCCAGCCTAGCAAACTTAGCTAAGTTGGCAGATAAAGTGATGGAAGTCGGTGATTTTCATCAGGTACGCACCATCGACGCCAAGTCGGCGCCAACCAGCAGCGCCGTTTCCGACGATCGTCTAGACCGCATCGAACAACAAATCAACGCGCTCTCCAGAAACCTTTCTCGCAAGAACAGCTTGCGAACGGATCGCAACAGCGTCATAGCTGGAGACATGTGTTGGTACCACAGCAAATTTGGTAACGCCGCCAAGAAATGTCGCCAACCATGCTCTTTTGCATCCGAACCAAAAAACTAAATCAATCTTCGGATTCGGCGGACAAATTCGAAGAAGACCACAACACAATTGCCCGCCTCGCCATCAACGACAATTTCTCCAAAACACAGTTTCTCATCGATACCGGCGCCGACATTTCAGTGATGCCACCCTGCAAAAACGCAAAAACTATGCTCACTCCAAAGCTTCTTTTCGCCGCCAATGGCACGAAAATACAAACCTATGGAGAAAAACGCATAGCATTGTCACTGGGATTGCGACGAAACTTCGTGTGGACTTTCGTGATAGCTGACGTCAACTGCGCTATCATCGGATCCGACTTTCTTCAACATTTTGACTTACTCGTCGATATGAAACGACGCAAACTCATCGATCGGGCTACGCTGCTGGAATCAAAATGTCACGCGCCCCAACGTAAAATCAACGCGGTTTTATCCTACGACACGAGTAACCAATACGCTACATTGCTTCACGAATATCGCGATCTCGCAACGACCAACTCGAACCGGCTGCCAGCAACATCCGAAGTAACGCACTTCATCTCGACCAACGGGCCGCCTACTCACGCCCGCGCCCGACGACTAGCGCCCGACAAACTCAAAGCTGCACAATCCGAGTTCTCCTACCTCATCGAGAAAGGAATATGCCGTCCCTCAAATAGCAACTGGTCCAGCCCTTTGCACCTGGTAAAGAAAGCAAATGGAGAGTGGCGTCCGTGCGGCGACTACCGAGCACTGAACAACGTAACCGTGCCGGATCGATATCCTATTCCGTACATACTGGATGTAACGAGCATCTTATACGGTAAGAAGATATTTTCGAAAATCGACCTGCAAAAAGCATATCACCAGATTCCTGTCGAACCACAAGATATTCCCAAAACAGCAATTATCACGCCTTTTGGGCTATTCGAATTCTTGTTCATGACGTTCGGTCTGCGCAACGCAGCGCAAACTTTTCAACGTCACATAAACAACGTCATACAAGGCCTCGACTTCGTTTTTGCTTACATCGACGACATTTTGATCGCTTCAGAATCCGAGGCGCAGCACGAGACGCACCTCCGCACAATCCTCGACCGCCTTCGGAAGGCACATCTCACCGTAAACTTTGAGAAGTGCCAATTCGGTAAGACACAACTTACATTCCTGGGACACGACATCAGTCAGCACGGCTTAAAACCATCCGAAGCCAAAGTGGAAGCCATACGGCATTTTAAAAAACCGCTTATCGCTAAAGACCTAAAAAAGTTTCTGGGTATGATTAATTTCTATAGGCCGTTTATCCCACGAGCAGCCGAGAACCAGCACATACTCCAGACGCTGATCCAAGGCAATAAAAAGAACGACAAAACCCCGATACTTTGGTCTACAGAAGCCGACTACGCATTCACCGCCTGCAAGAACGAGCTTGCAAACGCTACGTTGTTGAATTACATGGCACCAAACTCACAATTAACTCTAACCACCGACGCGTCCGACGACGCTATGGGAGCCGTAGTACATCAGGTCATCAACGGGCAGACACAACCACTGGGATTCTTCTCCAGGAAATTCACATCGACGCAAAAGAAGTACAGCACCTACGATAGAGAACTGACTGCCATCTATCAGGCCGTTTTGCACTTCAAGTACGCACTGGAGGGCAGGAATTTCGTTATTTTCACCGACCACAAGCCGCTTATGTACGCCTTCAGTCAAAACAGCGAGAAAGCATCACCTCGACGCGCTCGGCAACTGGATTTTATCAGCCAATTCAGCACCGATATCCGGCACATCTCTGGAGAAGAAAACAACGTGGCTGATCTTCTCTCACGCATCGATGCCATCAAACACATAAACTTCGACGAGATGGCACTGGAACAGGAAAACGATGCGGAACTACAATCGCTACTCAAGTCTGACGCCGAAAAACCCATCTCACTAACAAAATTGTCTCTTGCAGGCTCAAACAAACAATTGTACTGCCACGTCGCCAATAACCATACACGTCCGTTTGTGCCCAAATGCCTACGCCAAACCGTGGTTGAGGCCCTACATTCGCTGAGCCATCCGGGAGTTAAGGCAACAAACAAGTTGGTCGGAAAACACTACGTTTGGCCCCGCATGGCGAAGGATGTCGCTAAAATCGTACGCTCTTGTATCCCGTGCCAGAAGGCCAAAATCCAACGTCACACCAAATCGCCACTAGGAGAGTACACCGCCAGCGACACCCGTTTCGAACACATAAATATCGACATAGTCGGCCCGCTGCCTTCATCGAACGGATACCGATACTGCCTCACGTGTATCGATCGATTCTCACGATGGCCCGCAGCAATTCCTTTAGTAGACATCACAGCAAAATCTGTAGCCAACGCACTGATATCGGGCTGGTTCGCTCAGTACGGTATTCCTCTTCACATCACAACCGATCTGGGCCGACAATTCGAGTCTACATTATTCCAAGAGCTTTCCAAAATTTGTGGTTTTAAGCACCTGCGGACGACGGCGTACCACCCACAAGCCAATGGTATGATCGAACGCTGGCACAGAACGTTAAAAGCTGCTTTAAAATGCGTCGATCCAATCAACTGGAGTAGTTCCCTGCATCTAATCCTACTCGGCCTACGCACAACAATCAAAAGCGACATCGGGCTGAGCCCTGCGGAAATGGTTTATGGCACCACACTACGGGTGCCAGGCGGATTTTTTGCACCGAGCACACAAAAACACACTGAGTCCGAGTTCACCGAGGCTCTTCAAAAAACCATGTCTCAACTGCCAACCACTAAGCCAGTGCACCATCATACACCGCAAGAATTTGTCCACCCGGACCTAAACCATTGTACCCACGTCTTCGTTCGAGTGGATCGAGTGAAAACCCCGTTGGAAGCAAACTACGAGGGTCCTTTCGAAGTGGTAACAAAACACGACAAATATTTTACACTCAAGCGCCACACAAAGGAAAACAAGGTTTCCATCGATCGACTTAAACCAGCTTACATCTTCAAAGACGTACCGCCTCCAACACAGGAGCAGACGACAGCGCCAACTGCTCAGACACTCGAGAAAGTGTCAAGATCAGGACGACAAATCAGATTCCCAGCAAAGTATCTTTCCCAACTGGAACTCTAGGAGGGGGGTACTGTGGCAACCCCTTTCAGTTCTCGTGATCAACAAAACTCGATAACTCACGCGAGTATCGATATTACGAGAGTACATCTCCAGGAGACACACTCTCCCCTGAATAAGTTTCGTCAGCTTCGTCCGCCGCCACTGCAGAGTCTTTGCCGCTTTCATCTCTCGATCATCTTTTTAGTTTTAAATATAAGTATATAGTAATCAATAAACATAAGGCAAAGCAAAAGAATAACCTTAACTTAATTTTAAAATTGTTTTAGTTTATGTTTTTTTTTGTCACTGTAAAGCTGTTCGCACGCGACATTTACCAGAGAATTACCCATATGCTGCGAGCGCATAAAAATATAACTGATTCTATTAAAATGTTTCAATATTTCAATGTCGAAAACATTGATGATTTGAAATCACAACTTGATAAAATTAATCTTGTTAAATGGGAAAATGTAACTGACACTGCCAAGTTTTGGGCAGAGGTGTAACTCTCCCTCTCTTGGAGTTGTAGTTGGCTATTGTTTATCTTGCGTCTCGCTCGACCTGTGCTTACTCTAAGTGTTTCTGTGCTCTTTGTAAGTACAGATCATATTAGTTTGCCGGGTGCCAAAATGGGTTTTGTTTGTTGCTGGTTATGCGACAACGTTACACATGAAAATGTGCTGGCTTTAACGGCCGTATTGTGGATTTGATTTCGGCCAAGTCAGGATTGAGATGGACTTGTGAACACTGTAGGGACTCTGAACGCGATATTGCTGGGTTTATACGGCAGACGCGAACTGGCTTTAAAGATATATTGACGGGCTTTAAAAAACTCTCCGATAGCTTTACTGCTTTGGATTCTGGGTTTAAGAGTATGAAGCTCTTGACCGAGTCTCCGAAGCGTAAAAAGGCCAATACGCGTCTGTCGATTACCCCAATCGAGCTTTCTGTCCCAGTTGATGTTCCAAGTTTATCTGTACCACCTGCTTGGGAATTAATGTCATTTAGTTCTCCGTCCCCTCAACCTTCGGTAGCGCTGGATGTTCCACATCATGACAATACGTCATTAAGAATGGAATCTCCTGCTTCGGTTTCGATTTTGTTGTCGACTGAGATGGAGACGGTTGAAGAAATTCAACCATCTCCATCCTCTGTTGAGATCGTTAGTGCTGTAACGATAGAAGAATCGCCTCCAGCTCCTACCTCAGTGGTCCGCAGCACATTAAGCAGATATTTGTCTCAAAGCTTTCCCCTGATACGACATCTGATGATGTTCGGGCTTATATTAAGTCCAAATCTCAAGCCAGGGTTAAAGTGGATAAATTTAATTTCTTGTATGAACGGGAGATTTCGTCTTTTAAAATAAGTGAACAATTTAGCATGATGTGCAGTAAAGAGTTTTGGCCGGAACCTATTAGTCAAAGAATTTGTTGCTAAAAAGAAAAATCGGTCTCGGGTTTCTCTTCCTAGTAGTGGCAAGAATTCTATTTCAAAGCCGTCTTCTATGTCTGTCAGTTCAGAAAACTAACATCCTCTTTACTTCTTGGCTATCAGAATGTAAGAGGTATTTGTAGTAAACTTACTGACTTATATTTAAATAGTATATCTTTCCCTTTCAATGTCATTGCCTTTACTGAAACATGGTTAAAAAATGACATCCTTGATACGGAAATCTTTTCTAGTAGATTTTCGTATACAGGCGTGACCGCAATGTACGTCGCGGTGGTGGGGTTTTAATTGCAGTAGATGCTCAATTTAATTCAGAATTGATTGATCACACTTCTGATATTGAGCTAGTGGCTGTTAGATTATCCCTTGGTAGTTTTAACATTTTTATTTCTTGCTCATATATCTCCCCTGTTTCAGATGATGCTTTATATTTAGCTCATTTTTCTATTATTAATAACATTTCTAATATGCTTTCTGATCGTGATATATGCTTTCTGATCGTTTATAGTCCTTGGTGATTTTAATATGGCGTGTCATGGCATTCCGCCAAGAATCTAAATGGACTTTGCCCCTCTGTATCCCATGTTTTTATACCCGCTACCCATAGGGTAAAAGGGTATTATAACTTTGTGCCGGCAGGAAATGTATGTAACAGGTAGAAGGAGGCATCTCCGACCCTATAAAGTATATATATTCTTGATCAGCGTCAACAGCCGAGACGATCTAGCCATGTCCGTCTGTCCGTCTGTGTGTCTGTGTGTCTGTCCGTCCGTCCGTATGAACACCTAGATCTCAGAGACTATAAGAGATAGAGCTATAATTTTTTTCGACAGCATTTGTTATGTTTGCACGCAGATCAAGTTTGTTTCAAATTTTTGCCACGCCCCCTTCCGCCCCGGCAAATCAAAAAAATCGAATAACAAGCGTAATTTTAAAGCTAGGGTTACGAATTTTGGTGTATACAATAATTACTATAGTAGTTATGATTGCTGAAAATTTGGTTGCGATCAGGTAAAAATTGTCGAAGTTATTAAAGAAATTCTTTTGTATGGGCAAAAACGCCTACTTACTGGGGGTCTTAGTTACTTTGTCTTACAATCTGGTATATTGTGCCGTCTATGGTATATTTTGAATGCGGTACTATATCGATATACCACATATACCATTTGGTATATTTTTAGTATTTTTGTAGTATATTTGGTATATTTTGAGAAATATACCGCAAAATATAATGTTTTTATTCAAAATGGGTAGCGGGTATCTCACAGTCGAGTACACTCGACTGTAGCTTTCTTACTTGTTATTGATAGTCTCTACGGGATATCATTGTCTCAGATTAATGGTATTTCAAATGGCTTAAACAGTTCTCTAGACCTTATTTTTGTTTTAGACCCAGATTTATGTTCTCTATCGAGAACATCTCCTATATCTTCCCCTGAAGACCCTTACCATCCCACTTTGGAAATTACGTTGGAGCTCCCATTTATTACATCAGAGTCGAGTGTACGTTGTGGTGAGCTTTCTCGTTGTTTTCGGAAAACCGATTTTGAGAAACTTGCTTGAAACCTGCTTATATCTCAAACTGACTGGTCCCAACTTTCTTTGTCTACGAACTTGGATATAGCGGTTGAATTTTTTTATTCTACTTTGAACTCACTATTTGATGCTTGTGTTCCATCAAGTATTCCACGTTTGTCTGATAAACCCTTATGGTTTACCAAGAAATTATCGAATTTAAAAAATCGTAAGTCGAGATTTTACAAAAAATTCAAAGGAACTGGCTCTTCTTTTGATTTTCTCCGCTATTCTGTTGCTCAAGCTGCTTTTCACACTCATAAAAATGAGTGTTATAATAATTATATGAGTAGGTGCAGAATAAGATTTCAGCGTGATCCAAAGCGATTTTACGACTTCGTTAACTCGAAGCGTAGATCCGCGTCATCACCAGCATTTATGTCTTTGGAGAATATGACTATCTAATTGTCATGAAGTTGCCGATTTATTTGCGGACTTTTTCTAAACAACATATTCTGTGCCAAGTTCTCAAAATTCCTTTTCTTATCCTTATCAGTTAAATTCATTTAATTGTATTTTTGGTCCTACTGAAAGCTCTATTTTAACGGAGCTATTGGCTATAAAACCTGTTTTTTCGACAGGTCCGGATGGAGTGCCTAGCATTGTGCTAGTAGTATCTGTAAACCGCTTTTAAAATTGTTTGAATTATCCGTTAACTCATGTTCTTTTCCAAAAATCAGGAAAAAGTCATTCATTATACATATCCTAAAAAAAGGGAATAAATCTAAGGTTCAAAATTATCGCGGTATATTTAAGTTGTCTGCGATTCCGAAAGCATTTGAAAAAATCATAACTTCTCAACTGCAACATCTGTGTAAATCTATAATTTCACCTTACCAACATGGGTTTGTGAAGTTTAGATCCACTTCTACTAACTTATTGGAGTTCTCTTCTATTGTAATTAAAGGATTCGAGAATAAAATGCAAACGGATGTCATTTACACCGATTTTAGTAAGGCTTTTGACTCTGTTAATTATCACCTCTTACTGTATAAGCTTAATGTTTTAGGGTTTCCTCATAGCCTAATTGAGTGGATATGCTCATACCTTTCCAACAGAATTCAGAATGTTTATTATAATGGTTTTGTATCTAAATGTGGCCAAGTTACTTCTGGTGTGCCCCAGGGTAGTCATTTGGGTCCTCTATTGTCCACTTTGTTCATAAATAATCTTTCTTCTGTTATTGAGCATTCCCGTGTACTTATGTACGCCGATGACGTTAAGCTTTGCCTGACATTTAATGATAGTCTTGCGAGCTCACTGTTACAATGTGACCTTAATAGTCTAGAATCTTGGTGCAGAGTAAATATGTTACATCTCAATAGCAATAAATGTAAGTTTATGACCTTTTGTAGGGGTTCTTCCCAGTTAAATAACTATGTGTTATATGATACTCCTCTTGAGCGAATTGAAGGTGTGAATGACTTAGGGGTTCTGCTTGATGCAAAACTAAAATTCGATAAACATATTCTGTCTGCTGTAAATAGGGCCATGGGTGTTCTGGGATTTATAAAACGCTGGTCGAAAGAGTTTAATGATCCCTACATCACTAAGACTTTATACGTCTCACTGGTTCGTCCTATCCTTGAGTACGGATCTCTTGTCTGGAATCCCCAGTATAGGGTTTATCAAGATAGGATTGAATCGGTGCAGAAACAATTCTTATTATTTGCTCTTCGTAGTTTAAATTGGAATCCTAATATTAGATTACCACCATATCGCAGTAGACTTTTATTACTAAACCTTCCTTCTCTTTCTGACCGCAGAACTATGCAAGGTGCTGTTTTTATACAGAGACTAATTAATGGTGAAATAGACTCTTTGGAGCTGTTAAGTCAAATTAGTTTTGCAGTTCCTGTCAGGATCGCTAGGAATTTTCTTCCTCTTCTCATTTCACGTAGATCTACAAACTTTGCTTGCCATAATCCCTTCAGTATTCTGTGTGTGAACTATAATAACCTCAATAACGTAGTTTGCTCTAGTAAATCTATTCCTTTGCTTAAAACCTTATTATTAGCTTATTTATCGAGTATTTAATTGTTATTTATTTTATTATACATATATTCTAACATATTTTTAATCTAATTTAATTAGCTGTCCAGCGTCTTTTAATATTTATTCGCGGTTTTCGTTTAATGCATGCTGTTCACAAATTTATTTTGTTTTGTCCGCGCGTCAACAAGCCCGTGCTTGGTATCGCTGGCCCACTTGATGGTACTGCCGTTAGTACGTCAACGTCCAAATAAATAAATAAATATACATATTAGGGCGGGTCAATTTTTTTTCGCAAAAATCGTCCCCCATAATCGGAATCCACGAAGAATTCTAAGAAAATTACACCATGAAACCATGTGTCTAAAATGAATTCCTAGTCCGCGCCTTTAAGCTTAAAGATTGCACTATGAGGTACATAAGGTATTTCGAGGAATTTAAGGCATTTTAATGTATTTAAAAAAATACGCATTTTCCAATTATGTTGGAGTCAATTCTGATTCATCTTTTTACAACAAATTTTATAATTTTTTTTAAATTTATTTAACGTATAATTATACCCGCTACCCATAGGGTAGAAGGGTATTATAACTTTGTGCCGGCAGGAAATGTATGTAACAGGTCTGTCCGTCTGTGTGTCTGTGTGTCTGTCCGTCCGTCCGTATGAACACCTAGATCTCAGAGACTATAAGAGATAGAGCTATAATTTTTTTTCGACAGCATTTGTTATGTTTGCACGCAGATCAAGTTTGTTTCAAATTTTGGCCACGCCCACTTCCGCCCCCGCAAATCAAAAAAATCGAATAACAAGTGTAATTTTAAAGCTAGAGCTACGAATTTTGGTATTTACAATAATTTCTGTAGTAGTTATGATTTCTGAAAATTTGGTTGCGATCAGATAAAAATTGTGGCAGTTATTAAAGAAATACTTTTGTATGGGCAAAAACGCCCACTTACTAGGGGACTGAGTTGCTCTGGCCGACAATCTGGCACATTGTGCCGTTTATGGTATATTTTGAATAGTGTACTATATCGATATACAAAACACCATTTGGTATATTCTTAGTATTTTTAGTATTTTCGGTATATTTTGGAAATGATACCGCAATATTTTGCGTTTATTAAAAATGGGTAGCGGGTATCTCACAGTCGAGCACACTCAACTGTAACTTTCTTACTTGTTTTTTTTTTTAATTCGACAAAATGAGCCAAACTAGCCATGTACTGAGCCTCATATAAGAAAGTAGGAGCAATGCGTCTGTAACTTTTTAACGAAGTAAGGTATCGGTCTGAAAATTGAAATATATATTCAAAGGCATTTTAAGCAACTAAATAAAAGTAGGCGTGGCATGATAAAAGGCGGAATTTAATTTTATTTTTTATTATAAAGTTTATTTGCTTGCGAAGAAATATATTATTACATTAAGAAGCTTTTGTAAAGATAAGCTTTAGAAATATTATAATATTAAACAAATTTAATGTTTATTACTGTGGTACATATGTATATGTAATCACTTATGTTTTGGCTGTGACTTGAGCAAGTACATATCAAGCTTCGCCACCGACACGATTTACAAGATATTAACTATTCAAAAGTAAGTAAACAATTAGCCGATCGAACTGCAAGCCATCGCTAACAGTCTCAGAGAGCAGTGCTGCCGGCAGAAGCAGCGCTACTGGCAGACGCTGTCACAGCATTACATTATATGCGCTGTATACTGCTCCCGACACCTTTAATTATAATTTTTTATAAAATATTCAACTATTAACTATAATTGTAAGTTATACTATGCAAAAGTTATATCCCAGAAAGACGGAAAACCCTTATAACGACATCGAAAATTCTAATAAATAAATATTCAATAGCTTTGCCAACGTCAATTTTGAATCACTCTGTTTTGTTATAATAAAAACATAGCAAGTTGTGGAAAACTAACTGAATAAAATAGACCAATAGAAGTTATAACAGATGGTGCTCTTCTAGTATCAGGAACAAATTGTGTTAATAAAATTATTTATGGCACTTATCTGGTTATTTTAAAAGACATAGTTTAAATCAGCAAATCTTATTTCCATGAAAAAAATAAATAAATAAATTAAAATATATATTATATCAGATAAAAAATTGACAAATTATTTAATAACTGAATACCAACTATACTATATAACAGAATTACAAATAAAAAACAAAACCCTTTTTTTTGTAAATTGTTATCAGTTTCAAAGAATATTTCTATGATTTGTAATAGTTTTAATATTTTTTGCGATAAAGCTATTGAAAACACATACAATATTGGGGCGATCCTATTTTAGGAAGTGGGGACGCCTGACGATTTTCAATTACTTGAATTTCAATTGCGCAGTCACTTTTTATACAAACAATTATGCTATAGCATCAACATAAATACAACGTAATGCCTAGATCGCAATGTGCAAAACTTAATGAAAACTTAACATCAAATCATAAAATATTGCATTTTATACTTCACTTTGAGTTAATCATTCGTTTCCATACAATTTAAGAAGCTTTGTCCCGGTCTAGCTGATTTGCAGCATAAGTCCACTTTAGTACATTTGTTCCGGAAGCGGAAGCTCACATTTTCCAATTTAAAAAAATATTTTTTTTTCTATTCAACCCAGCTGAAATGATTAATTTACACATGCATATTTCATTCCCTTAGAATCTAGTTATGAATAGACTACTCCATAAATTCATTAAACGGGCCACCATGTTAAGAGATTGGTGGAGATTGACGAAAGCCTTCTTCCATTTCAGAAAATTAAGGAGTGAAAATAACTAGGTAGCCCTAATACGTCCTCTTTACGAAGAAGTTTGAGGTCCCCGGAAATGGGCAGCACTATCTAGCAAAATATCTTGGTGCGATCCTGCTCAGTAAAGTTTCATGTAGTCTCAACGTGTTAGTAAGGAGGCCACTAGTCCTCTTTGGTGTCAGTCGTGACGTACCTATCTGGATCCTGCAATAGGCTGGAAAGCTAATATACATAGCTATTGGTTATACTATCCACCTGCTCTACCCATATTAACATTACTTTTCTGACTGCACTACACGAGGCTGAGGGCGGACACAATGACCTCAACATCTTCATCGACAGCTCGACCATGGCATATTTTATTATTTTTATTAACTTCTTTACTATTGCAGCATGTTTCGGGTGAAAGTTTTCGCCATAAGTTTAGCTACAGAAAATGTAACGAGCTCGGAAGCAAGGAAACAGTGGAACATCTATGCGAATGCCAAGCACAATCCGGCTGCGATACTTTGAAATGCAAGGTGTAACTTCTTCGTGAAGTTGGCAATACCATAGAGTACAAAATTAATATTTTGAATGCTAATTACTGCACGATACGATTCGATACGAGTATACGAAATATAGATTTAGGTTTATTTTAATATATTAATTTGCTCTTACCGAAAATATGTGTGGAGTATCTAACAATTGAGCACATTTGACTGTAGCTTTCTTACCTGTTTTCTTGTAATTTGTTTCCAGGAAAAAGGTTGAAGCAAAAACAACATTTTTTAATTTAAATATTATTTATTATTGATGGAAAGGAAACAAAGTTACAAAGCTTTACTGATAATAAATGCAATTTTATACTGGCATCCACAACCCGACTTATTATTCAATTTTTCCTTTCACAATTTCGGAGTACTCTTTTATTAATGTTGCTATTTGGAAAGCCTGGAAAAATAATAATAATTCAGGGTAATTATTAGAAAAAATAAATGTTATAAAAAAAATGCAAAACTGTGCTGAACAGTATTACGATGACTTTAAATTGCTGTGAGTCCAATATTTTAATCGGATATTCGACTACATCGTTAAATTTTATATCACCGGCTGTTTAAGTTTTTTGTTTTTTTTTTTTTTAATTTATGAAAATTACCTGCGAAGTACTTAAAATGACCTTAGACTGTTTTTTTTCAGTTCCAGTAAAAATCATCAAGGAGTTCATATTCGGAGAAAATGAAATAAGCGACTCATATTCGTGTGAACATAAAATATTCCGTGATCGATGTTCCAATAAATGTATACCACTTTGATCGACAGCCAGCCATAACATCCTCGGCCAATTAGAAGTAAATGTTTGCTTTAATACAAAAAAAATTGGTATAAGTTAAAATTGCAGCAAATGTATTAGAGATCATAAATGTAGAGCTAAATTTTATTGAAAAAATTTTTTTCTGTCTCTTAGATAAATATCCTGCACACACAAAGTTATTATACCATTATATTCTATGGGTAGCAGGAATAAAAGTATTCGATTATAAAGACTATATGTAGTTATATTTGGAAATAAATAAAAAAAATAGTTATAAAATAATAAAAATATATTCTTGATCAGGGGCTGTCTGTCCATATGAACACCTAGAGACATAGGTCTACAAATTTTTCACAGCACTCATTGTTTGCAAGCAGATACATTTTTGCAATAATAACAATAATATTCTTCATGATTTCTAAAAATTTGGTTGCGATTAGATACAAATCTTTGCAAGTTATTTTAAGAAACAATTCTATACGGCAAAACACGGTTGATATTGTCGAATTTTAGAAATGAAGCATGATGTCAAGACATTTTTTTATGCATTATGTTTAGGCATTACCGCCTACGAACATACATATATGTTTCAGCTTAGTGGTGTAAAGCAGGTTCATTATTCAGTAGTATTTTATAAGTGCTTACAAAGGCATGAGGTCTAATCACATTGTTCTCCCTCTTGTTCTTATTTTTAAGTGTGGAAGATAAATTTAATGTCATTGTGACGTGTTTTCGATTGTTCTGGATTCCTACTCTAATCGGTTCATATAAAAAAGCTGCTACATTGCATATCAAAAATCCGTTTATTTTTATTAATTAACGATTAAATATAGTTCGAAAACATTGATAAAAGTGCAATGCAATTAAAATTAAAAAACAAAACAACGTTTCGGTTAGCATAAAATCGTGTTTTTCTAAATAAAAAGTGGTAAAAATTGTGTCCTACTAAAAAATTAAAAATTATTGGCATTTCTCGGTTTCAGATACAATCAGCTGTTTATGACTCTTGTTAAATTAGACCGAAATAAACACCTTTTAGTTTTTGTTTTTCATACCAGTTTTTCCAATTATGTATTCGTGAATAAAGAATATTTGAAGAATATTTCTTCTTCCTATTTAAGTCAAAATAAATCGTATTAAAAGTATTTAATTTAAACTATAATGAACTTTTACCTGGATTTGGGATTTTGTCATCTTGGTTAAATTTTGACATAATTCAATCTTGATTCAAGATTTTATTCTTGATTAATATAAATATTTAGGAAAAATTGAGTTAAGTACACTAAAAATAAATCTTCCAAAATCATTCTGGTCTAATTACTAAGAATTTTATTAAAAAAGTGCGGCAAGAACATGAAAATATTGAAGTTAGAAAACATTTCTTGATTGCAAGAACATTTGAAATAAGTCAAAGTTCTTATAAATAAGAAAAAAATATAATACTTTTAAGACCACACAAGTTATTAAAAGATAAATAAAATTATATTATATTATATTTCATTGTTTTTTTATTTATATTTTTTTATTTTTATAAATTTAATTTTACTATTTCATTTAATAGGCGCATTCAAATATTAAGATGTACGTATACATATGTATGTTGAAAACCACTAAATAACTTTATAAGAATTTCGATGGATTCGAAAATTGCTGAGCCTCCCATCGCATATCCTTGCTTTGGGGTACTAAATTCGTAATTCATCTTACTCGCTCCACAATCTTCTCATGCAACTCGACCGCTGAAACGTCTCCTCAGGAGCAATATTCGAAACGAGTTAATTCTTTCGAGGCGCGAGTCATTCAGAAGGGCAAGTCTAGTGACGTATGCTCAAAAGAGAATCACTCTATCCGGGTCTGTCCGCGATTCCTCCAAATGTCCGTCAACGATCGGATGACCGAAAAGCCTGTTTGAACTATTTCGCTAGAGGTCACCAACTTTGTACTAGTGCACACAATTGCTTCACATGCAAGAGGCGGGACAACGCTCTGCTTCATCGGGGCGATAATGCCCAAAATGGTGCCTCTTCTTCTAATCCAGTTCTCAATTCCACTATACAGTCCACACCAAATTAATCGGCAACGAATGTGCAAATTTACTTTGTCGTGAACTCGTAGAATATCCTGCTCGGCACGGCGGTGATCAATGTATGGCATCTTGGTGCTTTATACATTGCGCGTGCATTATTCGACTGAGGGTACGACGCATTAAGTTGCCATTCTAGTCGTGCGGCTGGCTCCTTGTACAACAAACAGTGCTTGGCTGGATTATCGCCGGTCCCGTCTCCCACAATATGTCCACATCTGTATCTGCGTTTTCGACAAGAGTCGTCATTCAAGTTAACAATAAAGTTGACAAGCTTATTTCCAAGTTTCCGAAGGTGGAGGATCTTCCAGCGAAGCTGGTTAAAGAGTCACGACCTATGTCCGCGTTGAAACAACGCCCAGAGAGCTTGGCATCTCCTCACTCTGAAGACAATTCACTTTCAGTCCCCGGCTTCGAACTTTGCGGTGAAGTTCTATTGGCCGTGCTTTCTTCTGCCATAATATTGAAGCTTCTAGCCGAGAATTTCTAGACCTTCTACTGGACCGATTCTAAAATCATTCTGGCTTGGCTAAACAAGCCACCGCCAAGTGGACAGCTTTTGTGGTCAGTCGTAAGGTTAAATAGTCCGAGCCAGCGACTCCAAAATGTGGTCGCATGTGCGATCTGAGCACAGTCCTACGAATCTCTCGCGCCGAGTTGTCCTGCCACAGAAGCTAATCCATAACTCTTTGTGGTGACTTAATAACCCACCTCTCCTTGTCCTATTCCGGACACTCTGCTGGAACAGAGTATTCGATGAAACAGTGGCAAGTTGGCTCCCACTCTCGATTTTCTGAGTAGGTTATCTGACTGCCATCCTTGTAAAGAAGGGGCTAAAAGCTCATCTACTACCTAATTACAGCAATGACGATCTAATCGTGGTGGTGCTGGAAAACCGTGAAGGATGTTTACTGCTGGCATCCTGTTATATGGCCCACGACAAGCCGGCTCCACCTGACGAGCTGCGGAGGCTGGTGGACATGGTCTGCTTCTCCAATAAGCATATTATAATCGGAACGGACGCCAACGCCCACCATAGCGTCTGGGGAAGTCCCGACATCAACGACAGGGGTTAGTCAGTTCTTGATTTTATCCTTAACCATAAGCTTAGACTAGCCAACAGAGGTGAGGTATCTACCTATGTAGGTCCCACCTCTTGTAATGTGCTGGACTTAACGATTGCAACTGAGTGTACCAATGTAAAAGAGTGGAGGGTCCTGGAAAGACCCTCCTTCTCGGACCATAAGTACATTTAATTTACCGTTCCTTTTGACAGGGTACCTGCGGCTCAGCCGTTCAGAAATCCCCGCAATACTAACTGGGCGAAATTCTCTAGCCTTGTTTCCAAGTCTCTTGGTCCGCCGGGTTACATCAACTCGGTACAGGACCTAGAAACTACTGTCAATGTCCTCTCAGCAGGACTACTTTCAGCGTTTCACCAATCTTGTAGGCTCTCAAGACCGACGAGAAGATCGAAGCCACCCTGGTGGAACCCAGATCTCTCATCGCTACGTGGGGAGCTTACTAGCATGTTTCAACTTGCTAAGAAGGCGGATAACGAATATGTCTGGGACGAGTATAGGTCTCTCCTGAAGTCGTACAAGAAGATGATCCGATCATCCAAAAGGTCTTCATGGAGAACCTTTTGCTCGGACCTGGATAACATCAAAGACACCTCCAGACTGAGGAAGCTGCTGTCCAAGCAGGCTTCCAGTCCTAGTCTGCTCAAGTCAGGCGATGGAGCGTGGACGGAGAGTAGTGCTGAAACTCTTGAAGCACTGCTCTCAACTCATTTCCCGGGATGTATTGGAATAGAGAACAGTGACTGGCAGCTCTTTCCTAGTCTCCCAGTTATGAGACCCCCTGCCGGTCTAATTACAGATAACAAAATAATTTGGGCTATCGACTCCTTTGCGAAGGTCAGGTCGCCCGGTCTCGATGGACTTTCGCCAGCAATGCTGCAAGCCAGCAAGCCCACGATTGTTCCGTGGCTATCGGGTATCTATTCGGCGTGCCTCGCATGGGGTCATATCCCCACTCTTTGGAGGACCTCGAAAGTCATTTTCCTGCCCAAGGCGGGCAAATGCAGTCATGTGGTCCCAAATGACTTCCGGCCTATCAGCCTAACCTCAGACCATTATAAAGAATATGCCTTGGGTGCATTTCTTGACATTTCAGGCGCCTTCAATAACGTCTCCACTGACGCTATTATGAAGGGCCTTACCTCAGTTAACACGGCACCAGCGATCCACAGGTTGGTCAACCGCCTTCTTTGCGACAGGCGGGTGGTGGCTACGTGGGGCGATGCGGCCATTACAAAGGAAGTGAGAGGTGGCACTCCCCAGGGTGGGGTTCTCTCGCCTCTCCTTTGGAATTTGATCGTAAATAGCCTACTTCAAAAATTTACTAGACGGGCCCCCAAGTTAATTGCCTATGCCGACGACATAAGCATTTTGATAACTGGGAAATGCCCAA
Organism: Drosophila kohkoa; assembly: GCA_019972355.1. NCBI lineage: Eukaryota > Metazoa > Arthropoda > Insecta > Diptera > Drosophilidae > Drosophila > Drosophila kohkoa. The sequence continues at coordinate 37,627 of BJEL01000067.1, forward strand.
CCACCCTTAGTTCCGTAATGGAACTTACTTTGCGGGAAGTTAAAGCATGGGCCGAATCAGCCGGGCTCAGCATTAACGCGGACAAAACGGACCTTATCCTCTTCACGAAGAGGTATAAAGTACCTGCGAGGTCCCCCCCAAAAATAGGCTGCACCATACGAAAGCCGAGCCTAGCAGTAAAATACCTAGGTGTGGTCCTGGACAGCAAACTGTCATGGAAGCTTAACGTGTTAGAAAGGGTGAAGAAGACTACCGGAGCCTTGTACATGGCTAAAAACATGCTTAGTTGCACTTGGGGCCTCTCTTCTAATCTAATGAGGTGGATATACATCTCAGTTTTTCGCCCTATCCTCACCTACGGTGTTCTAGTGTGGTGGCAGGCCACGGAAAAAAAAAAACCTATCCATCATGGAAAGGACAGCGCTACTGTGTATCACAGGCGCTCTCAGGTCGACGCCAACTAAAGCCCTCGAGGTAATAGCTGGTGTCGAACCATTAAACCTATACACGCAATCCATAGCCGCAAAATCGTCCCTAAGGATTGCCGCAACTGGCAATCTGGGTCTGCTAGGCTATGGTCACAGCGCCATTGGTAGGGAGACTAGTAGAGACTTGGACTATACTATCCCCCTTACCAGTACTGACCATATTAACACAATATTCTTGGAACCGGAGTGCTGGCGGGAAGGGTTATGCATTCCCGAAGCCCTCAACCTCTTCACCGACGGGTCGAAGATGGATGATGGTGTCGGAGCGGCCGTATACTGCCCAGACCCGGTCTCCAAACAATCCTATAAACTCCCAGACCATTGCAGCATCTTCCAGGCGGAAGTTTTTGCCATTGGCAAGGCTGCCGAATTGGCTCGGGGTTTACAGCGTAATACCACCTCTATTAACATCTTTGTTGACAGCCAGGCTGCAATAAGATCAATGCACTCTGATGTGGTCAAGTCCAAAGTTGTCCTGGATAGCAGAAGAGCAATAGAGTCGCTGAACGCATCTGCGGTCGAGCGTATCTATTGGATCCCAAGCCACCAGGGCATCGATGGCAACGAGATCGCAGACACTTAACGAGATCACTTCGTTCTTCCGCTTATGTTTTATATGGCGGCTCAATGCTCAACCGTGGTCAGCGCTGACGAGCTATCACGTCCAAGACTTTCCAAGAAATACCATTATTTGCGGTCAAGGTAACAGGCACACGTTCCTTCTGAAACTTAAATCTTTTCTTGGATAGCAAGGGATTTTACGTGCTTGTATTCCTCTTCCTTTGTCCGACTTTTGGTCCATTTTACCCATCATAGTTCTGGATTCCGAAATTAAGGGTCCTTGTCAAATCCACAATAAATTCATGCAAGATCTGCGTGCTCTACGAGAAGAGGCCCAGACCCACTGATCCTTCTTCGCCCGACTTTGGTGCGGTCACGATCCCTCTCGCTCTCCAGCCACCGACAGGCCTTACCGCTGCCCAAGGGGACATCCCTCACATCTCTGCTCCAGGATAAAGCTGTGAACATCCTCATGACCGCGAACATTCTCGTCAACACCGTCACCTGTGATCGTCCGCTCTCGCATATCCGACTTCCGTCGAAGGGTGCTGCTGCAATTTGATCCCCAACTCTGCCGCCGCACCCCTCTCCGACCAGTCGATGAATTGGTTCCGCAGCATTACGAACGCTGGTTCCAGCCATCAATGATTTCCTGGTGCGCGGCACTGATGTGTATCCTCACATCGTTGAATCTAGCATACTCTGCCGGCATGTGGAAAGTAAATCCATTTCATTGCAAGGAGAGCATGTTGATGGGCGATGTGACAGTTTAGTATATTGCTTGTGTGACTTTGTGCCACGCACAGTCACACTCATGAAGCTTTTTCTCGTCGCCCTGTCCTTTTTAGCGCCTTTTTTATTACATTTGTTTTCTACAAGTTCAAGACGCATGTGTTTTGATTCAATGAAGTGATTTTTAAAAAGTGAAATTTTGGGATATACCCACTCCACAGAACAGTACCAATAATAGTGATTCTAACTAAAAAAAAAAAAAAAAAAAACAAGTAAGAAAGCTACAGTGAGATACCCGCTACCCATTTTGAATAAATATAAATATTCTGGTATTATTTTAAAAATATACCGAAAATACTACAAGAATGCTAAAAATATACCACACGGTATTTTTTATATCGATATAGTACCACATTCAAAATATACCATGGACGGCACAATTTACCAGATTGTCGGCCAAAGCAACTCAGATTCCTAGTAAGTAGGCGTTTTTGCCCATACAAAAGTATTTCTTTAATAACTTCCACAATTTTGATCTGATCGCATTGCTATAGTTATTATTGTTCACACCAAAATTCGCAGCTCTAGCTTGCAAAAATTTGAAACAAGCTTGATCTGCGTGCAAACATAACAAATGCTGTCTGAGATCTAGGTGTTCATACAGACAGACAGACATGGCTAGATCGACTCGACTGTTGACCCTGATCAAAAATATATATACTTTATAGGGTCGGAGATGCCTTCTTTTACCTGTTACATACATTTCTTGCCGGCACAAAGTTACCTTCAACCCTTCTATAATACCCTTCTACAAAGTTATAATACCCTTCTACCCTATGGGTAGCGGTTATAATTACGATTGCTGTGCGATATTTTTCGAGACAAAATTAATAAAAATATTTATACTAACCATAACGTCGAATATTGTCGCACGATGAAGAGGCCAACTCTGTATCAAATTAAGAAACGATTTTTTTGCTTCTAAATTTAACATGCCTTTCAAACTTTGATGATGCATTGCAACCGCTCCTTGTGGAATATTTGGAACAAAGCGGGGTGGTAAACAGTGGCTGGCTACAGCTTCATAATCATTAACTTTTTCAGAATAATCGCCAAGCTCCAATTGTCCTTGCAGTGCGGTAAGCATAATAGCTTCCATTTCGGAAATAGGATAACGTTCACTTCTTAGATTATGTAATATTTGATGGTAAAGCAATTCTTTCTCCACTGCATCGTCCAAATTAATAAAACTGTCGCAAAATAAATGTTTTTTGAACAAGAAAATGTGGTTTTGATGTTGCATTGCATATTGAATCTGTAAAAAAAATAAACATGTATGAATTCTTTTAAATTTTCGTTTTGGTATTTAAAGACTCTAAACGGCAAACAAAATTATTTGAAACAAGTAAGAAAGTTACAGTTTGAGTGTGCTTGACTGTGAGATACCCGCTACCCATTTTGAATAAAAGCAAATTACTACGATACCAAAAATACCACAAATATTAAAAATATACAAAATTATATGTTTGGTATATCGATTTAGTACCACATTCAAAATATACCATAGACGGCGCAATATACCAAGAGCCAAAGCAACTCAGACTTCTTAAGACCCCCTAAGTAGGCGTTTTTGCCCATACAAAAGCATTTCGTGAATAACTTCCACAATTTGTATCTAATCGCACCCAAATTTTGAGGAATCACAATTGCTATAAGTATTATTGAATAGTATATACAAAAACTCTAGCTTTAAAATTACGCTTGTTATTCGATTTTTTGTTTGATTTGCAGGGGCGGAAGTGGGCGTGGCGAAAAATTTGCGTGCAAAAATAACAAATGCTGTCAAAAAAAATTATAGCTCTATTTCTTATAGTCTCTGAGATCCAGTGTTTCATACGGACAGACGGACATAGCTAGATCGTCTCGGCTGTTGACACTGATCAAGAATTTATATACTTTATAGGGTCGAAGATGCCTCCTTCTACCCCATGGGTAGAGGGTATAAAAAAATATATATATATAGTGACATATACACTCATACACACTCATTTCTCGTACGTGACACATTCTCGAAATTATTCCCCTATCTCCCAAAAGATCTTATTACATTCACATAAAGATCATATTATATTCTAAACATAAACTTGTCGCGACAGTGACCAATCGTAACAAACAAAAAGGTCCTATTGCATTCACATAAAGATCAAGAAACTATTGTTAGCTATATAAGACCAACTATTTTTTTTTTTTTTTTTTTTTTTTTAAGAACTTAACTTTTATTGAATCTTCTTCTTAATTTGGAGACTAAAAATAAGTTTACGAATCTTAACATTAAAACACATACATCCATATAGGTTTTAGTACCTAGTTATACAGCAGGACTCTATATTCAAGGTTAAGGGGAGACCGAGCGTTGATAAGCCAATGAAGGCTGCTGGCTATTAGCTTTAGGTGTGTTCTTTTGGCTTCATAGCGCCGGCGCCATGTGAGTCTCCTGTCGAGGTGTACTCCTAGATATGTCACTTCGTTTGCTTGCGGGAGTAGAGTGTTGTTTAACGTTAGCGGCGGGCAGTTTTGCCTGTTCAGGGTGAATGTAACATTTGCATTTTTTTCTTTCACTCTTCTTTTCACCATATGAAGAGCTAGCTGCGCAGTTGCTTGCCTCGGGCATTTTGAGCGGCTAAGAATAGCTGTATCATCAGCAAACAAAGATGTTGTTATTCGTGTGCTTGTCGGGATGTCAGCTGTGTAGACGACGTATAGTGTTGGCCCTAGCACACTACCTTGAGGAACTCCAACTCCAGCAGTGAAATCATCAGATATAGCAGCGTTGCATCTCACAACAAATTTTCTGTCGTAAAGGTAAGACTCTAAAAGCTTGTGAGTGCTATTGGGGAGCATTAACTTGATCTTGTACATTAGACCTTCTAGTCAGACTCTATCAAATGCTTGAGGGACATTTAAAAATACGCCAGTACAGTACTCTCGTTTTTCGAACACGTTCCGAATTTCTGATGTTATCCGGTTGACCTGCTCAATTGTTCCGTGCCTTTCACGAAACCCAAATTGGTGTGACAGGATTCCTTCCTGGAGTCTTAGGTATGTGTTTATCCGAGTCAAAACGCATTTTTCAAAGAGTTTAGATAAGCATGAAAGTAGGCTTATAGGTCTATACGACGTGGGGATTGTGTGGTCTTTTCCCGGCCTTGGTATCATTATTATGATTGACTATTTCCATCTCACTGGATAGTAGCCGAGTCTTGCGATGGCATTGAAAAGCTGGGTGATAGTGCAAACGGCGCAATATGAGAGCTCAATGATCATTTTGGGAGTTATGTGGTCGCAGTGAATTAACAAAGCTGTCTACGTCGGCTTCATTATTGAGATGACGACTTAGCTCAATGTGTGAGCTCATATAACAAACTTTCTGTAATTAACCCAATTGGTTTTCTGTGAGGTCAATTTTAATGATTGTTCCAATGTTCCTGGATGTCGGAGTAGAATAAATAGGATAGGCAAGTGATCAGATCAAAGATCCTAAAAGCATTCGGCGCTTATCAGATTTTTTGGAATGTTTTTGGTAATCGCAAAGTCTATTAAGTCGGGCAGTTTCTTTGGGTCTGCCGGCCAGTATGTTGGTGTGCCAGACATAGTCGAGCTTGTTCTTGGCGTTGATAATTGATTTGTAGAGCTGCTTTCCTTTTGGAGTCACGAGACGAGATCCCCAGTGTGTGTGCTTGGCATTGTAGTCTCCTCCTGCTATGAAGTGGTCTTTAAAAATTGCAAAAACTCATCTTCAGCTGTAGTGAAGCGAGGGGGGCAGTATACGGCGGCTAGTGTAAGTTGGTTGCCAGTATTTAATTGTATATTTATAGATGTGGCCTGTAAGTAGTTTTTAGCAAATTTGTTATGATAGTGGTGCTTAATACGGCTTCTGATTAGAATTCCCGTCCCACAATGTGCTTTACCATCTGAATGAATTGTTGCGTAAAAAGTATATCCTCGTAGTTGAAAATTGTATTTGTTTGTAAGGTGTGTTTCTGAAAGCAGCATTTCGTCGATTTGATTGTCGAGTAGGAATTGAGCTATCCGAAAGGGAGTCATTATTTGGATTGTTGTGAAGCCAGCATTTGAATCAATAGATTTTGGTTTCGCATTAAATCTTGCATAGTTGTGCGCATAAATGGCATAAATTCCGTAAGGCTTTGTTGTAGGTTGCATATCATAGCTTCGATGTTGTTTTTTGGCTGCTCCGGCGATTGATGCTGCTGAGCCGTCTTCGGTTCTTGGTATGCTGATTGCAGAAATGAACTTTTTGAGGCAGGGGTAGCCGATCCTGACTTTAAAGCGCTTGCTAGTGAGTCCTAGTGAGGATCCAGAAGAAGAGTTCAGGGTTTGATCTGGTGACTTTCAACGTTTTATTTTGGGTGCGGGCAGTAATTCCTCTCTGATGGATCGGCTTTTCAGATCCTTATAAACTGGGCAACCTCTATAGTTAGCAGTGTGATTGCCACCGCAGTTGCCGCACTTTTTCGAGTTGCAGTCATCTTTGTTCGCTTGGCAGTGTGCGGAGTCATGAAGCTCTCCACAAACTACTTCCACCACTTCGTATTTCTTCAGGGGCTTATTTTCTGGCTCGAGCTCATCCTTAAAGAGTGGCTGCGGCTTCCTATCTAAGACTGTCTTTGCGCTAAATCCCTTCTCTTGTAGTGCCTTGTTATCTCTGCAAGCGTTACTTCGGACTCTATACCATTAAGTACGACTTGCAAACCCTTGCTGCTATTAAGCTGATACGTGGGAAAGTTCTTTTTATTATCGGTAAGATATATAGATAATACTCTGTAATTGTCTGCAGACTTCATTTGAACTTTTGTTTTCTGAATGTTACCCTTTACAAGGGGTATGTGGAAGTTATCCTTGCCAATAAGCTCAATAATTTTGTTGACGAGAACATTCGTACTCGTATATAAATAGACGGAGGCTTTGGCTTCCTTTTATCGACTTCAGTAGATTCGGCCGCCTCAACCTCATAGGCGTCTGCCAAGATTTTAAATCGGTGCGAGTTAATGTTCGTTTCTATTGCAGCTAGGCTAGCATTGCCAAAGGTTATTTTGCGTTGATAATTTAGGGGGCTCATCTTCCTTTTAATTTGAATGTAGCGATCCATACCAGTCTGCACAGCCAGCTTAATAAGTTAATTGTTTTTGTTCCGAGGGAGATAATGAGTGCGCTCTATTGCTCTCTACGTTTAAGAGTTCGGTCGAGTTGGTGGTAATTGACCGCACTTGATCAGAGCTTGCATTATTTTCGGTTGATTTAGTTAGAGTTTTAATTGTAATGACTTATATTAATTAATTAATCAATAAATATAAACATTAGCGATTTCATCGCAAAGAGCGTCTTTTCTCGTTATTAGATTATTAAACCAGTCACTGCACTTTTGTGATTTTATTGAATATTTTTTTCCGGAGCACAATAAATACACGTCTGCATGCGACGACGGTTCACAGGAACCATATTAACCATATTAAGCAATAAACTCATTCGAATATTATAATTGAATATGTACTGTAAGAAAACCTTTGCTAGTTGTGAGTGCATTTGGTGCGTATTAACTTTCATTGTTAGTTAAAATATGGACTTTCCAGCATTTGCTGTTTGGGATGACCATTCATATATTATAAATGAATGAAAGAATTGTGGAGAAGGCTTAATGTATATGTATGTGTGTAGATGAATATAAAATACGTACCTGATTGAAGTCTTTTTTAGATACTGTTCGATAGCGCTCCCATTTAGCCATTACATCACAAACTTTTTCTTCGGATGAAAGACTTCGTTCGGTGTTTCCCAATACTTCATAAATGGCGTAACCTCTAGATTTTTCTTGAAGTCCTAGGGTGTTTTTTATTATTTCTATGACATCACTGGACGTTGAGCTCGGCTGAAACTCAAAAGAATAATATTGTCCATCCATAAAATAAATCCTTGAATAACATGGTCTACGATTCGTCGTACACAATATTTCTTCACAGCTTGGAGTCCATTGACGACGTCTAGTTCCTTGAGTTCTAAAAAAACACTAAAAAAGAAAAACAGATCATTTTTTTTAAGCAAAATAATTTAATTTAAAAAATCTTGAAAGTTTAATAGAGTGATACCAAACTTGTAACGGTGCTACGGAATCAAAACCAACCGAATTCCAAAAATCAATTTGAGTAGATTTTAGATTCCACAGACCCGAGATACTATAGATACGATTATGAAACACTGCAAAGAGTAACATTTCACCTGTTATGAATTCATATATACAAAAAATTAAAATGTTGAAGGCTAAAAACACGTACATCTTTGGAGCGAAAACTGGGATAACCAGACTAAAGATAAAAATGAGTGTCGCACTCTAGAGATTATCTAACTAATAATAATAGCGATGCATTTGACTATCTTAGGGAAATGAAATTGATTTTCTTTTTTCATATATTAATTAAATATCTAATCAATAAGAAAATTTCCTATTTTACATTAAAATACGAAAATTTGAAATTCGATATCATCATATATAAATATTAGAGATCGATATCTTAGGTAATACGACACGTAAATGGTGGTATTCAAGCAAGAACAAGAACAAAAAGATTTGAAATTTTAGTAAGAAATATTATATAGAACCCAATAAAAACAACAAGCACAACAAAAAGAGATCTTCAAATATTTGAAGTATCCATTGTTTTAATTATACAAACAAATGGTAACGAGAACAATTTTAGGACTTCAGTTCCGAAATATATTAGAAGCTTGGGTGAAATTAGTAAAGTTGATATTGTTAAATATTTTCATATCTATTGCCAATGATCAAATAAATAAAAATAATGATAGATGCAAAGTAACCAACCCTTAGCTTTAAAATTACGTTTTTTATTCGAGTTTTGTCATTTATTCATAAATTATAGCTCTATACGAGTATTTAGTGTCTGAAAGACCATGTGTTCATACGGACATGACTAGATCGTCTCGGCTAATGATGCTGATCAAGAAGATAATCTTTATGGGGTCGGAGATGGCTCTTTCTGCCTGTTACATAACATATATTTCCTACTACCCTTTTAACCTTTGGTTAGTGGGAATAAAAAGCGAAGAGTTGCGGAAATGAGAACTTAAGAATGTTTAGGTAGATGTCCCATTAGACCGAACAAAAGATATTGTCTAATAGAAGATAAAGGATGTTTAAAATTAAATATTAATTAAAAATCCACATGTTATGATGTGGATTATATCTTTAAATTTGGGTAAGATATTAATTACAGAAATAATAAGGAATTCAAAAATAATTATAAAATTAGTTTTAAGCGTTAAGCTTATATATAAGGTTGGCAAAAAAGTCTTGCGGTATTTCCGATAGGTGTTTTTGCAAGCGCGTAGTTCTAGTTCTATTCGTCGCATTGGTTCATGCTATACCTTTTTGGAAAGCTCTTTTCACGCGCTAACACGTGTTTGATTTATTGTTGTTTGTGTTCGTGAGTTATATCGTTATATCGTTCGTGAGTTATATCGTCAGAAACATGGAGCAAAAAAAAGAGAAAATACGGCATATTTTACAGTACTACTACGATAAAGGCAAATATGCAACTCATGCAACGATGCTTTCAACGTTTTCGTTCTGGTGCAGAGGTGGTCGAAGATGCGCCACGGTCCGGAAGGCCTGTCGTCGAAAATTGCGATAAAATCGCTGAATTGATCGAAAGAGATCGGCATAGTAGCGCCGTAGCATCGGCCAAGAGCTGGGCATGAGTCATCAAACCGTTTTAAACCATTTGAAGAAGCTTGGATTAAAAAACAGCTCGATGTATGGGTGCCACACGACTTGACGCAAAAAAACATTTTTGACCGTATGGATGCATGCGAATCGCTTCTGAATCGCAACAAAATCGACCCGTTTTTGAAGCGGATGGTGACTGGCGATGAAAAGTGGATCACTTACGACAACGTGAAGCGCAAATAGTTGTGGTCGAAAATCGGTGAAGCTGCCCAGACGGTGGCCAAGCCTGGATTCACGGCCAGGAAGGTTCTTCTGTGTGTTTGGTGGGATTAGCAAGGAATCATCCACTATGAGCTGCTCCCCGAGTTTTTTGCCAATAGGGAAGCGAGCTTCTATAAGAGGGGCATTATGAAGTTGGCATCTCATTGGGAACTCGTCATCGAACAAAACGGCGCATATTTGACGTAAATCGCATTGTTATAACCAATTTTATGAACAATTGAAAATTCAATACAAATACCGCAAGACTTTTTTGCCAACCTTATATCTGTGTTCATATAAATAAAGTAAGAAGGCTACAGTCGAGTGTGCTCGTCTGTGAGATACCCACAGCTCCATTTTGATATAGCAAAAATACTACAAAATACTAAAAATATACCAAACGGTATTTTTGTTATATCGGGGACATGGACAGACAGACATGGCTAGATCGTCTCGGCTGTTGACGCTGATCAAGAATATATATACTTTATAGGGTCGGAGATTCCTCCTCCTACTCTGTTACATACATTTCCTGCCGACACAAAGTTATAATACCCTATGGGTATTGGGTATAAAAATACTTAAACCAAGAATGACTGATAAGATTATATAACTTACCTTTTCGGCGAATCGAGCATATTTCCCTTCTTCCGATATAAAATCGCTGGAACATCGTTTTAAGTGTGCAATTAAGTATTTTCGAATGGACTTTGTTGATGGCAGTATTACACTACAGGCAACAGACAACAGCGCCCAATGCCTAAGATTTACTCTTGAGTTCGCATCAGGATGATCCGTCGTTTGTTTGATGAGTTGCAGATAAAGTTCATTAAGAAGAGAGTCCTTTCTCATGCACCTATCCAGAACAGATTGAACAATTCGTATATGTTCATCCTCTGCTCTATTTATTGCTTCACCTAAAAAAAAATATGTTTATGATTATACATAGCAGTGCAATTACTCCTACTAGACACATGAGTTTTTCAATGTAAATTCTTTATGAAACTTAAGACAATACCTACAACTAATATATAGTAACTTTATCAACCAGAAAAAAGCTAGTTGGGGAAGTCAACAAAGTTTTAGAATCCTACAACACTTCGAAGAATAGAAACACTTCCATGAATACCAAAAAAAAAAAAACTTCGATCCTAGATTATGTAACTTTCCAAACGGTCGTATTGCAACAACCTCATGGCCATTCACCAAATAGTCCTTCGACTCCTCTACGACTCCCATCATCTCAAAAGCCTCAACAAACGGTTCTATGAAAAAGTTAAATATTGATATAACATAGAAGTAAAAAACGCCATCCCTTTAATGAACAACAAAAAGCAGGTCAAGACACATCATTTGTCAGCTGAACAGTTAGCAAATTACAAGAACGTAATCTTCTAATATTTTTGCAGAGCCACAAAAGAAACTCACCTTCAGAGCCACTTTATTCCAGACATTATCAAAGCCAGAGGATAGCTATGATGCCAATGAAAAAAACATGTTAGTCATTTCATGGGCACTCCGAAATTTACGGTACCGCCGTAAACCAGTTAATTCCAGACAATATCCTTACCAAGCTATGAAGTCAATTGATAAGAAATGTTAGCCATTGCAAGGACCCTCCAAAATTTAAGAATCTACATGTCCGTTATTGCCGAATCCATACTGACCACATCCCACTTACATTTTTCCCCAGAAACAAACACAACAATGTTAAATTGAAACGATGGAAAACTTTTCTTGACAAATTCAATTACAAATTGTAGTACAAAGTTGAGAATATCAATATCCCCGCAGCTGCACTCTAGAGAACTCCTACGAGACAGGAGATAAGTAGCACTCGAGTTCCAGTAATCTCATACCAGCAAACACCCACAAACGTTTTCTGAAATCAGCTTTTCTTACTTAAAGACGACAAATGCAGCTACAATTTTAAATTTAATTTCCATCTTATTTTGTTATTATGTTATATGTTTATGAATTGATCGGCATCTTAAGCAAGTAGGAAAGCTCACCGTATTCAATAAAAACCATATTCTAAACATATACCAAAAATATACCACAGAAATACCAAAATATTCTTAAGGCTACATTTAGTATATCGATATTGTACTGCTTTCAACATTTTCCATAGAGTATAAGATTGCAGAAACCTTTTTTTCAATAGTCAGATCTATAGCATCAGAAGACTAAAAATTCCTCTTCGAGAATTATTTGTCATCCCAGAACAAATAACTATTTTTAACAAGACAAGCTTTAATAGTTAAGTTAAGCTAAGTTAAACTTTAAGTTAATCTCTACTGAAAGACCAAACGGGAATTTCTTTTAGTGAAACGGTTTCACTCCACGTTGATGGAAGTAATGGGATGTTTAACAAGAAAGTTACAGTCGAGTGTGCTTGACTGTGAGATACCCGCTACCCATTTTAATAAAGACAAAATATTGCGATATTATTTTCAAAATATACCGAAAATTCTAAAAAATATACCAAATGGTATGTTTGGTCTATCGTTATAGTACACCATTCAAAATATACCATAGACGGCACAATATACCAGGTTGTCAGCCAAAGTAACTAAGAACCCTACTAAGTAGCCGTTTTTGCCTAGAAAATAGTATTTCTTTAATAACTGCGACAATTTTTATTTGATCGCAACTAAACTTTCAGGAATCACAAAGAATATAGTTATTATTGTACATACCATACGATTCTAGCTTTAAAATTACGCGTGTTATTAGACTTTTGTCAGTTTTTAGAAGCGGAAGTGGGCAAAAATTTGAAAATTTGCGTGCAAACTTAACAAATGCAGTAAAAAAAAAAAATATTGTCTTAGAGATCTCGGTTTTCATACGGGCAGACGGACAGACCGACAGACGGACATGGCTAGTGTGTTTATGAGTTTTTCTAAGACGGTCGCGTTATACGAGACTTGCATATACATACTTTCATACTTTCTGAAGTGTCAGTAAGCTTGACGCGAGCTCTTTTCTCAGAACTCCTGAGAAACTTACTGTTGCATACTTTTAAGAGTTGAATTTAAATTTAATTTAAACGCAGTACTCAAAGAATCAACCAGTGACTAAGTGGTCATAAGAAGCGCTTGCTGACGCTCTGCAATGCAGCGCACACCACCAGCGAGGTCTAAATCCCCGAGTGGCAGCGCAAATGCGGCATGTCACTAACAAGTGGGTGCCAGCAGCGAGTCATCAAACTCGGTTGCTGCGACAGATGTGGACACGCGTACCTTGTCAGCTGCTGGCACTGCCAGCGAGAAGAGATCGCTCAAAGATCATTAAGCTGAATGGCCTATCGGAGCAGTTTGCCTCACAGAGGCACATACATAAACGCGAAAATGAGAAGCAAACTCATACGGCTGCTGAAACTGCCTCGAGCCGCCACAGAACTGTGTCATCAGACAGTTGGCAATCATGCCACAGTCAACGAAGGAATACTGCCACAGGCAGCCCCATCAGAAATCGCGTCGGCGGCAAAGGGGAGCAAGTTGGCGGCCACGCCCAAACGGCCGAGAGACAGCGAGGCGCTGTTGGCCAGTGCGCAAGGAGAGCTGAGCTACAGCGACGTGCTCTCAATGGTATCGAGACGGCAGAATAGCAAGCTCAAAAATGTCTCGGATAGAGTGACCACTGCGCGCAGAGCTGCTACGTGTGATCCGTTGCTCGAACTTTGAGGATCTGGGCTTGACAATACGGCAAAACTTCGGGAAGAGATAGTGCAAGCTCTAGAAGACTGCAGAAATGCGCACCCTGTCTCAGCTCACACAATTGGTAGTCAGAGACCTTGATGCACTGGCAAATAAAGAGGAGGTGGCTAATGCGATTGTTGAGCAAGTTATGCCGGCAAATCTTTGACAAGTTAAGAGCATACAACCTTCCTACGCCGATACCCACACAGGTTACACAGCTGGGCATGTTGAAGGTCGGCTGGACGAGATGTAGAGCAGGAGCCCAAAACTCGGGAGCGATATGATTTCTGATTTCTTTGCGCACCCAAAGGCAGCAGACTCTGCCCTTCGGCAAATACGCGTAGTACCAAACGCTTTGAATGAAGGTTGCGCAGTTTAACCTTAACCACTGTGCAGCGGCTCAGGACCTCTTATTGGAGTAGGTCAGGGGTGGACGTAAGCGTTCTCAGCGAACCCTATAAGGCGGGCGAGAACCTGAATGTGCATGCGACTCCAATGTAGCAGAAATTAACTGCAGTTGGCTACCAACTGGCTGATGGCGGCTTCATCAGGGCGTTAGCGGACGGCGTATGGATATATAGCGTATTCCTAGCTCCAAGTCTACTAATTACGGAATTCACTAACATCCTAAACAAGCGGAAGGTATTCGTCGCTTAGGCAGTCAGCTGAGGAAGCACGATCACCAACCAAAGAAGGCGATTAGTGGTCGAAGCTTTTGCTTCACTGGATCTCGTCCTACTTAGCAGTTCTCATTCTGTATCAGTTCTCTCGCACATCCATCCGGGAGTTAGTGACTCCTATACAGGGAGTGACCATCTCGCCATATTCTGCACAATTAGAACTCGGACCCCCAGATGCGTCTTGGTTATCTCGTTGGAAAACCTTCAAAGCTAGCAAATTACATTCAGAGAGAAGGTAAGGCCTATCAAAAAGTGTTAAGAAGAATCGGCACACGGAAAGCGCCGGCACCACTGGATGATCAACTGCGTGAGATTTACATGGAGCTGTGTCGCAGTGTGGAGAAAGATACCATGGGTACCTGATTCAGCATACAATGATGTTTCGCCGCTGAAGCTAGTCACTAACGAAGCTCTGAAGCTAGTCACTAACAAAAAAAAAAACAAAATTTATTTAAATCTGAGACAGGGCTATTTATAGATAATCCAAAACCCGGCTTCGGTAGTTCCAGTGATAACAACACCTCTCGACGTTTTTTTTTCAAAATGCAGATATTTTGACAAAAATTACTGGGGCTGATCTCCTTCTATAACGTAACATAGAATCATACTAAAAGTACGCTCATGAAACCTCCAGATACTTTGTGGAGTTGTATCCTTGGTATTATACCAACCACACACAAATTTTTAATTAATGGTATTGCAGTTATTTCAAATTTGTTGTTACCAACATTCAGAAGAAGCCCAAGAAGCTCATAACAAGGATTTTAAAAAGTATAGAGGGAGTTATTCCAGAAAAATGGATAGGAAATGTTTAACAAAAAAAAAAAAATATCCAACTTCTTTTTAAACAACGAGAAATTAGTGAAATTAATATTGAAAATGAAAAAACGACGATTAGTCTGAATAATGAATACATTCATACATAAAAACTTGGTTTTATTTATAATATTTGGTATTATTATAATTTTGGTATTTTTTTTTATTTTATGAAAAAAAAAACGATTTTATGCTTTTTTTCATCCGTTTCTAAGGAATATAATGGCTCTTAAAAATCCTCCCCGAGGGTGCCGGCTGGGTAGGATCTGTATTACCTCATTGTCATCAGGTAGCAGATCTCTACTATGCGCCGACGTTTCAGGTACTGCCGATCCTAGCTGAGATCTCTGCTCCTTATCTTTCGGACATCTGGCTGTAGATAAGAAGCAGAATCCATGGTACAAAGTGTCTTGCGGACAGACTGAAAACGCTATGGGGGGCTCCCAAGAACAAAATTAGCAAAAATGTCTCGGTTGGAGCATTTAAAAAAATCAACTCGGGCTGGGATGTCAGCCCAAACATCGGTGAAAGGCGTGACTGCTATCACCGGCGTGCACGGAGGGTGACACCTCTGAAGCGGTGGATGCAGTCCAAGTCAGTTGTAACAATGCTGTCACAACCAACAACTCGAGGTTAATGCGCGCGGGTGCCGTTGTCTTAGCCGACTCGGACCAAGAGAGCGCTGCGTCAACCTCTACGGTGGAGGTGGAACGTCGTCTTCTTCAGTCACCTCCATGGTTGCGCAGCGGGGCACGGGTGGCCTGAAGGAGAAGGCCAAAAATAAGGCGGCGACCCGTATTCATGCTAGGTGTAGCAAATTTTTCTGTCCAGGACAAGAAGAGGCTTAGCTGGGCCAATGCGTGGACGCGAGAAAACCAAATAAACCCTCTCCCAAAAGGCAATAAGGTGCAGACCGGGTCTTCCGGGTCTGCCAACCCGAAGGTGAGTCCACGCCAAGCAAGTGCCAACGGTCTGCTGATAGTCCCAGGTAAGGGGCTCCAGTGAGCAAAAGGCTGGGAGCACCTGGCTCCACCAACAAAAACACTTACAGTAACAGCAACAGACATCGACAGAGAGCAACGGTTGCTGAAGTCGCTAGGCGGCATCTCGCCGTTGCTCTCATTGACAGAGGGGATCCTTAACGGGAAAATGGTTGCAGAGCGCTGGCGGTTGACCCATAGCAAGCTGATCGACGCACTGTTTGTTATGATGGAGAGTGCCTCAGACACCCCAATGCCTATAGTCGTGCAGGGCGAGAGAGCGCTGTAACTGCTTAGGAAGCAGAACCTGCCCATTTCGACGAGTAATTGGTCCGTGCTGAAGGTTGATGAACCTTTACTCCATTCAGATCAATAAGGAGGCCGAGGATCTGCTTTAGAAGCGCAACGGTAAGATGGCGTGGGGCATGGGGAGCGTGCCACCCTGCACCTCAACCTGACTGACATGACGGAGGAGGTGGGGGAGGAACTGTCCATGCAGACGGGCCCCCCGTAGATAGTGTCGGGCAACTCGGTCGCTGGGCTGAAGTCGCCTAATTACAACTTATACGTCCCGATATTGGTAAGTAGATCGATAACTGGCAGTTCCTTGTAAAAAGGAAAGCTCATCTACTACCTAATTTTGGCAATGACCATTGACCAGATTGGTGGAAAAGATCTGCTCCTCCAACAAACGATTAATAAGCGGTACGAACGCCAACGCCCACCATAGCGTTTGAGGAAGTCATAATGAGTCATTTGTGGAAAACAAAAATGAAAGGGGTGAGTCAGTTCTTGATTTTATCCCAAACTTTCAGCTGAGACTAACCAACGAGGTGAGGAATCTACCTTTGTAGGTCCCGAGCCGTTCAGAAATCGCCGTAACACGAACTGGGTGAAATTCTCCAGTCTCGTTTCCAATTCTCTTACGCCGAGCACTATCAACTCGGTAGAGGACCCAGAAACATCTGTTAATGTCATCTCAGAAGGGCTACATGCCGCGATTCTCCAATCCTGTAGGCTCTCAAGTCCGACGAGAAGATCGAAGCCACCCTGGTGGAACTCAGAACTCTCATCGCTGCGTGGTGAGCTTACTAGCATGTTTCAACTTGCTAAGAAGGCGGATAACGAATATGTCTGCGACAAGTACAAGTCTCTCCTGAAGTCCTACAAGAAAATGATCCGCTCATCTAAAGGGTCTTCATGTAAAGGCTTTTTGGTCAAACCTAAACAACATTAATGACACCTCTAGACTGAGAAAGCTGCTGTCCAAGCAGGCTTCAAGCCCCAGTCTGCTCAAGTCGGGCGATGGGGTGTGTTCTCTTCAAGAGTTTCAGCACTGCTAATTTCCCGGGATGTATTGGAATAGAGAACAGTGACTGGCAGCTCTTTCCTAGTCTCCCAGTTTTGAGACCCCCTGCCGGTCCAATTACTGACAATAAAATAATTTGGGCTATCGACTCCTTTGCGAAGGTTAGGTCCCCCGGTCTCTTTCGCCAGCAATGCTGTCATGACATTGATAACTGGGAAATGCTCAACCACCCTCAGGAACTTAATTTACAGGAAGTTAAAGCATGGGACGAATCAGCCGCGCTCAGCATTAACGCGGAAAAAACCTTATTCTCTTAACGAAACGTTATAAGGTACCCTTATGGTCCCCAAAATTGGCTGAACCATGCTAAAGCCGAATCATATAGTAAAGTACCTGGGTGTGGTTCTGAAGTGGAAGCTCAAAGTGTTAGAAAAGGTTAAGAAGGCTACCGGAGCCTTGTATATGTCAGAAAAAAGGTGCTTAGTTGCACTTGGAGCCTCTCTTCTCATCTCATGCGGTGGATTTACATCTCTGTCCTATTCTCACCTATGGTGTGGTGACAGGCCACTCAAAAACTGACGTACCTATCCAGTATGGATAGGACACAGCGTCAAGCGCTTCTGTGCATAACAGGCCATTAGGATTGCTGCAACAGGTAATCTGGACCTATTGGGCTACGGCCACAGAGCCATTGGTAGGGAGACTAATATAGACGTGGACTATTCTATTCCCTTTACCTAAACTGACCATATTAATACGATTTACATGGAACCGGGCTGTTGGCGGGAAGGGTTATGCATTCCCGAAGCCCTCAACCTCTTCACCGATGGGTCAAGGATGGACGAAGGAGTCGGCGCGACGGTATACTGTCCCAACCCGGCTTCCAGACACTCCTTTAAACTCCCCGACCACGGCAGCATTTTCCAGGCGGAAGTCTTCACCATAGGAAGAAGTGGCTCGGACTGTATTTTGAGGCACGGGTCCGCACGAAAACAAACTCTTTTTTGAGAGGCCCGGCCCGGCCGAACACGAAACTTTTTCACCAAGGCCCGGGCCCAACCCGGCCCGGCACGAAACTTATTTACACATATAAAGAAAATTTAAAAGCCATGCAATTTATATATATATAAATATATGAATATATATTCACAGCGTCCTGATTGGTTTGTCGCGACAATATATATATATATATATATATATATATATAATATATATATATATATATATATATATATATATATATATATATTTCAAAGATTTCAATTTCACAAAAGGACGCCAATTTTGAATTAGTGGTGTGCAAACAAGTAAATTATTTTATAAGCAAATCGATAGTAGTATCTATAAGCATTAAAAATGCGATAAACGGCGGTTTTAAATTCTTTTCAGGCCTATTTCGGGCTTTAAAGGGCCTATTTCGGGTTTTTATGGACCGGGCCTTTGTTAATTTTAAGGCCCGGGCCCGCTCTCGACCTGTGTAAGCCCGCGGACCACGAAAAAAGCTCGGCCCGTGCCCACCTCTAGCTCGAAGTATACAGAACAATCATAACTCTATTGACATCTTTGTTGACAGCCAGGCTGCAATAAGATCAATGTCCTCAGATATCGTCAAGTCCAAAGTTGTCTTGGAAAGCAGAAGAGTCCGGAGTCCAGCGTTATCCCGGTTCCGGATGAAATACCTTGATTCGCCGTATCATAAATTGATGTTTCTCGGCTACCACCTAGGATGCTGCTGGCTTTTGCCAAAAATGCATCCACACTGTGCGTCTTCTGAGACGACATCCACCGGTACAGCGACGGACCTGTACTGGTCTATGCTTCGTCCCTAGCAGGGGCGGCCGGTCCAACCTAGCCTATCCTAAGGAATATAAAATGTATAGTTACCCGATTCTTATTATTCTTCACGGATACAGTTGTCATTGATGTATAAATAAGTAATTGCAAATTTTAGCGTTAAAAAGAAAATAAATGCTTGTTGTGAAAACACCAATAATAGAACAATTGAAAAAATAAAATAATTAAAAAAAATTATTAAAAAAAAGGTCTCTATGGAATTGATCACATCAAAAAATATAAAATTACAACATGGTCCGTTTTTTGGAGGGTTCAATTAATCGTCACTTTCGGGATGCGCTCCGCCTCGGTTGGCTGTTTGGGACTCCGTTGGTCAACGCAATGGAATCAACATTTTTGGTGCCTCCCGTCTGACGATCTGATTTGAAAATGGTTTCCAAGCAGGTGTATATAGGAATATGAAATCCGGAGGCTCGGCAGCACCATTAATCGGCATTTCCAATTATTGCCAATACAACCTTAAAGTTTGAGTGAGTAAAGCTTGACAAGAATGCAAGAATGTAGAGACGTGTTTGAGGAGTTTTACATCGCTTTAGTCGCAGCTATTCGGAGTGAGCTTAATGCGTGCCGCGAACAGCACATTGCAACATCTACCACCTTCAACGTGATGAATATAAAGCAGATATTGCGCTTCGTGGATGAAGTTACCGATTTTCAGTGGAAGGTTTGTGGAATGGCCAGCATTCAAAGAGTTGTGTATTCCGAGATTCCATAATAGCGAATTTGCACTGATTTCACTATCTTAAGGATTATCTAATAGAGGAAGCGGCTCGAGATATCTAACATCTTACGTTAATGAAAGTAGGTGGCAGGTGCTGGAAATTTTACATGACAATGAACGCGTGTTGTTTCAACACTATATGGATATTTTTCGAGAATCTGTCGGCTGTTTAACATAACGATTTCAAAGCTTTCAAAGAGTTGATTCAAAGAAACTTGCAAATAACTCAAGTAACTGAAGTTGGGAGAAGATGGGCGTGAAGTTAGATGGACAACGTCAAAAGAATCTCTCTGAATATCACACTTTTTAATAAACAATTTCTCCCCAATTATAGAAACCATCATAAGGGCAACTTAGCACTGCAAAGTATAAAAGTTTTCGGGGCCATTATTCTTCCCATAAATAGTTGTCTTGTAGACTGTAAGTTTTTTTTTGTTTTGACTTTACTGATGATGTAAAGGCTTTGAGCTGTAATATCAACTTTACATAACATATTTTTTATCACCTAGCATCCTGGCTTGAGTTAATTTGTATACTTTGTGGGGTCAGAGATGCTTTCCTTTGGGGTAAAAAAAAATACAACAAAATGAGCGTTTCAAGCAATGTATCCGTCTGAAGATTTTTACATAACAGTGGCAAAATTTTTGCTACATTTTTTTCCACGCTGTCCCACTTTCTGGGATTTCTATAGTTTCTGTACATTGTCGGTAGTTAATTATATACTAATATATCAATAACTAACGACTGCAGTTATTATTAAAATTCTTGTATTTGATATCTTCGATCATTAGTACTTTTCAAAATTGATTCAATTTAGTTGGTTACCATAAAAAAATACTTACCACATGTGCCAAGACCAGAAAATTGAAGAATCGAATCAAATATTTGAATCATAATGGCTTCATCCTGATCACAGAGTGAAGATAGGCATGATGAAATTTGTTGTTTACTAAATGCCCAAAACGCATGAGAAAATCCTTTATATGTTTCCCCGTGGTCTTGAGGATTACTTCTTTGCTCAGACCTTAATTTTTCAATTCGATGTTTGGATAGGCGGCGTAATGTGTTTCTTAAAAATCCACCCGATTCTTGCGGTTTTCGAACAATGCTCAAGTCAATCAATTGCCTTCGACATATAATAACATTTTGATATAATCTTGATCTATCTTCAGACGTAATTCCTTTTCCTCTCTTGGAACAATCAAAATTATTCAGTATCCAGTTTGATAATAAAGGGTAATAAGAAATAATTAAGGATCCAATTTCATTTTTTTGCACTGTCTCAAAGACAAAACACTTTTGTAAATCTAACAAAAAGCTTTTATCTTTTACCGGCTTAGTCATTTGTTGAGAGTTCCGATTAAGTGATAGAGTTATAAAACTATCACTTGGATGTATCATAATAGATTCTATATCAGCGAATTTGAACTGATATATAATTAATCTGTCTTCAGGCTGAATAAACAGGATTCCATCACAATTAATTCCTAAAATAATGTTATTAACAAAATTCCAATATCCCTTGTATATAACTTTAAACATTGTTGTTCCGTAAAGTGGATATTGCATAACACAACTTAAGTAAAGAACTTTAGCGGTCATTTCATTTCTCGATGAACCATATTGCCGATGGGCTTGTGCAAGAATCGGTATCCAAAACTGTTGCTCTCTTGTTTTAGATATACGGGCAGGTAAAAAGCTACTAATGTCACAATAATATTCGGGTTTGGGCTGATTGGAAGGATCCCCTAACGCCACTTGAGCTTGCAGACCAGCAAGTTGTAGAGCAACTTTTTCACTTACTGGAAAATCATCACACTAAAAAGAAAATAATAATAATAATTTCCACATTATTCAATAAATTATGTAATGTGTTGCGTACATGTTGCGTATATGCTACGCATTTCTAGTTAGTATTAAGAAAATAATTACTGTTTTTAGTGACTGGCATTCTTACTCTCTCCAACGATCAAAAAACACTCAGTGCTCTTTCGCTCATCCACAATGCGTTTATACACCAGCAACCAATTTCAGCTCTAGTGTTCCCAAAACGAGCACATCAAGAGGCTCGGCACTATATAGACGAGACGCCCGTACCAGTTTCTACTATTCTTTCTGTGAAAGCGGTCATGCCGAAGTTTTCTTTAATTCAAAAGAAACGCAGAACGTGTCGACAAAAATCTTAGACTTATAATAAGTAAGAAAACTACAGCCGAAATATACGAAATTAATATTATATATACGAGGGCTGCTATTTAAGTTTCTGGCCTAATAATGAAAATGGTAATATTTATCATCAAAAATGGATTTATAAATACATGAGTTTTGAACGCCTCAACAGCATCTTCTGGCGACGAAAATCGTTGACTACGCATTTTTCCCTTGATGTTCGGGAACAGAAAGAAGTCATTAGGTGCCAAGTCAGGGCTGTACGGCGGGTGACCCATCAATTCCAGGTTTTGGGCGGTCAAAAAAGCACGAGTTTGAGCTGATGTGTGAGAGCTCGCATTGTCATGGTGCAGAATGATCCGTTTTGTCTTGTTCGTTTTCCGAACTTCTCCAAAGACTTCAGGCAAACAAATTGTGGTGTACCACTCAGAATTCACCGTCCTACGTTGCTCAAGCGGAATAGTAGCCACATGACCAGTTTTACTGAAGAAACAGGCGACCATTTCCTTGGAAGTGCTTCTTCCTCAAACAACTTTCGTTGGCTTTGGCTCGTCTTCAAAGACCCACACAGTTGATTGCTGCTTTGTTTCGGGCTCATAAGCATAGATCCAAGATTCGTCACCTGTGACGATCTTATAAACGTCTTTTGAAGCACCGTGAGTGTACTTTTTCAAAATTTCTTTGCGCCAATCCACACGAGCCTTTTTTTGAGCAATTGTCAAATTGTGCGGGATCCAACGTGAACAAAGTTTTTTTACGATTAAGGTGTTCATGGAATATCAAATGTATACTAGTGGAAGAAATGCCTCTATCTCACGGTATGTCACATGACGATCTTGGATTATTAGTTTACGCACGGCATCAATGTTCTTTTGCACAACGGCTGTTTTTGGACGACCTTCACGACCTTCGTCTTCGAGCGAGCATCGGCCACGAGAGAATTCATTGAACCAAGTTTTCACAGTGCTATAGAATGGTGCGTCATCGCCATACAAAGATTTCAGCTCATCGATGCACTCTTGACGTGATAATCCACGTCGAAAATTCTGAAAAATAATTGCTCGAAAATGTTTGTGAAACTTTTTGATTAATCGTTTATCGATATTAAACGTGATCACACATGACAAAGTTGTATGGAGCTTTTATCGATAAAAGTCCAAACTTTCTTTGGGAAATAGCCAATTGGTCATAATATGGCTAGAAGTGACCTACGCCAGAAACTTAAATAGCAGCCGTCGTATTACATATATGATGCCAGATGATGGTAGGTGTGACCACTCAGACCAGTTGACAGTGTGGTTGTGACCGATTGTTATCGATAACGACAAAGCTAGTATATTGTGTGACCTTGTTACACGCGCAGTTACACTGATCTAGGTTTCCTCTAATGATGGTCACCCTGCCCACTTTTAGTGCTTTTTCCCAATTTTCATATGTTCTACTTTCATTGTGCGCACTACAAGTGTTTTTTCAAGTGACAATAAAACGTGATTCTAAAGGTTCAAATTTATATCCAAAAGTGCAAGTGTTTACTTATTTTTAAGACGCCCCCCTACAAACATCGGTCCTTCGAGTCGGAGGCGATTATCACGACTCCCAACTTTTATCTGCCTCATTATGCCATCTTCAAACCAGATAGCACCGCAAAGAAGGTGCGGATCGTTTTTAACGCTTCTTCAAATGGCAAAAGTCTGAATGATATCCTTCAACCAGGGCTCATTCTACAAACAGATCACACTTTGCAGATCCTCAAATGGCAATACTATCGATACAAACATTGGTCCTTCGAGCCGGAGGCGATTGTCACGACT
Organism: Drosophila kohkoa; assembly: GCA_019972355.1. Lineage (NCBI taxonomy): Eukaryota > Metazoa > Arthropoda > Insecta > Diptera > Drosophilidae > Drosophila > Drosophila kohkoa. Next base: position 61,469 of record BJEL01000067.1, read on the forward strand.
CCTAACTTTTATCTGCCTCATCATGCCTTCAAACCAGATAGCACCGCAACGAAGGTGCGGGTCGTTTTTAACGCTTCTTCAAATGGCAAAAGTCTGAATGATATTCTTCAACCAGAGCCCATTCTCCAATCGGATCTCACTTGGCAGATCCTCAAATGGCGATATTATCGGTATGTGTTCAATGCGGACATAACGAAAATGAATCGCCAAATCCTCATGGACTCGAAGCACACACCGTTCCAACGAATTCTGTTTTGTAGGTCGGACGGTGACATCGGTGACTTCGAGGTGATCACAGTTACATTCGGCGTCAACTACGCGCCTTTCCTGGCCCTACGAGTCCGTCTTCCAGCAACTCACTCAAGCCATACGCTTGCAATATTCTCTCGCAAGCTGAGTCATCTCCAGCAGCATGTACGTGGACGACGTCCTGCCAGGGAAGGAAGAGGCCATCTCGACCATTACGGAAGTGTGTGCAGCCCTGGACAGCGCTGGATTCCCGCTGAGGAAGTGGACGTCGAACAACAAGAGCGTGCTGAGAAACATCCCAAAGGACCACCTACTCCGAGAAAACTTCCTAGAACTCGAGGACTCGAGTATGTCGAAAACTCTGGGCATCAAGTGGCAAGCTCACTACGACGAGTTCTTCTCCATGCCACCAGAAGTTGCCCATTAGGACTCCTACACGAAGAGGGAAGTGCTATCGCAGATTGCCAAACTCTTCGACACAGACGAGTGGCAGGCCCCTTTCGTTATCCGAACCAAGATATTTATGCAGGAGATCTGGCTGAAAACGCTTGAATGGGACGAACCTCTACCCGCGGATCATTTACTCCAATGGAAGGAGTATCTCGGGAGCTATCCTGCTCTGAGTAAGATCAGGATTCCCAGATGGGTTAAGTTCCAGTCAAGAGTGAAGCTCCAGTACCATGGATTGTGTGATGCTTCAGATGCGTATGGAGCGGCGATCTATGTCAGCGTAGAGACGGCGAACAAAGAGGCCACGCATCTCCTCACTGCAAAGACAAAAGTGGCTCCTGTCAAATCACTCTCAGGGTCACGTTTGAAACTTTGTGGCGCAGTCCTGTTGGCTGAGCTATCTTCGGCCCTCCTCCTAAATTTTCCAGCCACCCTGCAAATGGACAACCTTTGTGGTCAATCGTGTGGCAAAAATAGTCCAAGCCAGCGACTCCAAAAGTTGGTCGCATGTGCGATCCGAGCACAATCCGGCAGATCTTGCAAGCCGAGGTGTCTTGCCACTAGAATTGATTCATAACCCTTTGTGGTGGCATGGACCAGAGTGGCTTCATCTCCCATCGGAACAATGGCCAACATCTCCAAGTCCCATTCCGGAGACTGCTGGAGCAGCGGATTAAGTATAACATCGCCAAGTTGCCTCCTACTCCTGATTTCTTGAGTATTCTCTGATTTTGGCAGAGCACTTCGCACTTCCGCCTACGTTTTTTTTTTGATAAAAGTCGTAAATTGGCAGTTCCAGGCTCGACCGTAATCAACGCAGATGAGCTGTCACGGGTCCAAGAGCGACTAGTCGTCATGACTCAACGACAAACCTTTCCGAAGGAACACCACTGTCTGCAGTCCAAGCAGCAGGTTCCTTCTTCAAGTTCCATTCGAAACTTGAATCCATTCCTCGTTGGTAAGGGGATTCCACGGTCCTGTGGGCGTCTGAGGGCGTCGCACTCGCTGCGTTATGATGAGAGTCATCCAATCATACTCTCATATTCCTCGTCCTTTGCGCGATTATTGGTTCAGTTTACCCATGGTTTATCCTAACATCCTAACCGTTCACGCACACTGGAGTTGACTTCCCTGGCCTATTCGAGGTCAAAAACTACACTGGCCGAGCCAGTCATCACCAAGGGATATGTCTGCGTCTTCGTGTGTTTTATCAGCACAAAGGCGACTCACTTGGGAGGCGACATCGAATCTCACGACGGAGAAATTCCAGGCCGCATTTTCGCGTTTCATAGCAAGGCGCGGGTGCCCACAGAAAATGCACTCGGACAACGGGAATTCTTTGGTTGGAGCTGACAAGATTAACTCCACCGACTTTTGGGAAGCAACGAGTGAGTGCATCATCGCACAGTGTGGTCACAAAAGCCTATCCTGGCACTTCAACCCGGCGGGCGTCCCACATATGGGTGGATTATGGGAAGCCTGCGTAAAGAGTTTTAAGACACTCTTTTACAACCTCTTTTACGACTTCCACCACAAAATATACGTTTGAAGAGTTATCCACTCTTCTGTCTAAGATCGAAGCCTGCCTGAATTCGAGGCCTATCTCTCAGATGTCCGATGACCCTACTAGCCTTAACTCCTGGCCATTTCGGTGTTGGCAGCAGAAATTATCCAACCGGACACCTCCATCCTAATTCGATGGAAGCGACTGAAGGCTCTTCACCAACAATTTTGTTTCCTTTCGAAGGATGTGTACCTGAAGGAACTACATAAACGGACGAAATGGCGATCCCCTACACGGAACCTTCGGATCGGTGACAACCTTCCCTCCAACGAATGGCGCCTAGGACGTGTCCAGGCAACGAAACAAAGGTCCGAGTTGTAGACGTACTCACGGCGCGGGGTACTATCCGAAGACCCATCGCCACAGCAAGACTGACCCCCTCCGTCCGAAGGACTGACGGACGAATAACCTCCTGTTTCATTTCTTCGTTCGTCGTCCTGTGCTATCCTGTTGTATGTGTCATTGACAATGTAAAGAGGCTACTATAATAATCATTTGTTTTGTTTCATTCCATGTAGTATGCCATCACATGCAGCCGCCGATGAGAGGCACCCCGCTGGCACCAACTCCTTCCAGTGGAAATGCCAGCGCTTTCTCAGGCTGACATCTGAGAAACGGTTGAGAGCAGTACTTATTAACAAGTACTTATTAATAAGTACTGCTCTAATTGTCTGGCCCACCAACACTCCGTGCAACCCTGCCGCATCGCGGGAAGCTGCAGGGTGTACCAGAAGAACCACCACACGCTCTTGCAGTTCAAGGAGGCACACAGTCGTCAGCGACGACGCGACGACCAACCGGAACCGGCTCGGTCTTCAAATCTAGCTCGCCATCCCCCCATCGACCGGCATCATCTCCAACCGAGGGGGCTTTTCCGACGTCGCTCACATCCTTGATGCAAGATAAAGCTGTGAGCATCGTACCGACGGCGAACATCCTTATCGACACCGGATCTAAAATGTTCGAGATGCGAGCACTGATCGTCACGTGCACTGCAACCAGCCGTATCAGCCCATCATTGGCAACGGTCTATCGGCTATCCGTCACCCGCGTTGCTACGGAGACGTCTCCATGGCGATCATCCGCTCGCGGACATCCGACTTCCGTCGAAGGGTGCTGCTGCAGGTTGATTCCCAACTCTGCCGCCGCACCCCCCTCCGACCTGTCGATGGCGAGAACTTGGAGCAGTTCCGCAGCATGACGCTCGCCGACGAACGCTGGTTCCAGCCATCGATGGTGTCTCTGGTGCTAGGCACTGATGTGTATCCTCACATCATTCAACCTGGCATCCTGCCGGGCAACAATGGTTTGCCCATGGCCCAGAACTCCACATTGGATTGAATTCTGTCCGGTCCATGTAGACAATAAAACTGTTTGCAACTTATTGCAAGGGGGGGGAGGATGTTGATGCCAGATGATGGCAGGTGTGACTCACTCAGACCAGCTGACAGTGTGGTCGCGATCGATTATCGATAGCGACAAAGCTAGTATATTGTGCGTGTGACCTTGTCCTTGTATAATAACTTAAGCGTTGATTATGATCCTAAATTCATAATCTTAAAGATTCCAATCTTAGATAAAAACGAAATATTACTGATACAATTTACAATGATTATGATCGGAGAAATTCACAATAAAATGGATAACAACAACATTGCCACAAACCACACACACAATTGTCATCTAAAGATTAAGAGAGACTTGTCCATGAGGATCCCTTTGCGATTATGTGAGACTGCGTTCAATATTTAGTGTTGCGGTCTTTGATAGAGTTCTTGCACAACTTGTAAAGATCCGAATCGCATTGCAGCATTTCGATGGCACGAGTTGATTTCATGAATGCTTGATACTCGCTTTGGGGACTCGATGGTTGCTTGGATTTGCTGGATCGCTGCCTGGCGAAAATGTCGCCGTTATCGGAACTATCATTGACGGGAATATAGGGTGCAAACTGAACGATTTGCTTATACATGGGCGTATGCCTTGGATGTGTTGATCGCAGCAGTTGCAATTCCACCGCATTTCGTGTAACATTTCGCATGTGATGCTGTTGCTGTCGTTCCCTTGCGATCGTTTTGGAGATCTTGTAGGATTTGGGTTGCAATGCGTTATCATTACCATTATCCTCGGCATCGTGCGCCTGTTTCATCAGCTCATTCATCTTTTTGTACACCTTGAATTTCTCGAAATGGTTTTTGATTTCCTTGTCGCGTTCCTTGATCCTTTGCATATTCTCCATTTGTGTTCTCAACACTCTCTTGTAATAATTTGCCTCAGTGGCATGTTTTTCCTGTTGTTTTGGTTGTTGCTGTTGTTGTTTTGGCTGCTGTTTTGGTGGTCGAAGTTGTGGTAATGACATTGGTAATAACTCTATCGGTGTATCATCATTAACGAAGGAAGTTTTCAGCCGCTTTAAAGGATTTGCTGTTGTCTTGCGTTCATCTTGATAAAATTGATTTACATTCGTTAAGCTTTGCTTCTTCTTTTGTTGTTGTTCTTGTTGTTGCAAGTTTAGCTGGAATTTCGCCTGCAGCTGATCCTTGAACTCCTGTTTTTGTAATGATTTGGTTTGAAAAAACGGTTTTGTAATATCATTATCGCTGCCGTTGAACATTAACTTTTTCAATTGCTCTGCATGCAGCTTCGAATTCTGCTTTTTATCCAGCTTTTTCTTCTCACATTCGTCATCTAGAAAGGCAACATAGTTTTTGGATTTGCGAGTCTCCAGCTTTGACGTTAGATATCGATATTTTTGCACTGGTCGCGATTTGACCTCCTGATGTCGATTGATATTCACAGCGCTGGGATATGGGAACTTGGGCAACGCTTGCCGGAATGTACCATAACTCCTGCTGAATATAGAAATGCAACCTATAATGCAGCATCTTAAATAATCAATCAATCAGTTCGTAAGTCGCAACTAACTTGGTCTCGTGTGAAGCAATTGATTTCCTGTTAACGATACCTTGAGAAAGGCCATTCTAAACGTTAATTTGGATTTATTGTGCTGCTTACGATTAATAAAAAAAAGCCAAAAATAAAAATCTACAATGTTAAAATTCAAAAGAAAAAACTGCAAAACTTTAAAAGCCCGAAAAACAGAAAGTTTTGAAGTATAATGAGAACAAAATATAGTTCCCAATTTTAAAGCCTACTAAGCATTTTCTCTTACTGTGTTTCGAGAGTTATCGATAACAAACGATTCGCGGAGGTCCGAACTTGCTAGCGTAACGATTTTCGAATTTTTTATTATTAGCTTCTTTATTTAAGTATCGAACCAGTACAGCAAGAACAAAATAACAACAAAGGTACAAGAAATGTTTATGTTTGGGCCAAACCTCATATTAGTTTAAGGTGTTTCTGAGAAGTTCACTATTGGGTGAACGTTTTGGCGAACCCTTGACGCTTCAATCGCCTCAACGGTCTAGCTGGTAGTAGTCTCCTAGCGAGTCTGTTTTTATGAGTTAGCAACCTATCGCTATATCGGCTTGTGTGTCTGCCAATCTGCTCCTCTACAGAATGTATTTTCAGATCGCGGTGTAGGGTGGATCCTCTCACGTACCAAGGGCAGTTTGTAATTCGCCGTAACACCCTATTCCGCAGAACTTGGATGCGTTTGTAGTTTGATTTGGCAGCAATCCCCCAAATCTGCATTCCATATATCCAGATTGGCACTATGCAATGTACGTATACTGCTCTTTTTGCTCGAAGAGACATTTTGCTTCTTTTGTTGAGCAGCCAGCGCAATTTCTGTAGCCTTTGGCCACAGTTCTTGGTGACAGCTTTTATATGTGGCGCAAAAGTGAGTCTCTTGTCTAGAACGATACCAAGATATTTTGCAGAGGTAGGTTGTTCCAGTGCCACGCCTTCGAAATGAATAGCTGGAGTGGTGGAGATTAATCTTTTCAGCGTAAAACACGGGTTAACTGTTTTTGTGGAATTAACCTTCAGATTCCACCTTCTGCACCAAGCTGCCAAGCTATTCAGGTATCCTTGGAGTCCGTTTGCAGCTTCTACGCTGCTTGGAGAGTTGTATAATACCGCAATGTCAAAGCATAAGTTGCAATGAGAGCCTTGGAGGGATCTTCCATATATGCACCCATTGGGATGGGTAGGTCATAGGTGTATAGGGAGTACAGCAGAGGTCCTAAAACACTACCCTGCTGGACTCCAGCTCTCATTTGGCATGTTGAAGAAAATGAGTCTCTAACTCTGACCTTGAACTCGCGTCTATCCATATACGATTTTAAGACTCCGTAGAATGGAGCAGGTAGCAGCATTTTTATTTTACACAGAAGGCCATCGTGCCATACTCTGTCGAAGGCTTGTGGCATGTCTATAAAGACTGCGTTGCAGTACTTAGGTCGTCAAACGCTTGCAGGATATGTTTTGCCAGCCTGTGAATTTGTTCCACTGTACTGTGCCCTTCGCGAAAACCAAACTGGTGCTCCGGCCAGATGTGACGCTCTCTCATGACATCATGGAGTCTATTGGCAATAAGTCGTTCAAATACCTTCGATAACGATGGGAGCAGGCTTATTGGTCGATAAGATTCTGTTCAGCTTCTGGTTTGCCTGGTTTGTGAATCATCACAATCGTACCATCTTCCACTGCTTTGGAAACACCTGTACTCTTAGCATGGCATTGAAAATGTTAGCAATAGAGAGTATAGCCTTCATTGGCAAAACCTTCAACGTGCGATGGCATATCCTATCTATGCCAGGAGCTTTTTTGGTATTTAATGATTTGATGACGTCACATATCTCCTCAGTTCTCACTGGCTTAATGGGAAGTGACATTTGCAGAGCCGTCTGTAGATGGTGTTGCGTGATCCTGACCTGTTCCGTTGAGGTAAAATCGAATGGAGTGCATCGAGCTTCTAAGTGGGCTGCAAACGCATTAGCTTGTTCTTCTTCATTTCTGGCAAGGCCACCACTAGGGCACTGTACTGGAACCTGCCTGAAGGGTTGTCTTTTCAAGGCTTTTGTGCATCTCCAGACCGAGTAGTTAGCGTCAACCGTGTAGTCTAGTGATGCTGGCTTTTGCTCGAAGAAATCACTCCTTAGCTGCCTTAACATAGTTTTCAGCTGCCTTGTAGTCCGGTACCACATTAATCGATCCCAAGGGTCTTGAGAACGGATAGCACGTCTTCGGAGTCGTCGTTTTTCTGCAAGAAGCTGTTTGGCTTCTCCTGTGAGGCTAATTCCGTATTCGATTGCATCTGGTTGAGCGGAAGGTGGAGTCGATGCCGCAGCAGCCCTGTGTATGGAGTCAGTCAGTGCGTCAACTGCCTCTTCTATGTCATCTCCAGAGTCCAGGGCTCGATTTAATTGTAATGAGCCTTCCAGATGCTGTCTAAATGCTGGCAAATTAGTGCGTTTAGTAATGAGCCGCGGAGAAGTAGTGACGCTGATACTGTTTGTGTTAACGGTGACGACAAGGGCTAGGTGATCTGAGCCAAGATCCCAGCTCTGTTTTATATTTATTAGCAAATCAGGAATTCCATGGTATAAGGCAAAGTCAATGCAGATAGGCGTGTGGTTGTCAACATAAGGGTACCTTGTGGGAGATCCTGTAGCAAGAACTTTGGCTCCGCCAGCAGCGACGGCTTCAGAGAGTTCGCGTCCTCTGGGTGAGTTGTATGTGTCACCCCATATTCAGTGTCTAGCATTCCAGTCTCCGCCAATTATATATCGTTGACCGCTAGCACGAAGTATGTCAATGAAGTCTCTTTCTTCAATTCTATTTCTTGGAGGGCAATAAATAGCACTAACCTCCATATCTCCTAGTTCAGTAGCAACTTTAATTGTTGATACTTGAGTAGTAAGTGTCTCGATAATTTTTCGAGGAAAGTGGCGTAGAGTACTTCTTACTAAAACAGCTGCGCCGCCTCCACTGTGATTGTTGTTCGATGGCTTGTAAGCGGGATAGAAAGCATATCCAAAGATTTTAACTGTCTGTCCTCGGTTGAGCCTAATTTCCGACAGCAGAATGATATCAACGTTATTGCTGTGCGCAAAGAGTTCAACCTCTTTGGCCTTTCCAGCTATGCCGTTGACATTCCAAATAAGAATCTTTAGTGGATTCATTGTGATTCTGGAACGTTAAACTGGAGCTGGGAGTTAAATTTACTTCCAGACCATTGACGAATCGTGTTGGCCATGTCAAGCACCATTTTTTCCAGTCTTTCCAGGCGATCGTTGTCTTGCTTGCGTTGTTGTTCTTGCTCCTGTTTCTACTGCTGTAGCCACAGAAGGAATTGCTGCTGTTGCTGTTGTTGCTGCCAATTTTGAAATTGTATCTGCTGCTGCTGTAACAGTGTCTGAACAGTGTCAGCTGGCTTGCTCATAGCTTGTTGTTGCAGTATTTGTTGCGTTTGGAGATTATGGAGTCGACGCTGAGCAGGTCCGTCATTACTTCTAGCAACTGCAGCATAAGAGAGACCACTGCTGGAAGTGCCAGGCTGTGATTGGTGTATGGTTGGGTGTTGTTGTTGCGTCGCTTGACGTTGGGATCTTGTGCTAGGGCGAGCCTGTTGTAGCCTGGGATATTGCTTGAGAGGCCTAACGTTCGTCCGGCCCGTCGGCTTTGCATTATTCCGGCTCTTAGCAGGTGCAGTTGAACGACGCAGAAACTCCTGGAACCATTGGCAGCCTTTGTAGCTGGCCATATGACTTCCTGAGCAGTGATAGCAAGTAGGTAAAGCATCTTGGGAGCGCGTACATTGTAAAGTGTGATGGCTTTCTCCACATCTGGCACAGTTTGGATGACGGCGACAGTATTTGGCAGTGTGCCCATACTCCTGACACCTTAAGCATTGCGCTATTTCGGATGATTTACGCATCCTTTCAATTCTCACTTTTTGACGGCAAAGAGTGTTTAATTCGTGAATTTCATTAATGTTAGCACAAGGCTTAACATTAATGAAGAAGATGTTGAGTTTACCATCAGTGTTTGTTCTTGAGTTTGAAGTTCTCCGTCATGTCGCTGTTTAACGTGCTATGGTGCAGGCCTTTTACAACGATTCTATACGGCTTGTTATCCATATGGTCCACAATGGCTCTGTAGGTAACACTGTCTTTAGGGAATATTCTTATCGTTTCGCCTTGATTGACTTTAACGATAACTTTGTCTCTACTAGCAACCTCATCTATGAGTTCAAATAGGTCACTTAGGCTATTTGCGTGCACTACTATTTGTGGTGGCTTTGAATTTTCTCTACGTCCAAGAGCAGCCTCATCGTTATCATTATTGCTAACTGCTGCGTTGTTCACTGTGACATTAGTATCACCTACAGTTGTTTCATCAGCATCATCCGTATCATCATCCATGTCCAACAGAGCGAACATGTTGCTTGCCTGAGATCGATTGCTCTGTGTCAGTAGAGCAGCACTTTTGCTGGTGCTTGGCTGATCACTCCCAGCCGAGGTTAAGCGTAAGCTTTCATACCATTGAACGCCCTCTTATTCTTAAGGGGAGGCGACAATGGTTGCTTTTTTCTTTTGCCGGTTAAACACTTTTGCACGTTTACCAGTCTAGTTGCAGCTGCACTGGGTGTAGCAGTATAATTGATAGCAGAACTGTGATGGGCATAACCACTACGGCTATCATTGGCTATGCCAGAACAATTGCTGCTAGTTAATGTAGTAGCCAGGTTGTAGGGGCTAGTTGCATCGGTAAGAGCCCAAACATGAAGATCCTCCAAGCAAACATGCACCGGAGCAAAACAGCCGACTCGCTTCTCTCTCAGCTCGTGCTAGAGAAGGCGGTTGATGTTGTCATCATCAGTGAGCAGTACAAGACTCCCAACAATGGTACATTCCAGCCATCTGGCTGCCAAACATAAACAACTTCACCGTCACAAGAAGTGGTGCCGGACAAGGCTTCGTATGGGCACAAACTAAAATCTGTACAATCATGAGCTGCTACCTGACGCCTAGTGACAGTATAAATGAATTTAAGACGAAGCTAGACGCAATAGAAGACCAAGCACAGCAGCTTGGCGGAGACTTGATCATCGCGGGTGATTTCAACTCTAGAGCCATCGAGTGGGGCATGCCGACAACAAACCCCCGGGGCAGACGGGTACTTGACATGGCTGCCAGGCTCGGGCTAGTGGTCGCAAATGAAGGGTCCACACCCACTTTTTGCAGACCAGGATGCGAGGTCACAATCCCAGACATCACTCTGGCGACAGAAAGAGCAGCGAACAGACTACAGGAGTGGGGTGTCTTGGAGGACTACACGGGCAGTGACCACCAGTATATCTGCTTCTCCATAAACTCAAACCATAGACGTCGGCCCGATAACGATAAGAAAACCACCCGAAGGTGGAACGCGAAAAAACTGGACACCGAGAAACTCATCGAAGTACTAGATGCAAGTATGGAAACAGCCGTAGACCCTAGGGACGCAAGAAGCATAGTACGCCACACCATGCGCGCCATAGAGCATTCTTGCGCCGCAGCGATGCCCAAAACGACGAGCTTCCTTAAAAGGAAAGCTGCCTACTGGTGGAACGAACAGATCGCGGAGCTCCGAAGAGCCTGCCTACGCGCGAGAAGGAAAATGACTAGAGCCAGATCTCGAAGCAGTGCTACGGCGGAAATCGAGGAGCACAAAGAAGCTAGAAAGCGCCTTAAACTTGCCATTGTCCACAGCAAAAAGAGCAAATGGGAAGAGCTGCGAAACGACATAAATACCAACCCGTGGGGTCTCGGCTACAAAATCGTAACGCGCAAGCTAGGAGCGCAAAGGCCGACTCCAGAGCTCAACGAAAACGTCATGGCCAATATAGTCAACACGCTCTTCCCACAGCACGAACGACGCACCGACCCAGAGATGCCCGCCCTCGAAGAGGTTCCTTTCTTTACAGAGAATGAACTCAGATCGGCAGCAACTTCTTTGAAAAACAACAAGGCACCCGGACCCGATGGGATTCCATCCGAAGCACTAAAAGCCATAGCAGACGCACGCCCGAAAATCCTGCTAAACATGTATAATGCTTGCTTGATGGAAGGAATTTTTCCAGATGTGTGGAAGCGACAGCACCTAATGCTAATAGACAAAGGGAAAGGAGACCCAGCTACCCCAAGTGCATATCGCCCGCTATGCATGCTCGACACAGCGGGGAAACTGCTAGAAAGATTATTAAAACCTCGGCTATCTACAGCCATAGAAAGAGCAGGTGGCCTATCAAATAGACAGCATGGCTTTCGACCAGGTAGATCGACAGCTGGAGCGTTGCAGTGCGTCATAGCAGCGGTAAGCGATGCACAGAGAGGAAACGCTTACTCCAAAAAAATAGTGCTCCTGGCCGCCCTTGACGTTAGAAACGCCTTCAACAGTCTGCGATGGACTGACGTCATCGACGCGCTAGAAAATCGCTTCGGAACACCAGCCTAATCTGATATACCAGACGGAAAGTGGGACCAGGCGAAAGACTGTCACTTCGGGTGCAGCACAGGGCTCTATCCTCGGCCCGGACCTGTGGAACGCTAGCTATGACAGCATCTTTTCAATAGAAATGCCAGACGACTGCAACCTGGTCGGGTTCGCTGACGACATCGCCGCCATCATTAAGGCACCCGACATGACGGAAGCGCAGCGGAAGCTAAACCAAGTCATGATGCGAGCAATGGCTTGGTTTGAAACCCATGGTCTAAAGCTCGCCACAGAGAAGACTGAACTAATAATTTTAACAAAACGGCACATCCCTCTCGAAGTGAACATGCACGTGAGCGACGACATAATAAAAACGAAACTATCACTAAACTACTTAGGCATCCGTATCGACCCCAGAATGACTTTCTGGACCCAAATACACCATACAGTGGAAAAAGCGTCAAGGGCAGTGGCATCACTCAGTAAGCTGATGGCAAACGTTGGTGGCCCAACTGAGGGTAAGCGTAAACTGTTGATGTCAACAGTAAACTCAATACTGCTTTACGGCTCTGAAGCATGGGCAGACACCCTGACCATAACACAAAAATGCAAAACAGTGTTGGCCGTTCAGAGGACGGCGGCACTTAGAGTAACGTCCGCATACCGGACAGTGTCGACAGCAGCAGTCTTGGTGATTAGCAGCGAAATCCCCATAGATCTGAAGGCCAGAGAGCGACGGCGCACCTGGCTAAAGCGCCAAAATAACCAAGAATCTGACACCGACCCCAGAGAGGAAACTATGCAACAGTGGCAAGATCGCTGGACAAACGACGAAACCGGTAGGTGGACTGCCAAACAAATACCTTACGTAAAAATATGGAGCAACCGAGATTTCGGTGAAGTAAACTACTATTTGACACAGCTGCTTTCTGGGCACGAATACTTCGGAAAGTACCTGCACCAAAGAGGACTACGCCAACAGCCAAGCTGCGTGTATGGCGATGCCGATGTAGATGACGCAGAGCATACTTTTTTCTCATGCACTCAGTGGCAAACAGAAAGAGAGCTACTCGAATCGCAGATCGATGGAATCTGGAGACCTCAAAACGTTGCCAATCTGCTCGTAAGTAACGAGCAAAACTGGAAATTAATAACGAGACACGTCGAGAGAATCCTCCGACGCAAAAAGAGGCGCCTGGACGCAGGCGAAACGATGAGCTAAAAAACACCAGAGCGCCCAGTCTGAAGTTATGCGCATTCAATGCGGTTCCGGGCTGGGAAATTCCGCCCTGAAACAGCGAAAGGGGAGTTTTTAGCGGGTCAGCATGCATATGCGATCCCCGCACAGCCATAGTTTGAGACGTCGCTATGGTGGTGTGTAGACATTTTCTTCCCTACCTCAAAAAAAAAAATTATTATTATGGGGTCGGAGCCATTGTTTTTACGGCAAAGCGTCTGATCGGCTTTAACTTGGCAAAGTCCAGCGTGATCCATACTAACGTGTCTCAAGCATCTCACCGCCTCCTCGCGGCGACCCTGGCAAATAAGCAGCTATCATCCGATAGCTTCTTAGCTAAGGTGAGAAGGCGTAAAAATCCAGCACGCGTCTGTTCCCGAGTCGGGCGGCACGCTGGTTAGCGTCTGCTCCACATTGGACGGTTATCAAACATGTCTTTCTCCGGATCGGGAGACACAAAAGAAGATTCGCTCGCTGATAACCAAGGCAATCCTTCACTTCAGTACCCAGCTTGAACCCCTGGCGAAATGGCTGATGGGCAAATGCCAAGGTTACCTCCGCCCTATTAAAACGTAGCGAGTCTTTAGGTACGTTCGACTCGTGATCATCGTTGATTTGATGGTACAGGTGCAGTTGAGTTTCACTCCTGCTTAACGCCGTCCTGGCTCTGAATACGAGTTCCATAAGAGCTCGTATCAACCCATCGCATGGACCTCACTGCTTGCAAAGGGACCCATGGGGACGAAACAAGGTAACTGTACATACGCGAGGAGATAGCGGCCTAAAGTTTAGACCCATATAGCATGAACATACAAACAACAAAAACCACACAAACAAAAGAGAAAGATATGGAAGAAAATATCTTCAACAAAAACACGAAAACAGCGAGAACACCACCTAAGCAGGCTGACACCATGGAAGCAAACAAAGCTGACTCCCTGAGCACGAGCATGCCCAAACTACAACAAAACGATGATAGCACACCTAGAAATGTTCTACTCTCGAGGGTAGGTGTCATAGAAACACCAAGGATTCCACACGATGTAGCACCACTCACAGCGCAAAAAACAAACACAAATCGAGCGCAACAAACAAGGATCAACTCTTCCCCACGGCAAGAATTCATACAAAAGATGCGACGGGAAGAAGAAAATGCACTGCAAGAGTGCCGGCGGGTTTTGCGGAACATGAAAGCCGCAATGAAGATCCAAAAAAACATTTCTAGAGATGTTAAGCAAGGAGTCGGCGAACTCGATGAAATCCTCGACCAAGTGGAAACATACCGACGAAACTGGCTAAGTCAGGAGGCTGAAGGTAAACGCATAAGTGACATTAAGAAAAACAATGTGGATGAATCGACTGCACCGAAAACCTCTGCCGCTCCGCAGTCAAAACGGCCCCTCCCAAGCCCAGTGGACGTCGACACACCAAACACAAAGAAACCATGCGCCACATGCACAGGCGCAAACTGGCAGGTTGTGCATTCAAAGACTGATAAAGCACACAAGCAAAAATCCATCGCTCCCAAACAAACAACTGGCGGCGAACAAAATAAACCCTCAGGAGTCAAGCCAAACTCAGAGAAAGGCAGCACTCAAAAAAGACGGCCAAAAAATGAAGCCCTTCTCGTGAAACCAAACGATGGACACACCCATGCAGACATACTTAAAAGCCTTAAGGAAACTGTGGACCCAAACGACGCTGACATTAAAATTCATGCAGTTCGGAAAACAATGTCTGGAGCGCTACTACTAGAAATGAAAAAAGGCACTCAAGTGAGCACCGATTTCATTAACAAAATAAAAGGTGCCCTACAAAAAACAGCGGAAGTAAAGGAACTCAAGCCGACGAGCACGCTGGAAATCCGGGATCTAGACGCACTCACTACAGCCAACGAAGTCGAGGAAGCCATACAGAAGATCCTCCCGGACATAGGGGACCGACTAAAAGTAGTGGTGACAAAACCAAATAGTCGGGAACAAGTGAGAGCATATGTCACACTCCAAACTGAAGCTGCAGAGACGCTTCTCAAAGCAGAAAGAATAACTGTTGGCTGGATTCGCGCCAGAATGCGCATGCAAACAATCCCGACGCGCTGCTTTAGGTGTTTCGAGTCGGGTCACACCCAAAGAGAGTGCAAAGGCCCAGACAGAAGAAACCTTTGCATCCGGTGCGGCGAAATTGGACACAAGCACAAGGAATGCAAAAATCCCCCAAAATGCTGCGTGTGCGTCACTGCCGGACTGAAACCAGTTGACCACATCCCTGCCTCCAGCAAATGTGCATCGGTAAGAGCCCAAACATGAAGATCCTCCAAGCAAACATGCACCGGAGCAAAACAGCCGACTCGCTTCTCTCTCAGCTCGTGCTAGAGAAGGCGGTTGATGTTGTCATCATCAGTGAGCAGTACAAGACTCCCAACAATGGTACATTCCAGCCATCTGGCTGCCAAACATAAACAACTTCACCGTCACAAGAAGTGGTGCCGGACAAGGCTTCGTATGGGCACAAACTAAAATCTGTACAATCATGAGCTGCTACCTGACGCCTAGTGACAGTATAAATGAATTTAAGACGAAGCTAGACGCAATAGAAGACCAAGCACAGCAGCTTGGCGGAGACTTGATCATCGCGGGTGATTTCAACTCTAGAGCCATCGAGTGGGGCATGCCGACAACAAACCCCCGGGGCAGACGGGTACTTGACATGGCTGCCAGGCTCGGGCTAGTGGTCGCAAATGAAGGGTCCACACCCACTTTTTGCAGACCAGGATGCGAGGGCACAATCCCAGACATCACTCTGGTGACAGAAAGAGCAGCGAACAGACTACAGGAGTGGGGTGTCTTGGAGGACTACACGGGCAGTGACCACCAGTATATCTGCTTCTCCATAAACTCAAACCATAGACGTCGGCCCGATCACGATAAGAAAACCACCCGAAGGTGGAACGCGAAAAAACTGGACACCGAGAAACTCATCGAAGTACTAGACGCAAGTATGGAAACAGCCGTAGACCCTAGGGACGCAAGAAGCATAGTACGCCACACCATGCGCGCCATAGAGCATTCTTGCGCCGCAGCGATGCCCAAAACGACGAGCTTCCTTAAAAGGAAAGCTGCCTACTGGTGGAACGAACAGATCGCGGAGCTCCGAAGAGCCTGCCTACGCGCGAGAAGGAAAATGACTAGAGCCAGATCTCGAAGCAGTGCTACGGCGGAAATCGAGGAGCACAAAGAAGCTAGAAAGCGCCTTAAACTTGCCATTGTCCACAGCAAAAAGAGCAAATGGGAAGAGCTGCGAAACGACATAAATACCAACCCGTGGGGTCTCGGCTACAAAATCGTAACGCGCAAGCTAGGAGCGCAAAGGCCGACTCCAGAGCTCAACGAAAACGTCATGGCCAATATAATCAACACGCTCTTCCCACAGCACGAACGACGCACCGACCCAGAGATGCCCGCCCTCGAAGAGGTTCCTTTCTTTACAGAGAATGAACTCAGATCGGCAGCAACATCTTTGAAAAAAACAAGGCACCCGGACCCGATGGGATTCCATCCGAAGCACTAAAAGCCATAGCAGACGCACGCCCGAAAATCCTGCTAAACATGTATAATGCTTGCTTGATGGAAGGAATTTTTCCAGAGGTGTGGAAGCGACAGCACCTAATGCTAATAGACAAAGGGAAAGGAGACCCAGCTACCCCAAGTGCATATCGCCCGCTATGCATGCTCGACACAGCGGGGAAACTGCTAGAAAGATTATTAAAACCTCGGCTATCTACAGCATGGCTTTCGACCAGGTAGATCGACAGCTGGAGCGTTGCAGTGCGTCATAGAAGCGGTAAGCGATGCACAGAGAGGAAACGCTTACTCCAAAAAAAATAGTGCTCCTGGCCGCCCTTGACGTTAGAAACGCCTTCAACAGTCTGCGATGGACTGACGTCATCGACGCGCTAGAAAATCGCTTCGGAACACCAGCCTACCTGATGCGCATGGTCCGCAGCTACCTAAGCAACCGAGAGCTGATATACCAGACGCAAAGTGGGACCAGGCGAAAGACCGTCACTTCGGGTGCAGCACAGGGCTCTATCCTCGGCCCGGACCTGTGGAACGCTAGCTATGACAGCATCTTCTCAATAGAAATGCCAGACGACTGCAACCTGGTCGGGTTCGCTGACGACATCGCCGCCATCATTAAGGCACGTGACATGTCGGAAGCGCAGCGGAAGCTAAACCAAGTCATGATGCGAGCAATGGCTTGGTTTGAAACCCATGGTCTAAAGCTCGCCACAGAGAAGACTGAACTAATAATTTGAACAAAACGGCACATCCCTCTCGAAGTGAACATGCACGTGAGCGACGACATAATAAAAACGAAACTATCACTAAACTACTTAGGCATCCGTATCGACCCCAGAATGACTTTCTGGACCCAAATACACCATACAGTGGAAAAAGCGTCAAGGGCAGTGGCATCACTCAGTAAGCTGATGGCAAACGTTGGTGGCCCAACTGAGGGTAAGCGTAAACTGTTGATGTCAACAGTAAACTCAATACTGCTTTACGGCTCTGAAGCATGGGCAGACACCCTGACCATAACACAAAAATGCAAAACAGTGTTGGCCGTTCAGAGGACGGCGGCACTTAGAGTAACGTCCGCATACCGGACAGTGTCGACAGCAGCAGTCTTGGTGATTAGCAGCGAAATCCCCATAGATCTGAAGGCCAGAGAGCGACGGCGCACCTGGCTAAAGCGCCAAAATAACCAAGAATCTGACACCGACCCCAGAGAGGAAACCATGCAACAGTGGCAAGATCGCTGGACAAACGACGAAACCGGTAGGTGGACTGCCAAACAAATACCTGACGTAAAAATATGGAGCAACCGAGATTTCGGTGAAGTAAACTACTATTTGACACAGCTGCTTTCTGGGCACGGATACTTCGGAAAGTACCTGCACCAAAGAGGACTACGCCAACAGCCAAGCTGCGTGTATGGCGATGCCGATGTAGATGACGCAGAGCATACTTTTTTCTCATGCACTCAGTGGCAAACAGAAAGAGAGCTACTCGAATCGCAGATCGATGGAATCTGGAGACCTCAAAACGTTGCCAATCTGCTCGTAAGTAACGAGCAAAACTGGAAATTAATAACGAGACACGTCGAGAGAATCCTCCGACGCAAAAAGAGGCGCCTGGACGCAGGCGAAACGATGAGCTAAAAAACACCAGAGCGCCCAGCCTGAAGTTATGCGCACTCAAATGCGGTTACGGGCTGGGAAATTCCGCCCTGAAACAGCGAAAGGGGAGTTTTTAGCGGGTCAGCATGCATATGCGATCCCCGCACAGCCATAGTTTGAGACGTCGCTATGGTGGTGTGTAGACATTTTCTTCCCTACCTCAAAAAAAAAAAAAAAAAATTATTATGGGGTCGGAGCCATTGTTTTTATGGCAAAGCGTCTGATCGGCTTTAACTTGGCAAAGTCCAGCGTGATCCATACTAACGTGTCTCAAGCATCTCACCGCCTCCTCGCGGCGACCCTGGCAAATAAGCAGCTATCATCCGATAGCTTCTTAGCTAAGGTGAGAAGGCGTTCTGGTGCCCACGCCCAGAAACAAAAAATCCAGCACGCGTCTGTTCCCGAGTCGGGCGGCACACTGGCTAGCGTCTGTTCCACATTGGACGGCTATCAAACATGTCTTTCTCCAGATTGGGAGACACAAAAGAAGATTCGCTCGCTGATAACCAAGGCAATCTTTCACCTCAGTACCCAGCTTGAACCCCTGGCGAAATGGCTGACGGGCAAATGCTAAGGTTACCTCCGCCCTATTAAAACGTAGCGAGTCTTTAGGTACGTTCGACTCGTGATCATCGTTGAGTTGATGGTACAGGTGCAGTTGAGTTTCACTCCTGCTTAACGCCGTCCTGGCTCTGAATACGAGTTCCATAAGAGCTCGCATCAACCCATCGCATGGACCTCACTGCTTGCAAAGGGACCCATGGGGACGAAACAAGGTAACTGTACATACGCGAGGAGATAGCGGCCTAAAGTTTGGACCCATATAGAATGAACATACAAACAACAAAAACCACACAAACAAGAGAGAAAGAGATGGAAGAAAATATCTTCAACAAAAACAGGAAAACAATGAGAACACCACCAAAGCAAGCTGACGCCATGGAAGCAAACAAAGCTGACTCCCTAAGCACGAGCAAGTCCAAGCTACAACAAAACGATGATAGCACACCTAAAAATGTTCTACTCTCGAGGCTAGGTGACATAGAAACACCAAGGATTCCACACGATGTAGCACCACTCACAGCGCAAAAAACAAACACAAATCGAGCGCAACAAACAAGGATCAACTCTTCCCCACGGCAAGAATTCATACAAAAGATGCGACGGGAAGAAGAAAATGCACTGCAAGAGTGCCGGCGGGTTTTGCGGAACATGAAAGCCGCAATGAAGATCCAAAAAAACATTTCTAGAGATGTTAAACAAGGAGTCGGCGAACTCGATGAAAGCCTCGACCAAGTGGAAACATACCGACGAAACTGGCTAAGCCAGGAGGCTGAAGGTACACGCATAAGTGACATTAAGAAAAACAATGTGGATGAATCGACTACACCGAAAACTTCTGCCGCTCCGCAGTCAAAACGGCCTCTCCCAAGCCCAGTGGACGTCGACACACCAAATACAAAAAAACCATGCGCCACAAGCTAAGGCGCAAACTGGCAGGTTGTGCAGTCAAAGGCTGATAAAGCACAGAAGCAAAAATCCAGCGCTCCCAAACAAACAACTGGCGGCGAACAAAATAAACCCTCAGGAGTCAAGCCAAACTCAGAGAAAGGCAGCACTCAAAAAAGACGGCCAAAAAATGAAGCCCTTCTTGTGAAACCAAACGAAGGACACACCTATGCAGACATACTTAAAAGCCTTCGAAAAACAATGTCTGGAGCGCTACTACTAGAAATGAAAAAAGGCACCCAAGTGAGCACCGATTTCATTAACAAAATGAAAGGTGCCCTACAAAAAACAGCGGAAGTAAAGGAACTCAAACCGACGAGCACGCTGGAAATCCGGGATCTAGACGCACTCACTACAGCCAACGAAGTCGAGGAAGCCATACAGAAGATCCTCCCGGACATAGGGGACCGACTAAAAGTAGTGGTGACAAAACCAAATAGTCGGGAACAAGTGAGAGCATATGTCACACTCCAAACTGAAGCTGCAGAGACGATTCTCAAAGCAGAAAAAATAACTGTTGGCTGGATTCGCGCCAGAATGCGCATGCAAACAATTCCCACGCGCTGCTTTAGATGTTTCGAGTCGGGTCACACCCAAAGAGAGTTCAAAGGCCCAGACAGTAGAAACCTTTGCATCCGGTGCGGCGAAATTGGACACAAGCACAAGGAATGCAAAAATCCCCCAAAATGCTGCGTGTGCGTCACTGCCGGACTGAAACCAGTTGACCACATCCCTGCCTCCAGCAAATGTGCATCGGTAAGAGCCCAAACATGAAGATCCTCCAAGCAAACATGCACCGGAGCAAAACAGCCGACTCGCTTCTCTCTCAGCTCGTGCTAGAGAAGGCGGTTGATGTTGTCATCATCAGTGAGCAGTACAAGACTCCCAACAATGGTACATTCCTAACTGACAACACCGGGACGGCAGCCATCTGGCTGCCAAACATAAACAACTTCACCGTCACAAGAAGTGGTGCCGGACAAGGCTTCGTATGGGCACAAACTAAAATCTGTACAATCATGAGCTGCTACCTGACGCCTAGTGACAGTATAAATGAATTTAAGACGAAGCTAGACGCAATAGAAGACCAAGCACAGCAGCTTGGCGGAGACTTGATCATCGCGGGTGATTTCAACTCTAGAGCCATCGAGTGGGGCATGCCGACAACAAACCCCCGGGGCAGACGGGTACTTGACATGGCTGCCAGGCTCGGGCTAGTGGTCGCAAATGAAGGGTCCACACCCACTTTTTGCAGACCAGGATGCGAGGGCACAATCCCAGACATCACTCTAGCGACAGAAAGAGCAGCGAACAGACTACAGGAGTGGGGTGTCTTGGAGGACTACACTGGCAGTGACCACCAGTATATCTGCTTCTCCATAAACTCAAACCATAGACGTCGGCCCGATCATGATAAGAAAACCACCCGAAGGTGGAACGCGAAAAAACTGGACACCGAGAAACTCATCGAAGTACTCGACGCAAGGATGGAAATAGCCGTAGACCCTAGGGACGCAAGAAGCATAGTACGCCACACCATGCGTGCCATAGAGCATTCTTGCGCCGCAGCGATGCCCAAAACGACGAGCTTCCTTAAAAGGAAAGCTGCCTACTGGTGGAACGAGCAGATCGCGGAGCTCCGAAGAGCCTGCCTACGCGCGAGAAGGAAAATGACTAGAGCCAGATCTGGGAGCAGTGCTACGGCGGAAAGCGAGGAGCACAAAGAAGCTAGAAAGCGCCTTAAACTTGCCATTGTCCACAGCAAAAAGAGCAAATGGGAAGAGCTACGAAACGACATAAACACCAACCTGTGGGGTCTTGGCTACAAAATCGTAACGCGCAAGTTAGGAGCGCAAAGGCCGACTCCGGAGCTAAACGAAAACGTCATGGCCAGTATAGTCAACACGCTCTTCCCACAGCACGAACGACGCACCGACCCAGAGACGCCCGCCCTCGAAGAGCCTTCTTTCTTTACAGAGAATGAACTCAGATCGGCAGCAACATCTTTGAAAAACAACAAGGCACCCGGACCCGATGGGATTCCATCCGAAGCACTAAAAGCCATAGCAGATGCCCGAAAATCCTGCTAAACATGTATAATGCTTGCTTGATGGAAGGAATTTTTCCAGAGGTGTGGAAGCGACAGCTTAGATAAAGGGAAAAGAGACCCAGCTACCCCAAGTGCATATCGCCCGCTATGCATGCTCGACACAGCGGGAAAACTGCTAGAAAGATTATTAAAACCTCGGCTATCTACAGCCATAGAAATGGCAGGTGGCCTATCAAATAGACAGCATGGCTTTCGACCAGGTAGATCGACAGCTTGAGCACTGCAGTGCGTCATAGAAAATTATCACTCAACTACTTAGGCATCCGTATCGACCCAAGAATGACTTTCTGGACCAAAATACACCATACAGTGGAAAAAGCGTCAAGGGCAGTGGCATCACTCAGTAAGCTGATGGCAAACGTTGGTGGCCCAACTGAGGGTAAGCGTAAACTGTTGATGTCAACAGTAAACTCAATACTGCTTTACGGCTCTGAAGCATGGGCAGACACCCTGACCATAAAACAAAAATGCAAAACACTGTCAACAGCAGCAGTCTTGGTGATTAGCAGCGAAATCCCTATAGATCTGAAGGCCAGAGAGCGACGGCGCACCTGGCTAAAGCGCCAAAATAACCAAGAATCTGACACCGACCCCAGAGAGGAAACTATGCAACAGTGGCAAGATCGCTGGACAAACGAAGCAACCTGTAGGTGGACGGCCAAACAAATACCTGATGTAAAAATATGGAGCAACCGAGACTTCGGCGAAGTAAACTACTATTTGACACAGCTGCTTTCTGGGCACGGATACTTCGGAAAGTGCCTGCACCAAAGAGGACTACGCCAATAGCCAAGCTGCGTGTATGGCGATGCCGATATAGATGACGCAGAACATACTTTTTTCTCATGCACTCAGTGGCAAACAGAAAGAGAACTGCTGGAATCGCAGATCGATGGAATCTGGAGGCCACAAAACGTTGCCAAACTGCTCGTAAGTAACGAGCAAAACTGGAAATTAATAACGATACACGTCGAGAGAATCCTCCGACGCAAAAAGAGGCGCCAGGACGCAGGTTAAACGATGAGCTAAGAACACCAGAGCGCCCAGCCTGAAGTTATGCGCACTCAAATGCGGTTCCGGGCTGGGAAATTCCGCCCTGAAACAGCGAAAGGGGAGTTTTTAGCGGGTCAGCATGCATATGCGATCCCCGCACAGCCATAGTTTGAGACGTCGCTATGGTGGTGTGTAGACATTTTCTTCCCTACCTCAAAAAAAAAAAAAAAAAATTATTATGGGGTCGGAGCCATTGTTTTTATGGCAAAGCGTCTGATCGGCTTTAACTTTAACTAACTCAAGCATCTCACCGCCTCCTCGCGGCGACCCTGGCAAATAAGCAGCTATCATCCGATAGCTTCTTAGCTAAGGTGAGAAGGCGTTCTGGTGCCCACGCCCAGAAACAAAAAATCCAGTACGCGTCTGTTCCCGAGTCGGGCGGCACACTGGCTAGCGTCTGTTCCACATTGGACGGCTATCAAACATGTCTTTCTCCAGATCGGGAGACACAAAAGAAGATTCGCTCGCTGATAACCAAGGCAATCTTTCACCTCAGTACCCAGCTTGAACCCCTGGCGAAATGGCTGACGGGCAAATGCTAAGGTTACCTCCGCCCTATTAAAACGTAGCGAGTCTTTAGGTACGTTCGACTCGTGATCATCGTTGAGTTGATGGTACAGGTGCAGTTGAGTTTCACTCCTGCTTAACGCCGTCCTGGCTCTGAATACGAGTTCCATAAGAGCTCGCATCAACCCATCGCATGGACCTCACTGCTTGCAAAGGGACCCATGGGGACGAAACAAGGTAACTGTACATACGCGAGGAGATAGCGGCCTAAAGTTTGGACCCATATAGAATGAACATACAAACAACAAAAACCACACAAACAAGAGAGAAAGAGATGGAAGAAAATATCTTCAACAAAAACAGGAAAACAATGAGAACACCACCAAAGCAAGCTGACGCCATGGAAGCAAACAAAGCTGACTCCCTGAGCACGAGCAAGCCCAAGCTACAACAAAACGATGATAGCTTACCTAAAAATGTTCTACTCTCGAGGCTAGGTGACATAGAAACACCAAGGATTCCACACGATGTAGCACCACTCACAGCGCAAAAAACAAACACAAATCCAGCGCAACAAACAAGGATCAACTCTTCCCCACGGCAAGAATTCATACAAAAGATGCGACGGGAAGAAGAAAATGCACTGCAAGAGTGCCGGCGGGTTTTGCGGAACATGAAAGCCGCAATGAAGATCCAAAAAAACATTTCTAGAGATGTTAAACAAGGAGTCGGCGAACTCGATGAAAGCCTCGACCAAGTGGAAACATACCGACGAAACTGGCTAAGCCAGGAGGCTGAAGGTAAACGCATAAGCGATATTAAAAAAAAACAACGTGGATGAATCGACTACGCCGGCCCCTCCCAAGCCCAGTGGACGTCGACACACCAAACTTAAAGAAACCATGCGCCA
Organism: Drosophila kohkoa; assembly: GCA_019972355.1. Lineage (NCBI taxonomy): Eukaryota > Metazoa > Arthropoda > Insecta > Diptera > Drosophilidae > Drosophila > Drosophila kohkoa. The sequence goes on from BJEL01000067.1 coordinate 85,681, forward strand.
CGAACACCGGCGCAAACTGGCAGGTTGTGCAGTCAAAGGCTGATAAAGCACACAAGCAAAAATCCAGCGCACCCAAACAAACAACTGGCGGCGAACAAAACAAACCCTCAGGAGTCAAGCCAAACTCAGAGAAAGGCAACACTCAAAAAAGACGGCCAAAAAATGAAGCTCTTCTTGTGAAACCAAACGAAGGACACACCTATGCAGACATACTTAAAAGCCTTAAGGAAACTGTGGACCCAAACGACGCTGACATTAAAATTCATGCAGTTCGAAAAACAATGTCTGGAGCGCTACTACTAGAAATGAAAAAAGGCACCCAAGTGAGCACCGATTTCATTAACAAAATGAAAGGTGCATTACAAAAAACAGCGGAAGTAAAGGAACTCAAACCGACGAGCACGCTGGAAATCCGGGATCTAGACGCACTCACTACAGCCAACGAAGTCGAGGAAGCCATACAGAAGATCCTCCCGGACATAGGGGACCGACTAAAAGTAGTGGTGACAAAACCAAATAGTCGGGAACAAGTGAGAGCATATGTCACACTCCAAACTGAAGCTGCAGAGACGATTCTCAAAGCAGAAAAAATAACTGTTGGCTGGATTCGCGCCAGAATGCGCATGCAAACAATTCCCACGCGCTGCTTTAGATGTTTCGAGTCGGGTCACACCCAAAGAGAGTTCAAAGGCCCAGACAGTAGAAACCTTTGCATCCGGTGCGGCGAAATTGGACACAAGCACAAGGAATGCAAAAATCCCCCAAAATGCTGCGTGTGCGTCACTGCCGGACTGAAACCAGTTGACCACATCCCTGCCTCCAGCAAATGTGCATCGGTAAGAGCCCAAACATGAAGATCCTCCAAGCAAACATGCACCGGAGCAAAACAGCCGACTCGCTTCTCTCTCAGCTCGTGCTAGAGAAGGCGGTTGATGTTGTCATCATCAGTGAGCAGTACAAGACTCCCAACAATGGTACATTCCTAACTGACAACACCGGGACGGCAGCCATCTGGCTGCCAAACATAAACAACTTCACCGTCACAAGAAGTGGTGCCGGACAAGGCTTCGTATGGGCACAAACTAAAATCTGTACAATCATGAGCTGCTACCTGACGCCTAGTGACAGTATAAATGAATTTAAGACGAAGCTAGACGCAATAGAAGACCAAGCACAGCAGCTTGGCGGAGACTTGATCATCGCGGGTGATTTCAACTCTAGAGCCATCGAGTGGGGCATGCCGACAACAAACCCCCGGGGCAGACGGGTACTTGACATGGCTGCCAGGCTCGGGCTAGTGGTCGCAAATGAAGGGTCCACACCCACTTTTTGCAGACCAGGATGCGAGGGCACAATCCCAGACATCACTCTAGCGACAGAAAGAGCAGCGAACAGACTACAGGAGTGGGGTGTCTTGGAGGACTACACTGGCAGTGACCACCAGTATATCTGCTTCTCCATAAACTCAAACCATAGACGTCGGCCCGATCATGATAAGAAAACCACCCGAAGGTGGAACGTGAAAAAACTGGACACCGAGAAACTCATCGAAGTACTCGACGCAAGGATGGAAACAGCCGTAGACCCTAGGGACGCAAGAAGCATAGTACGCCACACCATGCGTGCCATAGAGCATTCTTGCGCCGCAGCGATGCCCAAAACGACGAGCTTCCTTAAAAGGAAAGCTGCCTACTGGTGGAACGAGCAGATCGCGGAGCTCCGAAGAGCCTGCCTACGCGCGAGAAGGAAAATGACTAGAGCCAGATCTGGGAGCAGTGCTACAGCGGAAAGCGAGGAGCACAAAGAAGCTAAAAAGCGCCTTAAACTTGCCATTGTCCACAGCAAAAAGAGCAAATGGGAAGAGCTACGAAACGACATAAACACCAACCCGTGGGGTCTTGGCTACAAAATCGTAACGCGCAAGTTAGGAGCGCAAAGGCCGACTCCGGAGCTAAACGAAAACGTCATGGCCAGTATAGTCAACACGCTCTTCCCACAGCACGAACGACGCACCGACCCAGAGACGCCCGCCCTCGAAGAGCCTCCTTTCTTTACAGAGAATGAACTCAGATCGGCAGCAACATCTTTGAAAAACAACAAGGCACCCGGACCCGATGGGATTCCATCCGAAGCACTAAAAGCCATAGCAGATGCCCGAAAATCCTGCTAAACATGTATAATGCTTGCTTGATGGAAGGAATTTTTCCAGAGGTGTGGAAGCGACAGCACCTAATGCTAATAGATAAAGGGAAAAGAGACCCAGCTACCCCAAGTGCATATCGCCCGCTATGCATGCTCGACACAGCGGGAAAACTGCTAGAAAGATTATTAAAACCTCGGCTATCTACAGCCATAGAAATGGCAGGTGGCCTATCAAATAGACAGCATGGCTTTCGACCAGGTAGATCGACAGCTGGAGCACTGCAGTGCGTCATAGAAGCGGTAAGCGATGCACAGAGAGGAAACGAGATCTGATATACCAGACGGAAAGTGGGACCAGGCGAAAGACTGTCACTTCGGGTGCAGCACAGGGCTCTATCCTCGGCCCGGACCTGTGGAACGCTAGCTATGACAGCATCTTTTCAATAGAAATGCCAGACGACTGCAACCTGGTCGGGTTCGAGGACGACATCGCCGCCATCATTAAGGCACCCGACATGACGGAAGCGCAGCGGAAGCTAAACCAAGTCATGATGCGAGCAATGGCTTGGTTTGAAACCCATGGTCTAAAGCTCGCCACAGAGAAGACTGAACTAATAATTTTAACATGCACGTGAGCGACGACATAATAAAAACAAAATTATCACTCAACTACTTAGGCATCCGTATCGACCCAAGAATGACTTTCTGGACCCAAATACACCATACAGTGGAAAAAGCGTCAAGGGCAGTGGCATCACTCAGTAAGCTGATGGCAAACGTTGGTGGCCCAACTGAGGGTAAGCGTAAACTGTTGATGTCAACAGTAAACTCAATACTGCTTTACGGCTCTGAAGCATGGGCAGACACCCTGACCATAAAACAAAAATGCAAAACACTGTCAACAGCAGCAGTCTTGGTGATTAGCAGCGAAATCCCTATAGATCTGAAGGCCAGAGAGCGACGGCGCACCTGGCTAAAGCGCCAAAATAACCAAGAATCTGACACCGACCCCAGAGAGGAAACTATGCAACAGTGGCAAGATCGCTGGACAAACGAAGCAACCTGTAGGTGGACGGCCAAACAAATACCTGATGTAAAAATATGGAGCAACCGAGACTTCGGCGAAGTAAACTACTATTTGACACAGCTGCTTTCTGGGCACGGATACTTCGGAAAGTGCCTGCACCAAAGAGGACTACGCCAATAGCCAAGCTGCGTGTATGGCGATGCCGATATAGATGACGCAGAACATACTTTTTTCTCATGCACTCAGTGGCAAACAGAAAGAGAACTGCTGGAATCGCAGATCGATGGAATCTGGAGGCCACAAAACGTTGCCAAACTGCTCGTAAGTAACGAGCAAAACTGGAAATTAATAACGATACACGTCGAGAGAATCCTCCGACGCAAAAAGAGGCGCCTGGACGCAGGTTAAACGATGAGCTAAGAACACCAGAGCGCCCAGCCTGAAGTTATGCGCACTCAAATGCGGTTCCGGGCTGGGAAATTCCGCCCTGAAACAGCGAAAGGGGAGTTTTTAGCGGGTCAGCATGCATCTGCGATCCCCGCACAGCCATAGTTTGAGACGTCGCTATGGTGGTGTGTAGACATTTTCTTCCCTACCTCAAAAAAAAAAAAAAAATTATTATGGGGTCGGAGCCATTGTTTTTATGGCAAAGCGTCTGATCGGCTTTAACTTGGCAAAGTCCAGCGTGATCCATACTAACGTGTCTCAAGCATCTCACCGCCTCCTCGCGGCGACCCTGACAAATAAGCAGCTATCATCCGATAGCTTCTTAGCTAAGGTGAGAAGGCGTTCTGGTGCCCACGCCCAGAAACAAAAAATCCAGCACGCGTCTGTTCCCGAGTCGGGCGGCACACTGGTTAGCGTCTGTTCCACATTGGACGGCTATCAAACATGTCTTTCTCCAGATCGGGAGACAGAAAAGAAGATTCGCTCGCTGATAACCAAGGCAATCTTTCACCTCAGTACCCAGCTTGAACCCCTGGCGAAATGGCTGACGGGCAAATGCTAAGGTTACCTCCGCCCTATTAAAACGTAGCGAGTCTTTAGGTACGTTCGACTCGTGATCATCGTTGAGTTGATGGTACAGGTGCAGTTGAGTTTCACTCCTGCTTAACGCCGTCCTGGCTCTGAATACGAGTTCCATAAGAGCTCGCATCAACCCATCGCATGGACCTCACTGCTTGCAAAGGGACCCATGGGGACGAAACAAGGTAACTTGTAACATACGCGAGGAGATAGCGGCCTAAAGTTTGGACCCATATAGAATGAACATACAAACAACAAAAACCACACAAACAAGAGAGAAAGAGATGGAAGAAAATATCTTCAACAAAAACAGGAAAACAATGAGAACACCACCAAAGCAAGCTGACGCCATGGAAGCAAACAAAGCTGACTCCCTGAGCACGAGCAAGCCCAAGCTACAACAAAACGATGATAGCTTACCTAAAAATGTTCTACTCTCGAGGCTAGGTGACATAGAAACACCAAGGATTCCACACGATGTAGCACCACTCACAGCGCAAAAAACAAACACAAATCCAGCGCAACAAACAAGGATCAACTCTTCCCCACGGCAAGAATTCATACAAAAGATGCGACGGGAAGAAGAAAATGCACTGCAAGAGTGCCGGCGGGTTTTGCGGAACATGAAAGCCGCAATGAAGATCCAAAAAAACATTTCTAGAGATGTTAAACAAGGAGTCGGCGAACTCGATGAAAGCCTCGACCAAGTGGAAACATACCGACGAAACTGGCTAAGCCAGGAGGCTGAAGGTAAACGCATAAGCGATATTAAAAAAAAACAACGTGGATGAATCGACTACGCCGGCCCCTCCCAAGCCCAGTGGACGTCGACACACCAAACTTAAAGAAACCATGCGCCACGAACACCGGCGCAAACTGGCAGGTTGTGCAGTCAAAGGCTGATAAAGCACACAAGCAAAAATCCAGCGCACCCAAACAAACAACTGGCGGCGAACAAAACAAACCCTCAGGAGTCAAGCCAAACTCAGAGAAAGGCAACACTCAAAAAAGACGGCCAAAAAATGAAGCTCTTCTTGTGAAACCAAACGAAGGACACACCTATGCAGACATACTTAAAAGCCTTAAGGAAACTGTGGACCCAAACGACGCTGACATTAAAATTCATGCAGTTCGAAAAACAATGTCTGGAGCGCTACTACTAGAAATGAAAAAAGGCACCCAAGTGAGCACCGATTTCATTAACAAAATGAAAGGTGCCCTACAAAAAACAGCGGAAGTAAAGGAACTCAAACCGACGAGCACGCTGGAAATCCGGGATCTAGACGCACTCACTACAGCCAACGAAGTCGAGGAAGCCATACAGAAGATCCTCCCGGACATAGGGGACCGACTAAAAGTAGTGGTGACAAAACCAAATAGTCGGGAACAAGTGAGAGCATATGTCACACTCCAAACTGAAGCTGCAGAGACGATTCTCAAAGCAGAAAAAATAACTGTTGGCTGGATTCGCGCCAGAATGCGCATGCAAACAATTCCCACGCGCTGCTTTAGATGTTTCGAGTCGGGTCACACCCAAAGAGAGTGCAAAGGCCCAGACAGTAGAAACCTTTGCATCCGGTGCGGCGAAATTGGACACAAGCACAAGGAATGCAAAAATCCCCCAAAATGCTGCGTGTGCGTCACTGCCGGACTGAAACCAGTTGACCACATCCCTGCCTCCAGCAAATGTGCATCGGTAAGAGCCCAAACATGAAGATCCTCCAAGCACACATGCACCGGAGCAAAACAGCCGACTCGCTTCTCTCTCAGCTCGTGCTAGAGAAGGCGGTTGATGTTGTCATCATCAGTGAGCAGTACAAGACTCCCAACAATGGTACATTCCTAACTGACAACACCGGGACGGCAGCCATCTGGCTGCCAAACATAAACAACTTCACCGTCACAAGAAGTGGTGCCGGACAAGGCTTCGTATGGGCACAAACTAAAATCTGTACAATCATGAGCTGCTACCTGACGCCTAGTGACAGTATAAATGAATTTAAGACGAAGCTAGACGCAATAGAAGACCAAGCACAGCAGCTTGGCGGAGACTTGATCATCGCGGGTGATTTCAACTCTAGAGCCATCGAGTGGGGCATGCCGACAACAAACCCCCGGGGCAGACGGGTACTTGACATGGCTGCCAGGCTCGGGCTAGTGGTCGCAAATGAAGGGTCCACACCCACTTTTTGCAGACCAGGATGCGAGGGCACAATCCCAGACATCACTCTGGCGACAGAAAGAGCAGCGAACAGACTACAGGAGTGGGGTGTCTTGGAGGACTACACGGGCAGTGACCACCAGTATATCTGCTTCTCCATAAACTCAAACCATAGACGTCGGCCAGATCATGATAAGAAAACCACCCGAAGGTGGAACGCGAAAAAACTAGACACCGAGAAACTCATCGAAGTACTCGACGCAAGGATGGAAACAGCCGTAGACCCTAGAGACGCAAGAAGCATAGTACGCCACACCATGCGCGCCATAGAGCACTCTTGCGCCGCATCGATGCCCAAAACGACGAGCTTCCTTAAAAGGAAAGCTGCCTACTGGTGGAACGAGCAGATTGCGGAGCTCCGAAGAGCCTGCCTACGCGCGAGAAGGAAAATGACTAGAGCCAGATCTCGGAGCAGTGCTACGGCGGAAAGCGAGGAGCACAAAGAAGCTAGAAAGCGCCTTAAACTTGCTGTTGGCGGGCGAACTAAATTTTCTACTGGGGCTTCGCCAGCGCATTTCCTACTGGGCATTTGTAATCGGTGATTCGCTTTTATGCATTGGAATTTCACCGTTACGTTCGCTAGAAGTAGCAATGCAGCTGCAAATTTCGGCAGCGTGATTTACTTTGAATTTGTATTTGAGCCCAAGCAGAGGCAAATAATTGTTAACAATTAAATAGGGATTTGAAGATGTGCGCAGAGCACGAATGTAAGTAAAATTATGAAATTATAATGAAGTGTAAATAATGTAATGAAAGTAATAAAGATTTCAGCAAATTTTGATCCACTACAACTTGTTGTTTTCGAGTAGTGGATTGCTCGAAGTACGAGCGACGGCACACCAACCAAGGCACGGATCCGGTGCCAACACTTGCCATTGTACACAGCAAAAAGAGCAAATGGGAAGAGCTACGAAATGACATAAATACCAACCCGTGGGGTCTTGGCTACAAAATCGTAACGCGCAAGTTAGGAGCGCAAAGGCCGACTCCGGAGCTAAACGAAAACGTCATGGCCAGTATAGTCAACACGCTCTTCCCACAGCACGAACGACGCACCGACCCAGAGACGCCCGCCCTCGAAGAGCCTCCTTTCTTTACAGAGAATGAACTCAGATCGGTAGCAACATCTTTGGAAAACAACAAGGCACCCGGACCCGATGGGATTCCATCCGAAGCACTAAAAGCCATAGCAGACGCACGCCCGAAAATCCTGCTAAACATGTATAATGCTTGCTTGATGGAAGGAATTTTTCCAGAGCTGTGGAAGCGACAGCACCTAATACTAATAGATAAAGGGAAAGGAGACCCAGCTACCCCAAGTGCATATCGCCCGCTATGCATGCTCGACACAGCGGGGAAACTGCTAGAAAGATTATTAAAACCTCAGCTATCTACAGCCATAGAAACGGCAGGTGGCCTATCTAGACAGCATGGCTTTCGACCAGGTAGATCGACAGCTGGAGCGCTGCAGTGTGTCATAGAAGCGGTAAGCGATGCACAGATAGGAAACGCCTACTCCAAAAAAATAGTGCTCCTGGCTGCTCTTGACGTTAGAAACGCCTTCAACAGTCTGCGATGGACTAACGTCATCGAAGCGTTAGAAAAACGCTTCGGAACACCAGCCTACCTGATGCGCATGGTCCGCAGCTACCCAAGCAAACGAGATCGCACGCAAAGTGGGATCAGGCGAAAGACCGTCACTTCGGGTGCTGCACAGGGCTCTATCCTCGGCCCGGACCTGTGGAACGCTAGCTATGACAGCATATTTTCAATAGAAATGCCAGACGACTGCAACCTGGTCGGGTTCGCCGACGACATCGCCGCCATCATTAAGGCACCCGACATGACGGAAGCGCAGCGGAAGCTAAACCAAGTCATGATGCGAGCAATGGCTTGGTTTGAAACCCATGGTCTAAAGCTCGTCACAGAGAAGACAGAACTAATAATTTTAACAAAACGGCACATCCCTCTCGAAGTGAACATGCACGTGAGCGACGACATAATAAAAACAAAATTATCACTCAACTACTTAGCCATCCGTATCGACCCAAGAATGACTTTCTGGACCCAAATAAACCACACAGTGGAAAAAGCGTCAAGGGCAGTTGCATCACTCAGTAAGCTGATGGCAAACGTTGGTGGCCCAACTGAGGGCAAGCGTAAACTGTTGATGTCAACAGTAATCTCAATACTGCTTTACGGCTCTGAAGCATGGGCAGACACCCTGACCATACAACAAAAATGCAAAACACTGTTGGCCGTCCAGAGGACGGCGGCACTTAGAGTAACGTCCGCATACCGGACAGTGTCGACAGCAGCAGTCTTGGTGATTAGCAGCGAAATCCCTATAGATCTGAAGGCCAGAGAGCGACGGCGCACCTGGCTAAAGCGCCAAAATAACCAAAAATCTGACACCGACCCCAGAGAGGAAACTATGCAACAGTGGCAAGATCGCTGGACAAACGAAGCAACCGGTGGGTGGACTGCCAAACAAATACCTGACGTAAAAATATGGAGCAACCGTGACTTCGGCGAAGTAAACTACTATTTGACACAGCTGCTTTCTGGGCACGGATACTTCGGAAAGTACCTGCACCAAAGAGGACTACGCCAACAGCCAAGCTGCGTGTATGGCGATGCCGATATAGATGACGCAGAACATACTTTTTTCTCATGCACTCAGTGGCAAACAAAAAGAGAGCTGCTGGAATCGCAGATCGATGGAACCTGGAGGCCACAAAACGTTGCCAAACTGCTCGTAAGTAACGAGCAAAACTGGAAACTAATAACGAGACAAGTCGAGAGAATCCTCCGACGCAAAAAGAGGCGCCTGGACGCAGGTGAAACGATGAGCTAAGAACACCAGAGCGCCCAGCCTGAAGTTATGCGCATTCAATGCGGTTCCGGGCTGGGAAATTCCGCCCTGAAACAGAGAAAGGGGAGTTTTTAGCGGGTCAGCATGCATATGCGATCCCCGCACAGCCATAGTTTGAGACGTCGCTATGGTAGTGTGTAGACATTTTCTTCCCTACCTCAAAAAAAAAAAAAAAAAAAAAAAAAATTATTATTATTATTATTATTCTTAATTCTTTAAAAAAAACATTTCAGCATATATTACAAATAACTTATAAATATTAAAAAAAAACGCCAAGTAGTACTTTCTCTCAAGGATTCGAAATTCCATTAATAATGAATAGAATAAGGCGCATCTGAAAAACGCACTACAAGGCGAGGGCATTACATATTTAAGTAGGACATGGCAAACAACCCAAAACCGCATTGATATTGAAATTAGATCCCTGTCGATGCTCTCAACTCTTTACGTGTGTCTGTCAATAAACATTTTTTCTTTTAATTTTGTTTTATTCATCAATATAGTTTCCATCTACGGCTATACAATCAGTCGAGCGCTTCTCCAACATTTCTATGCCATTTTTGTAGAAGGATGAACTTTACCCTAAATATAGGTCTCAGTATCGGCAATCACATCCTCATTTGATCGATATCTCTTGTCTTGGAGGTGCTTTTTGGGATCTGAAAAAAACCCAGTAGTCGTTGGGGGCCAAATCTGGAGAGTAGTGTGGGTGCGGCAGTAGTTCGAACTTCAATTCGCTCAATTTCAGCATTGTTGCCATAGACTTGTGACATGGTGCATTATCCTGATGAAACAGCGGTTTCTTCTTTGCCATATGTGACGTTTTTTCTTGATCGCTTGGCCCAGTCGATCTGGCACCTTCATATATTATTCGCTGTTGATTGTTTTACCTTTCTCCAGGTAGTCTATAAACAAAATCCCGTTTGCATCCCAAAATACGGACGCTTTACCCGCCGATATTTGTGTTTTGGAACGCTTCGGACGGCTTTCACCGGCTACCACCCACTCAGAAGATTGACGACTGGATGCTGGAGTATAGTGGGGTATCCATGTTTCGTCCATAGCTACGTAACGGCGAAAAAAATCGGTCCCATTGCGCTTCAACATGCTTAAACACGCCTCGGATGCATCGATGCCTTGTTGCTTTTGGTCCGGTGCTAGCAATCGCGGCACCCACTTTGAGTAGAGCTACGCTTAGCGTCTTCGATGACCACACGACCAAGTTTAAATTCATTATACCAATCCTTAATGGTTTATTTTCTTGGAGAAGAATCCGGGTAATGCTTATCAAGCCAACTTTTGGCTTCTACCATATGCTTTCCAATCAAAAAACAGTGTTTGAGCGGTGTGATACATGGTCACCCGGTGGAAACAAAAATGTGAATTTATATTAATGTGTAGTAATCGTTGAAAGTAAAAGCCACGGTTGGTTGTCAAGTTTTTGAGTGTCTGTCGGGGGTTGGTTTGATTTGGTTCGAAACACAACGTAAATGACCCAAAACAGACATTATCATTATTATTATCATTATTGGCAACTATGAAAATTGTGAAAATCGCGCAGCTGAAACGCTATAAATGCAATGTATACAAAATCTGCGTTTCCACTCTCTTTGAAAGAAGAAGAATATTCGTTCTGACATATTTTATGCATTTGACAATTGCCACTTTAGAATTCCAAAATCTCTGCTCAGCGAAATCAAAGCGAACTTATGATTGCACGAAGAAATACAAAATCAGCATATAGGTAATTCTCTGACGGATGTCGCGTGCGACCACCTTTACAGTAACAAAAAACATAACCTGAAACAATTTAAACAAGTAAGAAAGCTACAGTCGAGTGTACTCGACTGTGAGATACCCGCTACCCATTTTGAATAAAATAAATATATTTTGCGTTTTTTTATCTCGAAATATACCGAATATACTGCAAAAATACTAAAAAAATATACCAAATAACATATTTGGTATGTTGATATAGTACTGCATTCGAAATATACCATAGACGGCACAATATACCACATTGTCAGCCAAAGCAACTAAGATCCCTAGTAAGTATTTCTTTAATAACTTCGACAATTTTTATCTGATCGCAACCAAATTTTCAGGAATCATAACTACTATAGTAATTATTGTATATACCAAAATTCCAGCTTTAAAATACGCTTGTTATTGATTTGCGGAGGCGGAAGTGGGTGATCTGCGTGCAAACATAACACAGACGGACACGCCTAGATCGTCTCGGCTGTTGACGCTGATCAAGAATATATATACTTTATAGAATCGGAGATGCCTCCTTCTACCTGTTACATACATTTCCTGCCGGCACAAAGTTATAATACCCTTCAACCCGGGTATAAAAATTCGCCCCCGAAATTCAATAAAAATCTAATAACAAGCGTATAACTAAAATTCGGTTGCGATCAGATAAAATTGTGGAAGTTATTAAAGAAATACTTTTGTATGGGCAAAAACGCCTACTTACTAGGGGTCGAGCACACTCGACTGTAACTTTCTTACTTGTTTTTATAAATAATAGTTTAACGCGTGAAAACCACTGAAAAAGCTTAGTAGCTCAACAATTTAAAAACAATGAATATAAATCGTGTGGAGGTAATTTCTCATGAAGAGATATACCATTAATTAAAACTTTATCATCCATACCATCATAATTTTTTTTTTTTTTTTTGTAATTAGAGAAACTATACAAAAATTTAATGCAAAAAAATGATTGTTACAATCGTTCCCGAGATTGTTTGAATTTTTGAATCAAAACAAGTGAAAAAGCTATAGTAATTGGTCTCGACAGTGAGATACTCGCTATTCATTTTACATTATTCTTCAAACATACAAAATTAGTATACCGAAAATAGACTAAATTATAGCAAAAACCATATTTGGATATATGTAAAATTGTATATCTGACTACTATTGCATTTAAAGTGTACCATAGTCGCAGTTCGAGGGCAGAAAGATATTTACATATGTATATGTGTATGTTTTTATCGTAAGGCCGCTATCTGCTTTCCCTGGTAATAGTGTCTTGAACAAAAATCAAATCATACCTTGACAACGCTGTGTACTGCTTGAGCATACAACATTCCAACTTCAACTGGATCCTGGGATAATTCTTTTGTTGGCTTAAACAGTCTTTTTTTAAATACAAATCGATTTTCACCATATGAAGATCCATTGGATAGACGTTTATAGTTTATAGATGACGTTTGTTTACATTCCCATGCGGATATTACATCATATAAATATTCGTAGGTTTTAATATGATATTCTCCATCAGGTCTTGATTGAAAAATAGCCCATCCCTCAATTGAAGCTAAATTAAGCTTATCAGCTAGCTTTTGCACAGCGTCGCTTGCAGTATCCGTAGGATGGACATCAATGGCTTTAGTACGAGAGTCTAAAAAAAAAAACCTGCATACTATAGTGCCAAGTCGACGCATTGCCTGAAAATTAAATTAAGTCAGATTAATATAAAATCATGATGTCAATGCAGTAAGTAGTTCAAAGTCCTTAGAACATTTTCAACAAATACCTTTCAATACATTTTTAACATATGAATGGACCTAAGGTATGGTGTAATGCATTTTCTAAATCCTTTCTCAAATCAAACTGTTGGAGTCACAATGCATATTTGTTGACAATTGACCAGAATTCAAATAAAATAAATTTTAAAAATTCGATGATACCTTTTGATAGATTTCTGGCTACATAAAGAACAGTTGACAAAGAAAAAGGTTAAGTGATAGAGCACAGCACCATATCCAACATATTTGATGCCACATATTTCTTAAGAAAACAAAAACAAACAAGTAAGAAAGTTACAGTCGAGTGTGCTCTACTGTGAGATACCCGCTACCCAAATTTAATAAAGCCAAAATATTGCGGTATCATTTTCAAAATATACCGAAAATACTAAAAAATACTAAAAATATACCGAATGATATGTTTGGTATATCGGTATAGTACACCATTCAAAATATACCATAGACGGCACAATGTACCAGATTGTCGGCCAAAGCAACTAAGTAGGCGTTTTTGCCCATACAAAAGTATTTCTTTAATAACTTCCACAATTTTTATCTGATCGCAACTTAATTTTCAGGAATCATAACTACTATAGTAATTATTGTATAAGCCAAAATTCGCAAATCTAGCTTTAAAATTACGCTTGTTATTCGATTTTTTTGATTTGCGGGGGCGGAAGTGGGCGTGGCAAAAATTTGAAATAATGTTGATCTGCGTGCAAACATAACAAATGCTGTCGAAAAAAATTATAGCTCTATCTCTTATAGTCTCTGAGATCTAGGTGTTCATACGGACGGACGGACAGACACACAGACACACAGACGGACAGACGGACATGGCTAGATCGTCTCGGCTGTTGACGCTGATCAAGAATATATATACTTTATAGGGTCGGAGATGCCTCCTTCTACCTGTTGACCCATAGCAAATTGGTCGACTCCAGTTTCTAAGGATGAAGAACACCTCAGATAGCCCAAAGCGAAGGTGCGGGCTGGCTGAACGGTATCAAAGTCCTGATGAAAACGCCCGTGGTGGAGATGACAAAGGCGAATGTCCACCTTTCCATAGTCATCCAGGGAGAACGAGTGCTTCAGCTTCTTAAGAAATATAACACGGTCAACCCGACGAGTTATTGGTCCGTGCTGAAAGTCTATGAACCTTTGCCTGAAATTGGTGAACAGCTGCTGATCCATCAGATCAATAAGGAGGTCAAGGATCTTTATTACAGGAGCGGAACCGATGCCACGCACCCTGAAACTTGACTGGCAAGACAGACCACCCTACGAACTTGCAAACTTCTAGTAAGTGTTCTGCAACTTAACCTCCATAAGTAGACAACGGCATCGGTGAAGCTTCTCCTCGCCATAAAAGATGGCTCTATCGTCGCCGGATTAATGTCACGAAACTGAATGAATCTGCTGCAAGACGAGCAATGGAGTGTGCACTGATTCTTGACTCTTGCGGAACAGAGAATGGTGACTGGAAGCTCTTCCCGTCTCCTGGTATTCACACCATCTGTTGGTCGCATAGCCATAAACAAAAAAATTGGGGAATTGACACTGTTGCGATTGTCAAGTCGTCCGGTCGCCTGAAATGCTGCTATATAGCAAATCCGAATCTCGCTTGATGTCATATTCAAATTCTCTGCAGGACCTCCAGGAATATTTTGTCCTAGTCGCTTGAGATCCACTAAAACTATAATAACAAGCGTAATTTTAAAGTTAGAGTCGCAAATTTTGGTATAACTATAGTCTTTGTGATTCCTGAAAATTTGGTTGCGATCAGATAAAAAAGGGTTAGTTAATTTTTTTTAAATAGTTTTGTGGACTTGGCTAGATCGTCTCGGCTGTTGAAGCTGATCAAGAATATATATACTTTATGGGGTCGGAGATGCCTCCTTCTACCTGTTACATTATGAGTAGCGGGTATAAACACCATAAGAGATGTGACATAAAAAGAAGCTAATATTAAAATATCTAAAGATATTTGGGTCGATACTACGCACTGCATAAAGTGCGAAAGCGAAATCGAGAAAACTTATGATAGCTAGAAATGTTTCCCTATTCGAAGGTGTAAGAAATGCATTGTGAATAAAGTCCTTAATAAATGATATTAAATTAAAATTAAAATTGTGCAATAGATTTTTTTGAAGACAGGGAATTTTTTATTAGTATAGCAGCATAAATCCACTTTTGTAATTAAGTTATAATTTGATATCCGAATAAAGCGGAAACTTGCAGCTTTTGAGGTGGCGTGTGGAAAATGCAAAAGTCACATATACTCGTACAATATTGTGTTGTGTATATGTAAGAAGAATAGAACCAGGAAGATCTTATTCTCTCTTGATTCTCGCTCTACCTACGAAGCAGGGAAGAAGGAGTCATATGCAGCTAGAAGATTTTTAAGAAGCTAAAAGATGATTTAAATACAGTTGATATGGTTTTAATTAAACTCGTGATTTTTTTCCACAAGCTTAAAATCGTGTGTGATGGTTGTCAAAAAGGGCGCCAGGTAATCTATTGCCGTGTTAGCAGCTTTATTTTTCTGCAAGGTCCTTACATGAGCATTTACATTTAATGTTTTAAGAATAAACCGAATAAAAAATTTAATAACGAATCTAACTCATCACACATTTTTTATTCCCATGCGATAGATAAAAATAGTAGGACCGAAGTGACGCATCTTCTGCGCTTAGGCAGCAATGACCTGGTTAAGCCCGGATACTTAAGCATGCACCGATTTAGAATGCCAGTTTAGTTGACAGAAAAGTAAATTTGTAAATTTAACTGAATTGAAGTAGAATTTGGACTCAGCTGGGAGGCTGAAGATGTTCTACTTTGACTATTATCTCCATTGTTGTGTTATTTAGGTAGATAAATAGGTAGGACCCGCTAGCCCATACGAGGGGCCATGTACCGCAAGTAAGTAAAATGATTTATGTCGCTATCTATTTTAAGTCAAACCTGAAAATTACCGCATTACCGCATTACTTTACTAGTGCTTGCAAAATTCGGTAATAATCGCAATGGAGAAAATTATGAAGTTGTAAACTTCTTAATTGCTCAGTGGCAAGTATCAGAGAAGTCGTTGAGAATGTCGGCGCTAGCGATCCCTGAAGGAAGCAAGTGGTGCCTTTAAATCGTGACAGCAACGTGTATAAGTTAAAAGAAACGCCTCCCTTTCTAATTGCGTAAAAGTTGCAGATCTTCGAGTGCCGAAGTTATGTCTTCTGGGTTAACAGGACCCAATCAGTAATTAGCGATTACAAAATAATAAATACTAGGCCCTCTATAGGTCAATTATCCTTCATATTATAATGGCATACGATGTGAAAGATGACACTACGCTAAAAAAAAAAAAAAAACTTACGGACCTTAGAACTGTATGGAGGTAAAAATTAATTTTTTTTGTCGTATTGTTTGAGAAATGGAAACCGCACCCTCGAAATCGTTAGAGTCCTTATCGAAATGCAAGAAATTGGCCAGAACCTCTTTGCCTAGAGCTTTCAAATAGCTACTCTAAGTTAAATTTTAGATCGACCCCATACGAGAATGAACATCGCTTCGCACAACCTTTTCAATGTTACCAGCAGTCCTCGCCAAGGTTCTCAAACGGGTTTCAGACTAGAACGGCAATGAGGCCTGCATATAATGACCTGGTAGATTCCATTAAAAAAGAAATCGAACCATTCAGACTAATCGTACATTTAGGGGTCCAGTGGCCGCCAAATCAGCGGTTAAGGTGAAAAACAGGAATCAAACAGTCCTTCCAACCCATTCCATCATCGGGCTCTGGCGAGTGCGCTTAGGAACCTGTGCCAGGTTTGCCACAGGGAGTTCTCGCCTCAAGCTGCAGATATGGAGAGTTCAAACGAAAACTCCATCTCAATGCCTTTCCAGTGTACCATACCTAGAGTATGTAACCAAAACAGGGGCTAAGCTATAATTCCTTGTAACTATCCATTTTCGACCCCTTACTCATCACCTGGTTGTACATTTTTAAAGCCTATCGGCAGATACAAAGCACCTTTAATGTTCGCCCAGGCTTACAATTTTTTGATGGAATTATTGGTAAAGACACTTTGAAGGACTTAAGAGTCTTAATTGATAGGAAGAATGATTGCCTTGTGGTTTCACCAGGGGTCAAGATTCCTCTTCTAGTAATGCTATCACTAAACGTGCATCCTTTATTAAATATGGTGCACCCCGAAGGTACCAAAGTGTCCCTAAACGACTTATTTAATGAGTATTCAGAAAATGTTGAGCTTCTATTGCCGGCCCAAACGGTTAACACAACTGTCAAAGCCGAGATTCGCATGTGTACCAAGGTCGTAATTTACACGAAAAGCTTCCCATACCGATCCAATATGAGAGATGAGGCAGAAAGACAAAATGTTGAATTAGTGAATCAATTATTACGCCCAAGTCCCTACAATTCTCTAGTTTGGATAGTGCCTAAAAAACCCAAACCAAAAGGCGATAAACTATATCATATGGTCATCGATTTTATAAAATTGAACTCCGTTACGACATCGGACACCTACCCGATTCCAGATATAAACTCCTCTTTAGGCAACCGCGGCAAAATATAAGTTCCTCCGTCTACGATGAATAAAAAAACGTGCCCGCCATTTTCTCAAGCTCCACATAACGACATTAAGTCGTTAAATGTCGAAGTGTTAACTCCTTTTTTGATGTTAGCAGAGGTGAGGATGGTTCAATTCCCTGCTTCTAATACGTTAGTTAAGCTGTCACCGCATAAACAGATTTTTGTTTCAAGGCTTTCTGCTAATACAATATTTGATGAAGTTAGGGCTTATATTAAGTCCAAATATTAAGCCAGTGTTAAGCTCCTACGAACGGGATATTTTCTCATTTTTGTAGGAAACTCACTAACCGATATTTAAATAGTATATCTATCACTTTTAATGTCATTGGCTTTATACTTTTTATTTCATGCTCATATATCTCTTTTGTTTCTGCTGAAGCTTTGTATTTATCTCATTTTTTTTATAATTAACAATGTTTTTTGCATGCTTTCTGATCGTGATTACATTAACATACAGTTCTTGGTGATTTTAATATTTATATTTGTATTTATAATATTCAAAATTATCTAAACTAGTTTCTATCAATGTGTATAAATTTTATATTTATTTTGATATTTACGAGAACAGATGGAAATATAAGTACGAACACCCACACATGGGCTTCACGCGACACCTAATCAATACTCTCATATCAGATAAGTCAGTAATCTAAAGTAGTATTTAAAATTTCTGGTAATTAGTGGAATAAAACTGCGGGAAAATACCTGCAAGCACTCTAGAACTATTGCATGGAGCATTTAAAATATTATAAAATCACCATAACGCACAGACAGGTAAGAGGCCCAAGGGAAATACGAATCCAGAAAAATTATACTTCCAACCAAATCCGATACCGAACTATTTGTGTGAAATATTGAACATCGATGTGTTCACCTTGGAGAAAAAGATATTCTCAACAAATTTGCTAAACACTTCCCTCTGAAATTGCTGCCGATAGCGGTGGATAGATACAATAATTCTGTTCAGTCAGTAACATATAATAGACCAGTAAATATATTTATTGAGCGAACGTTTAGAATAAACTACCAAGAAACAAAAGACATCAAACGACAAACCTTGGAAGATATAAGGGGACTAAAAGAGCATAATCAGATCACAGCTAATGCAAGTCATAATAAAGACGGTGTTCAGCTAACTAATTATCAACAAGGGGAGAAAATATTCATAGCCAATAAGCAAGATAAACTGAAAGATACAAATGTAACTATAATGGCAAGGTTTCATAAGTCTGTTATTAGAAAAAGCGGCAGACAGTAAAATGATTTTTCCCTCCACCTTTCACACATTATAAAAATTTTACGCATTTGGCATATAAGATGCACTAAAATTGTAAATCACACGAATTGTAATATCATCCGCACCTACCATTATAACTCCTATTTTTGTCCCAATAATATAAGCATGGCTTGCTCAAACCATGGGGACCCTCAACTTCAAATAGGATGCGATTTTCATTCGATAGGGTTTCATCTGGCACATACACGACAGATTTAAATTGATCAATGTTGTTGACTTGAGCAAAATACAATTTCTCATCAACGAAGTAGCGAAGAAGGCAGACACAATTTCAGGATCAGGATGTACTATCTGAAGCGTACGATCGCGAACACCTTATGCAATGACAAGGGTTCACCGGACCCAGCCGATTAGGACGCAATACTGAAGTCTAATGATAGGCTCGAACGGAATAACGACCAACATATAAAGAGCTCAACATCGTCGTTGCACGGGTAAATGCAATCTAGGGAGAGCTTAAAACTTTTACAACGATCTTGCAGCAGGCAAGAACACTAACAAACCAGGTCAACAAGATTACCCTAGCTTACCATCTTTCTGAAACATCTTGCGATTAACACCAATCTCTTGGACCAGTCTGACTTATCGGAAAGTTAATGAAGCGGTTGAATTCTCTCGGCAGTCAAGCAAGATCAGCGGAACGATACTTTTGTACATAATGGTCTTATCAAAGAAAACAGTCACTGAGTATCAGCTGGTGTGTCCCTCCCAACAGTCATCGAGAAAAAACAAGTGGTACTGGAACACGATAAGATGTCTCAACAGAGATCTACACCGCCTTAAGCGATTGCTTTTCAATTGGAGAAATATCTGCTCAAACTAAACAAGTAAGAAAGTTACAGTCGAGTGTGCTCGACAAGAATACTATAAATATACCAAATGGTATATTTGGTATATCGATATAGTACCGCTTTCAAAAAATACCATGCACTGCGCATAATACCAGATTGTCAGCCAAAGCAACTAAGTAAGTAGGCGTTTTTGCCCACGCAAAAGTATTTCTTTAATAATTTCCACAATCTGATCGCAACCAAATTATCAGAAATCACAATTACTATAGTTATTATTGTACATACCAAAATTCGCAACTCTAGCTCTAAAGTTACGCTTGTTAATCGTTTTTTTTGATTTGTGGGGGCGGAAGTGGGCTTAGCAAAAATTTGAAATAAACTTGATCTGCGGGCAAACATAACAAATGCTCTATCTCTTATAGACTCTGAGATGCAGTATTTCATACGGACAGACGGACTATTGATGCTGATCAAGAATATATATACTTTATAGGGTCGGAGATGCCTCTTTCTATTTACTGCCAGCACAAAGTTATAATACCCTTTTACTATATGGGTAGCGGCTATAAAAAGATCAGCTGCATTCCTCTGTTGCTGTTAAGATCAACTGGAACTATAGCAGCTATACGGCGAAGCAATGCACATTGTGATGAAACGCCTTTATTTCGGCCACAACCGTAATTTTAAAGCTAGAAAGTTGAAACTTGGAGAACTTGGAGAACTTGCTGCTTGTATTATTTGTGAATTTTGAATTTTTTTATTTTTTATTTTTTTAGTTTTTATTATTTATCTTTCTTTTTGTTTTTAATCACCTCTAAATCGTTTTCCGGAAAATCATTTGAAATTACCCAGTCAAAAGCAGCTTTGACATTGCGATTTTTATCCAGCCAAACTTCTAGTAAGTCACCTCGACGAATAGCAACATTGCTTGCATCTATTGAAATATTTAACCCCCCGCAAATTATTAAAATGCTATTACTTAAATGCTATCTGAATATATACATAATAAGTCATACTACCACATAAGTTGTTATTTGAATTCTGTTGTATGTTGCTAGACATATCTTGCAAAACACAAAAATTTTAAGGTTAGAATCAACAAAACGACTGCTTACGTATTTCATTAAAAATATGACACCACAAAAGCACATATTATTAAAGACTTATACAAATATTTTCTACATACCATGCGAAACATTTTCCAATTTAAGGTATTTCAATTGGTCAAACTGTTTTAAAATACGAGAACGCCAAAATTAAGAAACTTGACTAGTCAGCAAGCTTGCACGCACCACGTGGCAAGAACAGCTGACTTTCAACGGCTGGTGGAAGACGAGGACTGCATAATAAAATACTAATTAAATATTTTCGATGTCTATGGACTTTTCGTAGCTTGAAATAATTCTAACATTATTGATATATTAACACGAACTTTTTGGGTTTTGGCCAAAATAAAGGCATTTCATCCCAATGTGCAATGGTGGCAGTCCTGACCAACAAAACAGCCTTTGACTACTGCTTGACCGGCCGGCAAAAATCCTCTGCTGAACCCTCCCCGAGGGTGCTGGCTGGGTAGGATCTGTATTACCTCATTGTCAACGGGTAGCAGATCTTTACTATACGTCGATGTTTCAGGTACTGCAGATCCTAGCTGAGGACTCTGTTCCTTATCTTTCGGGCTTCTTTCTGGAGATAAGTAGCAGAATCCATGGTACGAGGTGTCTGGCGGTCAGACTGAAAACGCCATGGGGGGCTCCCAAGAATAAAATTAGCCAAAATGGTCTCAGAATGGACTCATTTAAACATTCAACCCGGGCTGGGATGTCAGCCCAAACGTCGGTGGAAGGCGTGACTGCTACCACCGGCGGGCACGGGGGGGAGAGATCCTCTCTGCGTGTCGCCAGCGGTCACACCTCTGAGGCGGCGGGAGCAGGCCGTATCAGTTGTAACAACACTGCCACCAAAAATTCGAGGTTGGTGCGCGCGGGTGCTGTGGTCTTAACCGACACGGACCAAAAGAGCGCTGCGCCAATTTCTACAGTGGAGGGGGAACGTCTTCCTCTTCAGTCACCCCTGCCTATCGCCAGCACCTCCAAGGTTGCGCAGCGGGGCACGGGGGGGCTGAAGGAGAAGGCCAAAAATAAGGCGGCGAACCGTATTCACGCAAGGCTTAGTGGCGTAGCAAACCTGTCCGTCAAGGACCTGGAGAGGCTTGCCTGGGCCAACACGTGGATGCGGGAAAACCAACTTAGCCCCCTTCCAAAAGACACTAAAGTGCAGACCGGTTCTACCGGCTCTGCCAACAACAAGGTGGAGTCCATGGCAAGCAAGCGCCAACGGTCCGCTGAGAGTCCCAAGCAAGGGGCCCCAGTGAGCAAGAGGCTGCGAGCACCTGGCTCCACCAACACGGACAAGACGAGACAGAGAGCAACGGTTGCTGAAACTGCCAGGCGGCATCTCGCCGTTGCTCTCATCGACAGAGGGGACCCTAACGGGAAAATGTCTGCAGAGCGGTGGCGGTTGACCCATAGTAAGCTGGTCGACGCACTGTTTGTCAGGATGGAGAATGTCCCAGACAGTCCAATGCCTACATTCGAAGGCACTGGCTGGATGAATGGTGTCAAGATCCTGACATGCAAGGACGACCCAACATTGCAGTGGCTGCAAGCGACCGTACCCAAACTGGACGGACTGTGGGAGGGGGCCAAGCTGGACGTGGTGGATAGGAATAATATTCCGTCCATGCCGAAGGCGAAAGTCCTTTTCCCAATAGTTGTTCAGGGCGAGCGGGCGCTTCAGCTGCTTAAAAAGCAGAACCCGGCCATACCGACGAGTGATTGGTCCGTGCTGAAGGTTGATGAACCTTTACCCAGTGGTGGGCAGCACGTGATCATTCAGATCAATAAGGAGGCCGAGGATCTGCTATATAAACGCAATGGGGAGATGGCGTGGGGCTTAGGGAGCGTGTACCTTCGCCTCAAGAAACGTCATCCGAACGACAAGAACACACACACGCTGAGGTCTGGGGAGGTTGAGGCAGATCTCGGTCTCGAGAGCGCGACCGAAGCCACCCAGCACCTCAGCTTGACTGATCAGACGGAGGAGGTGGGGGAGGAACTGTCCATGCAGACGGGCCCCCCGCGAGTTTGCTAACCTCTAATGAGTGTGCTGCAACTCAACCTCCACAAATCTAAAACGGCTTCGGCGGAGCTACTCCTTGCCATGGAGGAAGTGTCCGCCTACGCGGCTTTGGTCCAAGAACAGTGGATAGCGTCGGGCAACACGGTTGCTGGGCTGAAGTCGCTTAATTACGAACTGTACGTCCCGACATTGGTAAGTAGATCGATAACTGCCATCCTTGTAAAAAAGGGGCTAAAAGCTCATCTACTACCTAATTACAGCAATGACGATCTTACCGTGGTGGTGCTGGAGAGCCGTGAGGGATGTTTGCTGCTGGCATCCTGCTACATGGCCCACGACATGCCGGCTCCACCTGACGAGCTGCGGAGGCTGGTGGACATGGTCTGCTCCTCCAAAAAACAACTTATCATCGGAACGGACGCCAACGCCCACCATAGCGTCTGGGGAAGTCCCGACATTAACGACAGTGGTGAGTCAGTTCGCGATTTTATCCTTAACAATAAGCTTAGACTAGCCAACAGAGGTGAGGTATCTACCTATGTAGGTCCCACCTCTTGTAATGTGCTGGACTTAACGATTGCGACTGAGTGTACCAATGTAGAAGAGTGGAGGGTCCTGGATAGACCCTCCTTCTCGGATCACAAGTACATTCAATTTACTATTCCATTTAACAGGGTACCTGCGGCTCAGCCGTTCAGAAATCCCCGCAATACTAACTGGGCGAAATTCTCTAGCCTTGTTTCTAAGTCTCTTGGTCCGCCGGGTAATATCAACTCGGTACAGGACCTAGAAACAAATGTCAATGTCCTCTCAGCAGGACTACTTTCCGCATTTCGCCAATCATGTAGGCTCTCTAGACCGACGAGAAGATCGAAGCCACCTTGGTGGAACCCAGATCTCTCTTCGCTTCGTGGGGAGCTTACTAGCATGTTTCAACTTGCTAAGAAGGCGGACAAAGAATACGTCTGGGACGAGTACAGGTCTCTCCTAAAGTCTTACAAGAGGATGATCCGATCATCCAAAAGGTCTTCATGGAGAACCTTTTGCTCTGACCTAGACAACATCAAAGACACCTCCAGACTGAGAAAACTGCTGTCCAAGCAGTCTTCCAGTCCTAGTCTGCTCAAGTCGGGCGATGGAGTGTGGACGGAGAGCAGTGCTGAAACTCTTGAAGCACTGCTCTCAACTCATTTCCCGGGATGTATTGGAATGGAGAACAGTGACTGGCAGCTCCTTCCTAGTCTCCCGATTATGAGACCCCCTGCCGGTCTAATTACAGTTAATAAAATAATTTGGGCTATCGACTCCTTTGCGAAGGTCAGGTCGCCCGGTCTCGATGGACTCTCGCCAGCAATGCTGCAAGCCAGCAAGCTCACGATTGTTCCGTGGCTATCGGGTATCTATTCGGCGTGCCTCGCATGGGGTCATATCCCCACTCTTTGGAGGACCTCGAAAGTAATTTTCCTGCCCAAGGCGGGTAAATGCAGTCATGTGGTCCCAAATGACTTCCGGCCTATCAGCCTAACCTCTTTCCTGCTAAAAACATTGGAAACGCTACTTGATTTGCACATCAGAAGCAACTCAATGCATCTGTTGTCCCCAAATCAGCATGCGTATACAAAGGGCAAGTCCATTGAGACAGCTCTCCATGCTCTAGTAGCCTCCATTGAAAAAGCAGACCATTATAAAGAATATGCCTTGGGTGCATTTCTTGACATTTCAGGCGCCTTCAATAACGTCACCACTGACGCTATTATGAAGGGCCTTACCTCAGTTAACACGGCACCAGCGATCCACAGGTTGGTCAACCGCCTTCTTTGCGACAGGCGGGTGGTGGCTACGTGGGGCGATGCGGCCATTACAAAGGTAGTGCGAGGTGGCACTCCCCAGGGTGGGGTTCTCTCACCTCTCCTTTGGAATCTGGTCGTAAATAGCCTACTTCAAAAATTCACTAGACGGGCCCCCAAGTTAATTGCCTATGCCGACGACATAAGCATTTTGATAACTGGGAAATGCCCAACCACCCTTAGTTCCGTAATGGAACTTACTTTACGGGAAGTTAAAGCATGGGCCGAATCAGCCGGGCTCAGCATTAACGCGGACAAAACGGACCTTATCCTCTTCACGAAGAGGTATAAGGTACCTGCGTGGTCCCCCCCAAAAATACGCTGCACCATGCTAAAGCAGAGCCTAGCAGTAAAATACCTAGGTGTGGTTCTGGACAGCAAACTGTCATGGAAGCTTAACGTGCTAGAAAGGGTGAAGAAGGCCACCGGAGCCTTATATATGGCGAAAAAGATGCTTAGTTGCACTTGGGGCCTCTCACCCAATCTAATGCGGTGGATATACATCTCAGTTGTTCGCCCTATCCTCACCTATGGTGTTATAGTGTGGTGGCAGGCCACGGAAAAAAGGACGTACCTATCCATCATGGAAAGGACACAGCGTCAAGCGCTACTGTGCATCACAGGCGCTATCAGGTCGACGCCAACTAAAGCCCTCGAGGTAATAGCTGGCGTCGAACCGTTGAACCTATACGCGCAATCCATAGCCGCAAAATCGTCCCTAAGGATTGCCGCAACAGGCAATCTGGGTCTGCTAGGCTATGGTCACAGCGCCATTGGTAGGGAGACTAGTAGAGACCTTGACTATACTATCCCCCTTACCAGTACTGACCATATTAAAACAATATTCTTGGAACCGGAGTGCTGGCGGGAAGGGTTATGCATTCCCGAAGCCCTCAACCTCTTCACCGACGGGTCGAAGATGGATGATGGTGTCGGAGCGGCCGTATACTGCCCGGACCCGGTCTCCAAACATTCCTATAAACTCCCAGACCATTGCAGCATCTTCCAGGCGGAAGTTTTCGCCATTGGCAAGGCTGCCGAATTGGCTCGGGGTTTACAGTGTAATCATAACTCTATTAACATCTTTGTTGACAGCCAGGCTGCAATTAGATCAATATACTCTGATGTGGTCAAGTCCAAAGTTGTCCTGGACAGCAGAAGAGCAATAGAGTCGCTGAACGCATCTGTGGTTGTGCGTATCTATTGGATCCCAAGCCACCAGGGCATCGATGGCAACGAGATCGCAGACTTTCTCGCCAAAGAGGGAGTGGGGCTCGATGTTGGTAACATGTGCAATGTTCCGATATCCCTGCGAACTCTAGGCAGTGAAATTGAGGTGCGCTCCAGACTTCAGTGGGACGCTAGCTGGCGCAATGCCAACTCGTGCAAAACTGCAAGGCTGATGTGTGCCTCTACCAATAAAAACTTAACCAATTTCGTCATGCAGCTTTCAAGGAAAGACTGCAGGCTAATGCTAGGCATTTTAACCGGTCACTGTCTGTCGGCTGTTTATGCTGTAAAGCTGGGTATCACGAACAGTGATCAGTGCAGGAAATGCAACGAGCCCGGGGTTAAGGAAACACTCGAGCATCTTCTCTGTAGATGCCCAGCGTTATCCCGACTCCGGTTGAAATACCTTAATTCGCCGTGCCACAACGATCTTCGAGACGTTTCACGGCTACCTCCTAGGATGCTACTGGCTTTTGCTAAAAAGGCGTCCATACTGCGCGACTTCTGAGACGTAGATAAGCTACCGGTACAGCTACGGACCTCTACTGGTCTATGCTTTGCCCCGTACAGGGGCAGCCGGTCCCACCTAAACCTACTGCTTGACCCTGGACATTCACTTGCCAGCTTACAGACTCTGCGCCAGATGTCAACCATAAGCGTCAGACTCTATATTTCTTTATTCTTTATATTCTTTATTTACAGCGATAGCGATGACAAGCTAACTTCTACCAAAGGAATACCAAGGACCCGCGGACCTGACGACGATCGAGCCGGTCAAGGATTACTAATCTGCGGGATGCAGATCTTGCGATTGGGAGGAGTTAACGACTGGCTTCTGTCCTCCTTCTCCGCACTGTTGACTAAACATAAAATTGCTACCGAAGTCCATTGACCGGCGGTAGCCAACTTCAGCAAGTGGAGACACACTGAAACTGCAGGCGCGAAGAATGCCGATTCAGCGCTTATGCCGCATACCAAAGCAGACAAAAACTGCTGGCCACTTCTGGTGTGGCGCACTCACTTGTAGAAACGCCAATATTAAGATAAACAATACATGTTTATAACAATATAACAATCTGTACGATTTATATTTATACATGTGTTGCTACCAATTCGGCCAAATGTAACAAATCCAAGAAATAGAAAGATCGATTTTCATCAGTCTCCTTAAGCAACCAATTACACTTCGAAAATCTAATAATTACAGATTAATTATGTAATAACTTATAATACTTACAGCAACTTCGACACTAGATGGTGCTTGCAATCTCGTTGAGACCTTAGTACATTTACAATTATCGAAACACCACTGAGCATATTGTCTGAGTTTTCCATCAAACGAGTCCAATTTTTGCTTTAAAAATGATACGAAAAACCTGTAAGAGAGTTCAAAAAATTAAATGATTTATTTACATTGGTCAAAAAAACAAGATATATAACTATTGTCTCGTATCGTCCACTGTTTTACTTTATGCTCTAGAAGTAGTTATTTGTCTCAATGTCACTTTTTTGCTCCTATTAAAAAGAAGTATTTTACAACCTATGTAAGATGTCATGGAGACAAATTATTACGTTTAAATTAAAAATAAATGAGATTAAAACAAATATCAAAAGCATGGTTATTCAAATTATTTCTTGAATCACTTCATAGCTATTTTATTAGTCACAAAATTAATTATCAGGCATCATAAAGATAGACAAGACTTTAGATTTGAATCTGTGTCTGATAGTTGTTTTCTTTGGTGGAAATTTAAAACAATAACTTGTTATCAAAAGTTATAGGTTTGTATGTACATCTCTAATAGTCCCTGAAATCTAGGTGATCATAAAGGCAGACGGTCTTGGCCATATCGCATCGGCTATTGACATTGATCAAAAATATATATTCCTTATGGTCCGAAATATCTGTTTCTGTCTGTTACATACATTTTCTAGGGGCACAATTTTATAATACCTTTGACAATTTTACTAATGCTTCATAGCAACTTAAAGTCTAATCATTTAACACAAACCCACACAAATTCAATAATAGCTTTACTGATGGTTGTATTTTTCGTAAATTTTTTAGTTTTATGAAAAAAGGTTCAAGAGAAAAAAATGTTTTCACCGGTATCGTTTTCGAACTGTTAACATTCCAGAGACCCCATCACCGATGAATCGTCGCAACTGGCCATGCTCTGTGTAAGACATTGTCTGCCTTTTACCTCTACCCTCTGACGCTCAACCACTTGCCTGTTCTTATCACTGAATCTTATGCCCCAATCTCGCTGAATTCGCTTGCACCACTTCCCTATATCTTTTTTCGAATCCCCCAATAATGTTTCCTACACCAGTCTATTCACGTATGAACATGAAGATGTCATAGTGTTATTTACATGTAGATCATAAAAAAAATTGGACAACTAGAAAGATAAGATATGATATATGATATGATATGTATATCACGCACACTATGTTGTAATAAATACTTAAAGGCAATTACTTGGTCGCTCCTGCTTAAGCTCAGCTCTCAAATCAGAATGTAAATACTATACACGTGCCCCTTTTCAGCACATAACCATTGTCACGTGCGTTGCGTCAGCATAAGCCAAGCCAGCAGTACTCTGGAACCAGCGATCACCGCCTTACATAAGAGGAACCAACGTGGGACCCACCTTTAGCTACCCGACAACCTTAGCGACATCGGCTGCACAACAGCACCAGCGAATGTAACAGCAGCAAACCCTTCATTATAAAGTTACCATTCGTATAGAAGTTATGTTTCGTTTAAATTGACAAATGTCTATTAAAGAGTATTTTTTTAAATTTTAGAATCCCAGCTGCTAAAGTACAAGTGCCTTAAGTGCCACTATTTAAAAAATGCGAGTAATAGTGTCGACAACAAACATCCGAGGCCGCGAAACTCCTGAACTACATTCAAGATATACTATAGAGTGCAAAATATACCAGATTGTAAGCCAAAGCATATAAGAACCCTACTAAGTAGGCGTTTTTGCCCATACAAAAGTATTTCTTTAATAACATCCACAATTTTTTAATATTTTGAGATTATTACCGCAATATTTTGCTTTTATTTAAAATGGGTAGCGGGTATCTCACAGTCGAGCACACACGACTGTAGCTTTCTTACTTGGCTTCATTAATGTTAAGCCTTGCGCTAATATTAATAATCTACACAAATTAAATACTCCTTGCCTATCACTGCTTAGGAAGTGGCCAGCTACATCCGCTGACAATAGCTGCCTAAGCTCGCTGGCACTTCCAGCAGTGGTCTCTCTTATGCTGCAATTACCAGAAGTAATGGCGGTCCTGCTCAGCGTCGACTCCATAATCTCTCTTCATAAGCCAGCTGACACGGTTCAGACTCTGTTGCAGCAGCAGCAGCTACAATTTCAAAATTGGCAGCAACCAGTACAACAACAGCAACAGCAGCAATTCGTTCTGTGGCTACAGCAACAGAAACAGGACCACGAACAGCAACGCGAGCAAGACAGCGGTCGCCTGTAAAGACTGGAAAAATAGTGCTTGACATGGCCAACACGATTTGTCAATATTCTGGAAGTAAATTTGGCTCCCAAATCTAGCACCCAGCTCCAGTTTAACGTTCCAGAATCACAATGAATCTACTAAAGATTCTTATTTGGAATGTCAATGGCATAGCTGGAAAGGCCAAAGAGGTTGAACTCTTTGCGCACAGCAATAACGTTGACATCATTTTGTTGTCTTAAATTAGACTCAACCGAGGACAAACAGTAAAAATCTTTGGATATGCATTCTATTCCGCCTACAAGCCGTCGTGATTATTGAATCACGGAGCGGAGGCGGCGCAGCTGTTTTAGAAAGAAGTGCTCTTCGCCACTTTCCTCTAAGAACTATTGAGATACGTACTACTCAAATATCAACAATTAAAATTTCTACAGAACTAGTAGATGTGGAGATTAGTGCTTTATATTGTCGCCTGAGAAATAGACTTGAAGAAAGAGACTTCGTTAACATGCTTCATGCTAGCGGTCAACAATATCTAATTGGCGGAGAATGGAATGCTAGACAGTGAATATGGGTGACACACAAAACTCACCGAACGCGATCTATCAGAAGCTGTCGCTGCCTGCGGAGCCAAAGTTCTTGGTACAGGATCGACCACAAGATACCAATATGTTGACAACCACTCGCCCACCTGCATTGACTTTGGAATGGAATAGCTGATTTGCTGATAAATGTAAAGCAGATCTGGGACCTTAACATAATTCAGATCACCTAGCGCTTGTCATCACCTTAAGCACAAACAGTGTTAATGTTACTACTTCTCCTCGGCTCATTACAAAACGCACTAATTTACCTACATTTAGACAGCATTTGGAAAGCAACGCAGTTTTCATAGACATGCAACACGCCTTGCCAGAGTCTGGCACGAAGGCCTTGTGGAACTTATGCGAACGACATTGCTGTCTTATACAACTCTCCCAGCCGAGCAGAAGCAGCAAAGGATACCTGGATACCTTGGCTGCATGATGCAGAATGCTTTATTTTGAAAAGATTAGTTTTCACCACTCCAGCTATTCACTTCGAAGGCGTGACCTTGGTACAACCCACCCATGCGAAATATCTTTAAAATGGGTAGCGGGTATCTCACAGTCGAGCACACACGACTGTAGCTTTCTTACTTGGCTTCATTAATGTTAAGCCTTGCGCTAATATTAATAATCTACACAAATTAAATACTCCTTGCCTATCACTGCTTAGGAAGTGGCCAGCTACATCCGCTGACAATAGCTGCCTAAGCTCGCTGGCACTTCCAGCAGTGGTCTCTCTTATGCTGCAATTACCAGAAGTAATGGCGGTCCTGCTCAGCGTCGACTCCATAATCTCTCTTCATAAGCCAGCTGACACGGTTCAGACTCTGTTGCAGCAGCAGCAGCTACAATTTCAAAATTGGCAGCAACCAGTACAACAACAGCAACAGCAGCAATTCGTTCTGTGGCTACAGCAACAGAAACAGGACCACGAACAGCAACGCGAGCAAGACAGCGGTCGCCTGTAAAGACTGGAAAAATAGTGCTTGACATGGCCAACACGATTTGTCAATATTCTGGAAGTAAATTTGGCTCCCAAATCTAGCACCCAGCTCCAGTTTAACGTTCCAGAATCACAATGAATCTACTAAAGATTCTTATTTGGAATGTCAATGGCATAGCTGGAAAGGCCAAAGAGGTTGAACTCTTTGCGCACAGCAATAACGTTGACATCATTTTGTTGTCTTAAATTAGACTCAACCGAGGACAAACAGTAAAAATCTTTGGATATGCATTCTATTCCGCCTACAAGCCGTCGTGATTATTGAATCACGGAGCGGAGGCGGCGCAGCTGTTTTAGGAAGAAGTGCTCTTCGCCACTTTCCTCTAAGAACTATTGAGATACGTACTACTCAAATATCAACAATTAAAATTTCTACAGAACTAGTAGATGTGGAGATTAGTGCTTTATATTGTCGCCTGAGAAATAGACTTGAAGAAAGAGACTTCGTTAACATGCTTCATGCTAGCGGTCAACAATATCTAATTGGCGGAGAATGGAATGCTAGACAGTGAATATGGGTGACACACAAAACTCACCGAACGCGATCTATCAGAAGCTGTCGCTGCCTGCGGAGCCAAAGTTCTTGGTACAGGATCGACCACAAGGTACCAATATGTTGACAACCACACGCCCACCTGCATTGACTTTGGAATGGAATAGCTGATTTGCTGATAAATGTAAAGCAGATCTGGGACCTTAACATAATTCAGATCACCTAGCGCTTGTCATCACCTTAAGCACAAACAGTGTTAATGTTACTACTTCTCCTCGGCTCATTACAAAACGCACTAATTTGCCTACATTTAGACAGCATTTGGAAAGCAACGCAGTTTTCATAGACATGCAACACGCCTTGCCAGAGTCTGGCACGAAGGCCTTGTGGAACTTATGCGAACGACATTGCTGTCTTATACAACTCTCCCAGCCGAGCAGAAGCAGCAAAGGATACCTGGATACCTTGGCTGCATGATGCAGAATGCTTTATTTTGAAAAGATTAGTTTTCACCACTCCAGCTATTCACTTCGAAGGCGTGACCTTGGTACAACCCACCCATGCGAAATATCTTGGTATCGACCTGGGCAAGAGACTCACTTTTGCCTCACACTTAAAAGCTGTCACCAAGAACTGTGGCCACAGGTTACAAAAATTTCGCGGGCTGCTTAACAAAAGAAGAAAAATGTATATGCACATTGCATAGTTCCAATTTGGCTATATGGAATGCAGGTTTGAGGGATTGCTGTCAAATCGAACTACAAGTGCATCCAAGTACTACAGAATCCTTACACCGGAATCTGAGGCGCTTAAAGCGACAAAACGTTCAACCAAACGTGAATTTTACATGAACTCAAATAAGTTTTTTCCCTGTGTTGTTGAAGTACTCTTTTCTTTTGCTGTACCGGTTCAATACTTAATTAAGAAATTAAATACAAAAAAAAAAAAATTGTACTCTAACCATCTAAGTCATGAGCAATTGTTGTCGTGTTAACTACACATGCATACACATACCAATATAGGCCCATACAAGAGTATTTATTTTATAACTTCAAAAAATAGTATCTGTTCTGATACTATTGTATGGGCAAAAACGTCTACTTACAAGGGTTTTAAGTTGCTTTTGCACTCCATAGTATATCTTGAATATAATACAATATCCATATACCAAATATACGATTTGCCATATTGTTTAGTATTTTTCGGTATATTATTTTGTTTTTAATCAAAATGGGTAGCGGGTATCTCACAGTCGAGCACATTCGACCAAACATAAATAAACAATGACATAACGTAAACCTATAAAAAAGTAAAATCCCTGTGAACTGCCGTAGAACCAACTCCAATTGAGCGACTCCTACGTGACCCTGCAGTATAAAAGGGAGGAGTCAACCACTGAGTGTAGTACAATAAAACTATAAAACCAAAACCCGAATTTAAATATACCATTCAAACTTATTTGAATATAATTCAATTTATTACGCATTTCTCAAATCAATACTGGCTTTATTAAATAACAATAATAAATAAAGAGTCAATTAAACTCAATACAAAGTCTAAGACGATCAGTTGAGTCAATGGCCAACAGGTGTAAGTGACATGCCGTGCGTAATGAGTCAGGAACGAAACAAGTACCAAATGTAATGTGTCTAATTAGGGATTTTGGATAAAGAATGATGACAGAAGTATCGTTAGAAGAACAATAGCAGACGCATTAGTACTACATCGCTACATTGGCAATACGCACAAAAGCAGTTCGCGTCCGCACACAGCCTTAAACGTCAAACAAGTAAGAAAGCTACAGCCGAGTGTACTCAACTGTGAGATACCCGCTACCCATTTTGAATACAATACATATATTGTGCGGTATTTTTCTCAAAATATACCAAATATACTACAAAAATACTAAAAATATATCAAATGGTATATTTGGTATATCGATATAGTACCGCATTCAAAATATACCATAGACGGCACAATATACCAGATTGTCAGCCAAAGCAACTAAGACCCCTAGTAAGTAGGCGTTTTTGCCCATACAAAAGTATTTCTTTAATAATTTCAGGAATCATAACTACTATAGTAATTATTGTATATACCAAAATTCGCAACTCCAGCTTTAAAATTTCGCTTGTTATTGATTTCCGGGGGCGGAAGTGGGCGTGTCAAAATTTTGAAACAAACTTGATCTGCGTGCAAACATAACAAATGCTGTCGAAAAAGAGTTATAACTCTATCTTTTGTAGTCTCTGAGATCCAGTGTTTCATACGGACGGACGGACAGATACTAGAGGTGGGCACCGGGCTTTTTTTCGTGGCCCGCGGGCTTACACAGGAACGGGCCTTAGCAAAAAGGCCCGGCCCGTAAAAACCCGAAATAGGCCCGAAAAAAATTTTGATTTGATCGAACTGCCATTTGTCGCATTTTAATTGCTTATCGATGCTACTATTAATTTGCTTATACAATATTTTATTTGTTTGCACACCACTAATTCAAAATTGGCGGCTTATTGTGAAATTAGCAAATCTGTGAAAAATAAAAATGTCGCGACAAACAATTCAGGACGCTGTAAATAAAAAAAAGTGAATGTGTAAAACTTATACAAAATGAAAAGGGCAGGAGTGAAGTG
Organism: Drosophila kohkoa; assembly: GCA_019972355.1. Lineage (NCBI taxonomy): Eukaryota > Metazoa > Arthropoda > Insecta > Diptera > Drosophilidae > Drosophila > Drosophila kohkoa. The sequence goes on from BJEL01000067.1 coordinate 119,625, forward strand.
TGGAAGCTTTTCGATTGCGTTAATTATAATGGCAATAATGTTTTCTTATATGGGTAAATAAGTTTCGTGCCGGGCCGGGCCGGGCCCGGGCCTTGATGAAAATGTTTCGTGTTCGGCCGGGCCGGGCCTCTCAAAAGTTTGTTTTCGTGCGTGCCCGGGCCTCAAAATACAGGCCCGCGCCCACCTCTAACAGATACACAGACACACAGACGGACATGGCTAGATCGTCTCGGCTGTTGACGCTGATCAAGAATATATATACTTTATAAGGTCGGAGATGTCTTCCTGTTATATTCATTTCCTGCCGGCACAAAAATATAAAAACGAACACGCACTGACCATAACCGATAGCTTTTTGCCTATTGACTTATTAAAGCCAACCGATACCGATAAGGTGCACCGACTAGCCTTCCACCACCCAAAATCGACATATCGACATCGTCGGTGCGATGGCATCAAGGTCGCACCCGCATAAGCCAAGCAACCAGCACCAGAGTATCCCAGACGGCCAGCGATCACCGTCATTGTGGGACTTACCATCAGCTACCCGACACCATTAGCGATACATATACCTTTTTTTTTTATGGGAAAAAAAGAGTTGTTTCTATGCAGTACAAGAATTTCAATTTGGATTTTAGAAAATACCCCATTAGCAGGAGATAATTCGAACGACGTTGTCTATGAAAACCAATTGTATTTTTAATAAAATAAGTATTGTATCATGTAATCTATGTTAATACATATTATTACACCAGTTTAATTTACGACATCAATTTAGCGGGTATCTAAAAGTCGGGCGTGTCAAAAATAAAAAAAAAAACTTCATGTGCGTAAAAAATAAAAAGAGCTATCGAAATTATAGATCTCTATACACAATCTCTGAGAGTTATGTGTTCAACGAGTACATGGAGTGAGCGACTGTTTTCGATTACTGGTATTAAATTATCGGAGCTTTATAATGATAATAAAATCATAAAGGTATATGAAGTCAAATTTTGATGCAATGGTCAATGGTCTAATTAATCAAAAAATAAATAAAATATTGACTTACACAAAAATATAGAAATGTGTCGTATAGTTTTGTTACACGTGCAGCCTAGCTAAAATTGAAGCATATGTGTTTTTTAACGTTACTTGAAACGGGAGATCCAAACAGAATCAAAAAATCTCATTTTCTCATTATGCTATAAGCACCGAATCAAAAAATTGAGGTGTCGTTTAATTTTGGGCAGGAGTGTAGCAGTGCGATTGATGCTATAGGCAAGTGATCGAAATTACAATATTTAAACTAAAGCCAACTGCAGTGACCAATTAAAAAAGGACTTACAATTTATTTACACTAATGTTGTCTTATACATAATTGTTATGGCGGATACTGCTTAACCAAACATATGTATATGTTCATATATATAAATATTTGTATTTTTATACCCGCTACCCATAGGGTAGAAGGGTATTATAACTTTGTGCCGGCAGGAAATGTATGTAACAGGTAGAAGGAGGCATCTCCGACCCTATAAAGTATATATATTCTTGATCAGCGTCAACAGCCGAGACGATCTAGCCATATCCGTCTGTCCGTATGAACACCTAGATCTCAGAGACTATAAGAGATAGAGCTATAATTTTTTTTCGACAACATTTGTTATGTTTGCACGCAGATCAAGTTTGTTTCAAATTTTTGCCACGCCCCCTTCCGCCCCGGCAAATCAAAAAAATCGAATAACAAGCGTAATTTTAAAGCTAGGGTTACGAATTTTGGTATATACAATAATAGCTATAGTAGTTATGATTGATTTGGTTGCGATCAGATAAAAATTGTCGAAGTTATTAAAGAAATTCTTTTGTATGGGCAAAAACGCCTACTTACTGGGGGTCTTAGTTACTTTGTCTTACAATCTGGTATATTGTGCCGTCTATGGTATATTTTGAATGCGGTACTATATCGATATACCACATATACCATTTGGTATATTTTTAGTATTTTTGTAGTATATTTGGTATATTTTGAGAAATATACCGCAAAATATAATGCTTTTATTCAAAATGGGTAGCGGGTATCTCACAGTCGAGTACACTCGACTGTAGCTTTCTTACTTGTTTTTATAAGTATAGAATTATTAGTTTTATTTCGTTAGTTGTCCAACGTCGTATTAAGTGTTCGCGGTTTTCAATTAATTCATGCTATTCAAAATTTATTTTGCCTTATGCGCGCGTCAACAATCCCACGCTTGCACTTTTTACATTTTTTTTTGTGGTCGGTATCATTAAATTGACTTTATTTTTTGAATTAGAATACTTCAAGAATACTGAAACATATTTTTAAAAAATTTTAGACTTCGTTGGTAATTTGTTATTCGCCAATATTTAAAGACTATGGTCTGGACCCTCTGAAAATAAAATTGGCGGGAAAATTTGTGATTTTTTCTGTCAATTTTATATTCAAATATTAAATCAAACAAAAGAGCTTGAATATGGAATTTAATTATCAAGGTATGTAATATTAATTATTGGCACTAAATTTTTAGTACATGTGATATATTGTCCCATCGTGCAATGTGTTGTTGGTATGTTTTTAGGTCCCTGCTAACAAATGTATAAGTGTTTCTGTGGAGTGGAACTTGTGAGTCTAGGCCAGTCGAGGCAATTTCCAAGCTGAATGTTATTAACTAATCTGTTAACAATGAAATAGTGGTTAACATTTTTGCCCGTTTTTGCCCGATTTACGGCAAAACTCAATGTTGCAGTTGTATTTACGTCTTGTTATTCAACGATGCTTGATTTTTGGAGCAACAACAACCGCCAACAAACTGCTGTGAAGCAGTTTGTTTTGCAAAATATCGATGAAAATGAATTAAGTGATGTTCAGCAAATCTTAATAAAAGATAAGCTTATTCAGTTTTTCGGATTGAATAACACTAATTTACGAAAATGCAACAGAAAAGCCTGCGCAATGGCTTGCATCCTCGTTCATAATTGAGTTTCCTAAGATGATGTTCCACGCGAAAAGCCTGATCGTAAACGCTTGACGTATACTGAGGCAGGACCAAGGTTAAATGAAAATTAGCATTTGAACTAGTCTATGAAACAGAAAATTCAACGCTATTGTTGCATGCCGTTTTGAAAATTGTTTAATACTTTAATAGAGCATTGGATTCCTCTGACCCACCGCTTACAACTATAAATCTAAAGAAACGCCAAAAATTAAACTATAAGAAAGCCTACCAAGAGATGTTATAGCTCTTTTGGAATCTCCTGATATTGAGCTTCCAATAACATGGACATGTGTAGACAGGTAGAAGAAGGCGGAGATAATGAACTCGAAATTTTCGGGCAGAGTTCCCTGGAGTTGGAGGAAGAGCTTTGTGAAGAATAAAATATAAAACAAATACAAAACATAATATTGGGCTCTAATTAATTTTTGATTTATTTTTGCATGGATCCAAATCAAATTTAAAATGCGAATTTGCTAAAAATATATTAATTTAATAAATTTAGTTTAATTTTATTAAATATATTACATTAAAATATTTTAAAACAAATTTTTAGAAAAAAATCGAAAATTATAACCTCATGGTAAGGTGGGCGGGTAGAAAAGCGTGGTCCAAATGAAAAAAGAAAAAATCCGAAATTCGATATTTATTTTTTAGGTATATGTACAAAGTTTCATGTTTCTATCTTCAAAAATGGTAAAAATGCCGCAATTCGGGACTTTTTGCCCATAGTGGCTTGGTATCTCTGGGCCACTTGTTGGTGCTGCCATTGCTACGTCAACGTACAAATATATCTCTTTTAATTTGGGCTAGATCGTAGTCAAACGTGAAAATCAAATTGATTTGGTTTGCTGATTCTCTCTCTTTTATAGGTCAAATAAATATTTAAATACCATCAGCGAAACAATCGAATAATTCGCACTCTTGGGCAGTCGCATATAAACTTTGCTTTTGCAAATGCAAATTAATCAATTTAGCAGTGCTGAATAGAAACATGTAGGAAAGCTACAGTCGAGTGTGCAGAGGGTACCCCCAATTTTAATCAAAACAAAACAGTGCGGCATTTTTCTTAAAATATACCAAAATAATATGTCGCAAAGTACTACAAATATACCTAAGAGTATATTTATTTATTTATTTATTTACAAGTTAATTATTATACAGAATAATATAATAACTAAAAGAAAGGAGTGCTAGCAACTAAGGCCATCGACTCGACAGTTAATTTATATTTTGTTTAATAATTTGTTGATGTCTAGGAATTTAATTAGTAGTTTAACATTATTGTGAGTAGGTAAGGTAAGAAGAGAGGTGGGTTGCATTTGGCCAAATAGGCGGATCCTCGTGTTAATAAGTTGAGGACAGGTATCTAATATGTGTTGCATTGATAATTCTCTCCCGCACTTGGGGCATCTGGGCTTAGATTTTCCTTTTAGTAGGTGCTCGTGGGTTAAGGCATTGTGACCAGTTCTGAGCCGGGTGATAACATTGCAGTGTCTTCTGTGCCATGAAGGTGGATAACGGACGGGTTCCATATTTGGGTTATATAGTTTAAACCTGTGGTCGTAGTTGTCCCAATGTGTCATTTCCTTCCTTTTTAGAATAGCCTTAATGTTGCGCCATAGGTCGTCTCGGACAACAGGGATGACCATTAGGCAAGGAGATTGTCCTGCAAGTTTAGCCGCTGCATCTGCCAGATCGTTGCCTTTTATGCCAATGTGCCCTGGGGCCCAAAAAAGTTTTATTTTTGAAGCGTGTTTAATGCAAAGATGTCGGATTTGGCATATCAGGCTGTCATGGTTATACGTGTTTTTAATGGCATTAAGAGTAGAAAGACTATCACTGCAAATTATGAATTTTCCCTTAAGCTCGAGAGCATGTTGGATAGCTTTTAGAACCGCTACAGCTTCGGCGGAGAAAATTGAAAAGTAAGCAGGGAGCAATCCTGATGCAACAACCGCTGCAACGGTTCCAGATTGGCTCACGACTGCGAAGCTAGTAGAGTTAGTGGTTTTAGATCCGTCACTGTATAGCCAACTCTAGTTGGGAAATTTTTCCGTTTCGGCAGCTAGCATTTGCAGAAATATACATTTGGGTGTTTGCGATTTCTTTAACGCGTGGAGAGACATATTCACGGTGTGGTCCTGTAGTCGCCAAGGAGGGGATGGGCTGATTTTGTTCCAACTATGCGGCATATCGAATTGATGTTTTTTGAAAAAATTGGAGCATCTGCGGATAGTAGACATGACTTTAAATCTTCGGCGCTGATTAACCGTTGTTTTAAAATCATTTAAAAGAATTTGGTTTGTCGAGCAAAGAATTTTTGGAAAGAGCTTAAAAGTCAGTTGAGCCGTTCTCGTCTGTACTTCAGGAAGGCCAGCTTCAGCTAAAAGGCATTTTGTCGGAGTTGTGGGAAATGCGCCAATGCTTCGCCGTACTGCTGCATGGTATGCGGGGGAGAACAACTTGATGTTGGAAGGCGCGCACCATCCATAGATAGCCAACCCATATTCGATTTTGGCCAGCATTAAGGCTCTTGTGGCTTGAACTAGCAAGGTTGAATGGACGAGCGATCGTTTAGACCCAAGAAACTTAATGATATTTAAGCGTTTGTTAAGGCTATCTCTAAGGTTAATACAATGTTGCTTAAAAGTAAGTTTTCTGTCGAGTGTAAGGCCGAGGATTTTAAGACTAGATGTATATTCTATTGTAATATTATTTACAGTTACTGTTGGATATGTACAACGATGTTTTTTACAAATATGAAATAATTTACATTTGTTTAAAGCCAGAGTGGCTCCTGAGAGTTTGCCCCATTCTACTATATCCTCAAGAATTTTTTTAAGGGTAAATGAAAGTAAATTATTATCTTTGCAGTTGCTGAAAATGATGGCATCATCAGCGTAAACTGAGAGCTGCATTTTTTTGTGTTTTAATATAATATTATTAAGGGATTGGAAGGCTATTAAGAACAACACCACAGAGAGAGGGGACCCCTATGGAATGTCGTTGTGTAATTTATAAAAATTAGTTAGGGTGTTATTAACTCTAACACGGATGGATCGCTTGGTCATGAAAGCCTTAACGAGGTTGAAGGTCTTAGGACCTATCCCCCACCGGGATAGTTGCTCTAGTACAGAGTGCACTCCAACGCGGTCAAAAGCCCTTTCGAAATCCGTAGACAAAATGGTGACATGATTTCTGGTTGAAAGGGCATCAGACGCGTAATGATGGATATGCAAAAGAGAGTCAATGGTACTATGCTGTTGTTTGAAAGCAGTTTGGTTGGGGCTGATAAGTTTATTCTTAGTCATAAACTACATGATCTTTCTGGCAAGAATTTTTTCCAGGGTTTTGCTTAGGCAGGAGAGTAGAGATATGGGACGGAAGGATGATAATTCATGGGTAGGTTTATTTGGCTTAAGGATAGGAATTATAGTAGCAGTCCTCCAAGTATGTGGATAGCTACCCGCATCTAATATTTTGTTGTATATTTCTAACAATTTTTGCTTTCCTTCTATAGGTAAATTACGAAGCATAGTGTAGGAGATGCGGTCATGACCAGGAGTTTTCCCTTTGGCATGCTGCAGACCTGATTCTAGTTCAATAGAAGTGAACTGCGATTCGAGGAACTTAGCATCTGCGGATAAGTGGTTAGGCAAATAAGCCTGAGATAGAAATTTTTTTTGTTACTAGCTATATATACATTAGAGAAATTTTCGTCCCTGGAATAATTGGACCACATAGCTCCGAAAGCATTGCCAATGTCTACCGAATTATGTAGCTCAATATTGTTGTCCCTTATGGATTTAATTGGCCCTGGGAAAACCCCAACTAATTTGTTGATATCGGCCCATATTTTTTTGGTTGTGGAAAGTGAGTTGATGTTGGAGGTGAAATTGCCAAAAGATTCACGTTTTACTTTATTAGCTTCTCTTTTAAAAAGGGCTCTAGCTTTTTTGTAGGCTATTAAGTTGGTACTGTTAAGAGAGGATTTATAGCTGTGCCAGAGAACCTGCTTTTTTTTCAGATCTTGGAGAAATGGACTAAACCAAACAGGGTTCCTCCTTTGTTTTTTTGGTTTAGTTTGAGGGATGGCTACGTTGGCTGCTGTTTTTATAGCTTTCGTGATTCTGGCAGTAAAAAGGTTCAAATCATTGGTCGACTGAAACTGAAAGTTTTTTTTACAAATGGATTGGAAGGTAATCCAGTTGGCATGGTCAGTCTTGAACCTAATTATAGGTGTAAATTTTTCCGGTGGGATATGGGTCAGGAGGTTAATGGTGATAGGAAAGTGATCGCTACCATGTAAGTTTTGGCCAATTGACCATTTGCAGAATGGTACCAGGGTAGCGGAAGCCATACTCAGGTCGATGTTGGTAAAGGAGTTGTGAGTCGAGTGGTGTGTGGCAGAACCATCATTTGAAATAGCTAAATATGTTCTAACTATGAGATCTTCGACTTGAAAACCTTTAGAGTTGCGAGTGCAGAACCCCCAAAGCGGACTCCAAGCATTGAAGTCTCCAACATAAACTATAGGTTTTAGAGCTGCCTTTACAATATTTATTAAATCGGAGGGTAATAGGCTTTGGTTGGGGGGAATATACGAGTTTAATATTATTATATTCGGGTGTGATAAAATTTCAATACTCATAGAGCAAGTGGGAGAGTTTAAATTGATAGTTTTGTGCGGGATGTTTTGTCGTATAAGTACACCAACGCCATGCTTCGCATGAAGAATGGCAGAATTATTAAAAAAATAACCAATAAATGGTTTGGGAGTAGCGACTTGAGTGGTATTAGATTTGAGATTAGTCTCTTGTAAGCATATAATATCCGGATTGGATTGATTAATTAATAACAATAGCTCAATGTAATTGTTGAAGTATCCGTTTATGTTCCATTGAAGAAGTTTGAGCGTCATTGTTTGGAAGAGATGGAGTGGATATTATATGCAATGAAGATAATAATTAGATTTATATTATATATCAGAGTCATCCATAGAGTCATCTAATATATTGTTAACATCATTTGTTTTTAAATAGGTAGAAGTAGATGGGAGGTTGGTGGTAGAGGTAATTTTAGTTTTGTTAGATAGTTGTTTTAGGTATTCAGTAGTTTTAGGCGTCAGGCCAAGATAGTCATAGTCATCATCGACTGTTTCGGTAGTGTTATTATCGTGTTGATTTTGCTGATACGACAGCGATGTAGATGATGAGTTAAATGATGATGTTGTTGTTGTTGTTGCTGTTGTAGTTCCTTTGTTTGAAGCGGTAAATGTTTTATCTCTGCTTGTCTTATTGATAGTTGTACTTGTGTGGTTGTTTTTGTTATTTTTTAGTTCCGTTGTTTTTCCGTTGTTATTGTGTCCAGCATTCGCTACTGCAGCGTAGGAGGAAGGGCTGGATAGTTTTGTTGTAGTTGCGTTAAACAGTAATTTAGCTTCGCGCATTGTGAATTTTTTGTTGTCTTGATTTTCAGTATTTCTCTTTGCTGCTGATATTTGGGACATTGTCGAGAAGAGGAAGGGTGTTCTTCTGAGCAGTTGACGCATTTCGTTTGTGAGCAGTTGTCAGGCGAATGGGGAGGTAAAGCGCAATTGCCACAACGAGGTTCATTTTTGCAGTGGCTGTGTGGCCAAGCAGTTGGCAAGATTTGCACCTCATTGGGTTCGGAATATACTCCCGTACCTTTACTGAATGCCATGCAATATCGATTTTGCTGGGAAGGTGGTATAGGTCAAAAGTGACCAGAATTACTCCAGAGGGTTTGGTAGCATTGTCGATGGTTTTGGTGAACTTGAAAATGTCACTGACTTTTTGAGATCGCAGCTCTTCTATAATTTCTTCGTTGGAGATATCGGAGAGATAGGGGGCGTATATTGTGCCTTTCACTTGGTTAAGAGTTTCATGCATCTTACATGTGATGTCGCAAATGCCCGTTAAAGTAGGTGAATTGATGAACTTGTCAGCCTCGCTTTGATTTTTAACTAACATCAGCAGGTTGCCGTCGCGCAAGTTGGAGATGGAAGTGATGTTTTTTGAAATTAGACGCAGTGCGTTGTAAACGGCGATACAGGAGAAATCAGAGATTTTTTCTCAACGTTTTTGGATGCCATAACAATGTACTTAGGGTTTTCAAGTGTTATTGTTGGAAGTTCGGGGAATGTCATGTCGATTTTTTGATTTTGTCTCTTTTTTTTCACTGGGGGGTTTTCAGAAAGCAACGCAAACTGATTGCCCTTCAGATTAGTGGGCCGAGGGGGGGCCCCATTGTCGGACGATTTAAGCTTTCGATTAGAGAACTAAGCTTTACTGCACTCGCGAGAGAATGTGAGAGGATCAGTAGAAGATAGACCGCGCGGGTCGCAAAAGAAAATACACCGAATAGACTCTGCTGATAAGAGAAGCGACGTCTGCCTGCAACGAGAGCTAGTCGAAGACTGAAGAGTATATTTGATATAGTACTACATTCAAAATATAGCATAGAGTGCACAAATATACCAGATTTTCAGCCAAAGCAATTAAACCCCTATAAAGCAGGCGTTTTAGACCATACAAAAGTATTTCTTTTATAACTTCGACAATTTTCATCTGATCGCAAATAAACTTTCAGGAATCACAAAGACTATAGTTATAATTGTATATACACAAATCACTTTAAAATTACGCTTGGTATTCGAGTTTTGTTAATTTGTGGGGTCGGAGAAGTGGGTGTGGCAAAAATTTGAAACAAACTTGATCTGCCTGCAAACATAAGAAGTGATGTTAAACAAGTGAGAAATCTACAGTCGAGTGTGCTCGACTGTGAGATACCCGCTACTCATTTTAAATAAAAACAAAATATTGCGGTAATAAGCTCAAAATATTAAAAAACAAGTTAGAAAATTACAGTCGAGTGTGCTCGACTGTGAGATACCCGCGACCCATTTTGAATAAAAGCAAAATATTGCGGAATTTTTTCAAAATATACCAAAAATACTTAAAAATATATACCGCGTGGCATAATATACCAGATTGTCAGCCAAAGCAACTAAGAGCCTTAGTAAGTAGGCGTTTTTGCCCATACAAAAATATTTTCAGGAATCACAATTACTATAGTTATTATTGTACTTACCAAATACATACATACATAGCTCTAAAGTTACGCTTGTTATTCGTTATTTTTTTGATTTGCATGCAAAAATAATACATACATAGAATGCGTTTTGCCCATACTAAACTTTCTTTTTTATTTAACTTAAACAAATTTTATCTGATCGCAACCAAAGGAAGGAGGAATCACAAATACCTTTATTTATTTCGTCTAGCTTTAATATTACTCTTGTTATTATTAATTTGCTGGGGCGGAAGTGGGCGTGTCAAAAATTTGAAACAAAATTGATCTGCGTGCAAACATAACAAATGCTGTCGAAAAAAAATAGTTTCTGAGATCATGGCTAGATCGTCTTGACGCTGATCAAGAATATATATCCTTTATGGGGTCGGAGATGCCTTCTTCTACCTGTTACATACATTTCGTGCCGGCAAAAAAATATAATACCCTTCTACCCTATGGGTAGCGGGTATAAAAAGAAGGCACAGCTCTCTTATAGTCTCTCTATGTGTTCATAAATATTAATACTTTATAGCGTCGGAGAACCCTCCTTATGCCTGTTACATATATTTCCTGCCGAAAAATAAAGAATCTTCGTTTTATATGTCCAGATTCTACATATTTAAACATAACGGTATATATTTTCTTTTTATTTTTTTCCTCTTATTCTTCTTGAGTGTCAAAAAACCACCATATTTATAAAGACTATAGGTATTTTTGTATGAACCAAAACTCTACTATGTAGGAGACTCTATCTTCAATGGTTTTCAGAGATGCCTCCTTCTACCTGCTACATACATTTCCTGCCGGCAAAAAGGTAAGTATAATACCCTTCTATCCTATGGGTAGCGGGTATAAAAAGATAATGAATGGGATTCGGGATTGTTGACACTATAGATTATGAGACAGATTATAAAAGATAATTTCGAAACTATCAAAGGTAAAATAGAAAACTAATGATTTGTAGTGTGCAACATATAGAATAGAGAAGTTCTAAATTTCCCAACTTTTGTTTTGTGCTAAGTATTGACGCACCCTAACTCAGTCATCTCGCTTATCACTGCCTTCTCAATGCGCTTGTCGGAACGGTTAAGCAAATGCTCAGTTCATTACAGAATAACAATTACGACAAATCAGACCTATAGGTTCGCTCCAATTATTACACTCTACTTTCGTCGCTAAATAGTGAGAGTATAAGTGTGAAATGATAATAATTAATTATTTTGTAACCAATGAATCCCCGGAAATTCATTTCGTCGAGCTCGGCACTGGCGGATAGTAGCCTCTAAATGTCATTAGTGGTCCAATTATCCCCTGTTTGCGTGTGACCGCATGTGATCGAATGAGGAAGGACCCCGACCAATCTGACGAGCTAGACCCGAGCATAGCAAGAATACACCACCCACTAAGGCAGGATAAGGTTTTCGTTCACCACAGACTAGAATTGAAAATGTTAGACGGATTGAAGAAAATGCAAATACAAAATCTTATTAGAAGTAATGGATTTTTAAATAAAAATGAAATTGTTGATATTTGGTACGTAATGCAAATTTCAATGAAAATTAAGCTGTTAATATACATAATACAAAATTTCAATAACAATAAAAATTTCAATAAACAAAATTTAAATAATAATAAAAAGTCGATGAAAATGTAAGTGCAAAATATGGAAATTCAAATGAAACTAAAACGGTTAAAAAGTAATAAAGTTGTATGTTGTAGCTATTTGTAGCAAATTAAACACTACAAAATGAAACACTTCAAATATGTTCGGTATTGTTCAAAACTTTATAATATTGCAGCTATTGACAACTTAAATTCTAATGGCTAGTTACAGCGGCACGACTATTACGAACGAATTACAATCGGCGACTGACCGAAATTAATATTTAAAATGCAGTAGCCAACGAAAGCAGCATTAAAAGAGCTAACAAATTCAAAGCGCGTCGCGCTTTACAATCTCTTTAAATTTTCGATGTCCCATAGTTTTTTTGATGGCTGAACTAAACACTGTACTAGAGTATTTAAAACTCCAAAAATAAACCTCTGACTGGGTTCGGCCGAAAATTCACAATATCCACAACATCGAAACATTCGCCTATTCAATAAGTGCAACTTTTAAAAGATGCAGATGAACTCATATTCTTTGCCTCTTTCTATATTTCATATTCCACTCCAATTTTATTGCAATTTGGTTGTAACACTTTTTGGATTCCAAAGATATTTCCTGTTCTCGAGAAAATATCCCCTCTCGTTTTCTTTTTAATAATTTTAAATTATTCGTCTTTACGCTCTTTACATTCCAGTATCAGAGTATCGATATCCTTTATTTATTTTGTGCAAAGACTCCAAAAACAAAATGCTGTCCAAAAAATTTTTGACGTAGGCAGACTTCATGTGCGTCAAGATAGTTCTGCAACTTTAGCGTCAACAATCAATGCAAAAATATAGGATGTAAAAACTTTTTTTTTTTTTTGCTTTTTTATATAATATTTAGTCTTAAATCTAAAAATCTTGAATCCAAATCAATAGTAAAAAAATGTACATGCAGTATTTATGCCCTAAAATTTTATTTCAATTATTGGGGTAGTGACATTTTGGTCAATACCTCGGTTATTAATTATTTAGTTATTTAGTTTTCTTGTCGGCTAAGGAGCGCATTATCCGTTCGTAGATATCGAAACCTCTTGGATCGAAATCTCTTTACCGTTTCTTATGAAAATTTACATTTTGTCAATCCATCAAAACAAGTTGAATTTGCAGGTGTACCAGGTAACTCCACCCAGTTTGGAATCTGTCAAGCCAAAGCCGAATCAAGCCGGAGAACGATAGTATTGAAAAAACTTTAGCTTGGGCAGCACTTTAAATATTGGTAATTTGAAGAATATACTAGATCGTTTTTCACTCATTCAACCGAAACATACGGTCAGTCCGATAGAGTCAGCTGTACCGAGCTAACAGCGCATGTGCAAATTTAGGAAAAAAGAAATCAAAGCGAGTTAGCAGATCCAAGGCAAAAGTAAAAGGACAAACTCTCTCTCAGCGTTAGAATTCAGTGGTGCGCAGAACATTACTCGCGAGAAACCAAAAGTGCAAGTGAATATTGTTCGAATCGCGAGTACACATAAAATGTGCAGAAAAATAACAGCAACGAGTTTCATCCACGCAGACAAGACATACCCCGCAGGTACGTTCGAGCCTGATGCTTGTTCTTATTCAACATCTACTCAACTTCGCCGTGTCTTTTCGTGTTCTTTCTTTTTCACGCAAAGCACAGAATTCTTCCATAAGCTGTAGAAGTGTAACTAGACGCCAGCACTCGTTTCACCTACACCGTGCATTTCGTTTTCTATCGTTCGTGCAAAACACATAATTTTCCCGTTAGCTGTAGTAGTGTGACCACAAACTACTACAGCCAACGCTGAAATAGTGTGATTGCGCCAGTGTGATTACACACCAGCAACCGTTTCACCTACGTCGGTCGTCTCGTTTTTCTATCATCCGCGCAAAGCACAGAATTTTCCCGTAAGCTGCAGCTACAGGCGCTATGTCAGAATCCGGCAGTGATATTTTTCTAGAACTGTGGCAAGCGCGACATACGAACGATACATTGCTGTCGGAACAATGTGGAAACGGCCATTGTCTTCCAGCCTCGCACGCTGAGCCTATCCTGGCAACACAAGCCCTTCCAGTTCCAAGGAAGAGAACACATGCCTGCGCAGAGGCGAATCCTATGCCTCCCTCGACTCCTGTTGCCCCAATTCCGCTCCCGACCACATTGCCTAATGTAACTTCTGCCGTCCCGGACACAAGGGGACCGAGCATTTACGACACGACTCATCACCCGGACTGTCGACTTCAAACGTCCTCTCCAATCGTCGAAATGAGATCCGACAGGGGTAACCTCAAGATGCGAGATGAGCTACCCATTAAACAGCGGTACTTTCCGAATAACCCGGCAATGCGACGGATCATCGACAACTCAACGAGCGATCAATACCCGATGCATACCCTCTTCCAAGGATTACATACATCTTGGAACGCCTACGGCACGCGAAGTATATATCCACGTTGGACCTTAAGAACGGGTACTGGCAGATACCGAAGGCTATAGGAAACCGAGAGGCCACAGCTTACACCGTGCCGGGACGCGGTGTCTATCAATAGCGAGTTATGCCGTTCGTGTTACATTCGGCCCCGGCAGCGTACGCTAGACGCCGTGACCAGTGTTGATATGGAACCCTTCGCATTCGCGTACTTGGACGACATTGTAGGGGTAGAAAACTCCTTAAAAGAACCTACGTATTAACTACGAGAACTGCGCGTTCTTCCAGCGAAAAATCAACTATCTAGGACACGTGATCAGCGAGGAAATAATTCACACAGATTCTAGCAAAGTGGCAGCTGTCCGCGAGTTAATTCGCCCGGCCAACTTGAAAGAACTAGGTCAAAGCATTGGTATGGCTTCATGGTACAGGAGATTTGTCCCAAACCTCGCTACAGGGGTGCAACCCATGTCTCAACTCCTCAAAAAGGGGCGAAAGTGGACATGGGGTGAAGAACAACAGGTTGCGTTCGATAAATTGAAAACCCTCCTGACTACCGCTTCCGTGCTAGCTTGTCCCGACTTTCACGCTCAATTCGTTCTACAAACTGACACCAGTAACGTAGGAATCGAAGAAGTCCTGACCCAGGAAATCGAAGGCCAAGAGCGGGTAATATCCTACGTTAGCTTAATAAAGAGAGAAGAACTACTCTGCTACAGAAAAAGAATGTCTCGCCTTAATCTGGTACATAAGGAAACTTCGTGGCTACTTAGAGGGCTACCGATTCGAGGTCGTAACCGACCACTTGGCTCTCCAGTGGTTAAATTCGCTTGAGTTGCCACATGGACGGGCACTGGAGTTGCAACAATACCAGAACGACGTGCGATATCGACCCGGGAAGGAGAACGTAGTCGCCGACGCCCTTTCACGATAACCCTTTACCAGGCTGACCATGTTAAAGAAGGAGGCCCGACAAAGGCTAAGCTGCCAGAAGTTTAAGACCCGCCGGACCCATGCACACTCGATCCGCGCAAGAACCATTCGCTGTCATTGGAGCCGATTTCGTCGGCCCGCTTCCTCGTTCTAAGCAAGGCAACACCATGCTGCTCGTGTTCTTCGACCCGTTTTCCAAATGAGTGGAACTTGTACCACTACGACGTGCCACCACTGCGACCCTCCAACGTGCGTTCTGTGAGCGTATCCTCGCTCACTTCAGGGTTCCGCAGTGTTTCGTATGCGACAATGGGACACAGTTTAATAGCCGGTCCTTCAGGCCGTTCCTAAAAACTGTTGGAGTCGACCTGCAATACACTGGCCCCGTATTCCCCACATGAGAATCCAACGGAACAAGCAAACCAAACGGTTAACGGGACGATCCCGCAACTAATTGACGGTCAGCAGAACCATTGGGACGAGTTGCTTCCAGAAATCACCTTAGCCGTAAATTCCAGCGTATTTTCGATCGTGCGAGGAAACCTGGACCAGGCGAGCCACGACCAGAGTAGACACTACAACCTATGCAGTAGCGACCCACTCTGGGCGGGAAGGTGCATTTGCGGCAACACCACCTCTCCAATGCTGCTGACGGGTTCGCAGCAAAGCTAGCCCCGAAATTGGACGGTCCATATATGGTGAAGAAGTTAATCGCAGCAAACATCGTCCGCCTGCAGCACACAACGACCAACCAAAGAGTGGCTAACATCGCAGACCTCCGCGAGTTCTAGGAGCAGAGGACCGAGTCCGAGGCCGAAGCCCTGACCCTGAATCAATCCCTCCGACCACAACCCCCAGCCATCGCATCAGTTAATCTAATTACTCTTTTTTTGACTAATTCAGAACATGGAGACGGTCGACCTATGCGGTTCCTCCCCGCCGCGCGACTACGTCGGCGACGAACCCGACATACCCCGACCTTCGCCGGATTTCGACAGAGAGTACAGAACCCCACTTCTCTCCGTGCTTCTCCCCGGACCCGCTCCACGAATCCGGGGAACCTGACTTTTATAATCCCGTCAGTGAGGAAATAAAAGAAGATGAAGAGGAGCCCAATGAAGAGGTTTACGAAGAGGAAGAGGGTAGGCGAGAGAGAGAGAGTAGGGAGGAAGAGGAAACCCCCTCTCGGTCTCCACTCGGTGCTTGGTCGCCTCGACCTGGACATGCCGCCCAGCGACAACGTCGCGATCCACGACGAGGACGTGAGGTATATGCGCAAACCGCACCGCCGATGGATGTCGAACCCTATCAACCCCTTCCCACTGAAGACAGCGACACGGACGAGCCTTTTTTCGTCCACCAAGTATGTTTTTTCATAATTGAAGTCATATTTTTTTGAAGCGAGGATCCAGCAAAGTTGATGCAGTTAATAAAAACGACTGTTCTACAGATCCAAATCGAACTCTCCCAATATAGCCGACTTAAGCTGGTTTAGTATTATACAATTTTATTAAACCTTTAATTTTGCGAGTAAAATTGTAGTGCCGAGATTATTTTGTAGTATAATCGATCAATAATTCAATTAATCGAAACCCATTTTCCGATACAATTAAATCATTAATTAAATTATTAAGTATTCATTTAACACTCAGTAAAATTATTTGATTAAAAGTTAAAAATATATATATTGGCAAAATAAAGAGGAAAATATGCATTAAAGTGGATAATTTTAAGGATACATATTAATTTATTCATATTGAAGATCCACGATTGAAAATTACCAATTGGTCCAAAATTATAGGAACCTTACACGAATTATTCATAATTTATTTCTACAATTATATGATATGAATATTTGATTTTAAGATGGATGCCAAATTTACTCAACATGCAAGATAATCGCGAACGATTTATTTGATTTTAAGATGGCTGCCAGATTTACTCAAAGTGCAAGATAATCGCAAACGATTTATTTATGAGAAAAAATGTTAAAACAATTCGACAGAAGTTAAATAATTAACTAATTTTGTGTGAACTGTTAGAAAAGTAAACTAAAGTAATTTAATATTACAGCAAATTATTTATGTAAAAATTGTTAAAACAGTTTGATATAAGTTAAATAATGAATTCATTTTGTGTGTACTGATAAAAAGTAAACTAAAGTTATTTTATATTACAGCATTTAGTTTGCTGAATTAGGCCAACAGATTGTCAGCCCGTCGTCATGTTCTTTCAAGACATATTTCTCTATTTAACATTTTGTGATGATAAATATATTTTTGAGTTTGCTATTTACCTGAATAATAGTTTGCTGGGTTGAAAGGCGACAATTATAAGACACATCAAGAGCCATAACCGATCTGCCCATTCTGCAGTGGGATTTTTTGTCATTTGCCTTATACACTGAACAAAAATTTCATCTCGAAGTTCCTCTCGTTCAATACCCAAACCTATAATATATTGAATACTATGAAGTTCACGATCCGCATTTTGGTCTCCTCGCATATATTTGCACAGTTCCTAAAATAACAAAACAAAACAATTCTGTTGAGAAGTGAACACTCATTTAAGTTTAATGTAAAACCGAACGGCGAAGCAATGCACGAATGAGTTTCGCGACCGAGTACTCGGTTAGTTGTGCGCCGCATTGGTGATGTCAAATTTATTGCGTGTTTGTTTTTTCGTTTTTGTTTTGCTTTTCAATACAAGAATTAGAAAAATAGAAAGCCCTGAATTAATTATTTTATATGTATATGTATGTAATTTATTTATTTTATTTTTCAATGACTGAATGCAGAAACATAATTTTGTTTATTGTATCTGAATTGTTAGTAATAATACATCGTTTTTCTGAAATTAAATTTCTAGCATCTGAAAATGCTCTTAAAGATGCCGATCTCTGCTTTCAGGAATACAAAAAATTGTGCAGCGAGTTTTATTTAATACATGAAAAATATTTTTGTTTATGTGACACCATTCAAGGCAATTAAAATCATTTGCTGCTCTGCTGCTTCTGCTCTGCAAGCCATGAATGACGAGAATGCCAAAATTTCATTACGCTTTGGTTTAAATTTCACTCATTTCGCATACAACGAAAACAACTCTCACCAATGCGCAATTTACTTTGTTGAAACCGTTTTGGCACGCCGAATTGCGACTCACGCTTATTGTACTCAAATAACCGAAAATTTTGAGTGCATTCGTGCAGACCTCTAATATACAAATATATTTTATTCTAAGATTTCTTAAGAACTTAACGACATATTTGTAATATGTTTGTATGTTACATGCAAGCGAATAACAACTTCAAGTAAAAATATTTATAACCCAGCTCACTAAATAAGACTTACAGCGGGGCTCCAGTTTTCACATTTTTTGTTTTCAAATCCAACAAGTAAGAAAGTTACAGTCGAGTGTGCTCGACTGTGAGATACCCGCTACCCACTTTTAATAAAGGCAAAATATTGCGGTATCATTTTCAAAATATACCGAAAATACTTAAAAATACTAAAAATATACCAAATGGTATGTTTGGTATATCGATATAGTACACCATTCAAAATGTACCATAGATGTACCAGATTTTCAGCCAAAGCAACTAAGACCCCTAGTAAGTAGGCGTTTTTGCCCATACAAAAGTATTTCCTTAATAACTTCCACAATTTTTATCTGATCGAATCTGAACGAAATTTTCAGGAATCATAACTACTATAGTAGTTATTATATATACCAAAATTCGCAACTCTAGCTTTAAAAATAGGCTTGTTATTCGATTTTTTTGATTTGCGGGGGCGGAAGTGGGCGTGGCAAAAATTTGAAATAAACTTGATCTGCGTGCAAACATAACAAATGCTGTTGAAAAAAATTATAGCTCTATCTCTTATAGTCACTGAGATCCAGTGTTTCATACGGACAGACGGACAGATACACAGACGGACATGGCTATATCGTCTCGGCTGTTAACGCTGATCAAGAATATATATACTTTATAGGGTCGTAGATGCCTGCTTCTACCTGTTACATACATTTCCTGCCGGCACAAAGTTATAATACTCTTCTACCCTATGGGTAGCGGGTATAAAAATGATTCACAAGATTCTTTCGATTTGCAAAGCGAGCAAGTTTGTCTTGCCGAAATTAAAAGTAAATGCCTTTTTCTACATTAAATCGGATCTTATTTGCAAAAGGAAAGAAAAACTAGTTGACTCATTGTATTATTGTCTTTCTCTTTAGACATCCAGAAGATCAATTTAGCGTGCAAATTTTTTAAAAACAACTAATTTCTGACCCACTTAATATTAAGGGGTGATTTATTTGGACGTACGTCAACGTAACGGCAGTACCATCAAGTGGCCCAGCGATACCAAGCACGGGCTTGTTGACGCGCGAACAAAACAAAATAAATTTGTGAACAGCATGCATTAATCGAAAACCGCGAATAAATATTAAAAAGAGTCTGGACAGCTAATTAAGTTGACTTAAAATATGTTAGGATATTTGAATAAGAAGATGAAAAACAATTAAATACTCGATAAATATGCTAATAATAAGGTTTTGAGCAGAGGAATAGATTTACTAGAGCAAACTACGCTATTAAGATTATGACACAAGTAATTCGCACATAGAATACGGAAGGGATTATGGCAAGCAAAGTTAGTAGTTCTACGAGAAATGAGAAGAGGAAGAAAATTCCTAGTGATCCTGATCGGAACTGCAAAACTAATTTGACTTAACAGCTCCAAGGAGCCTATTTCACCATTAATTAGTCTTTGTATGAAAACAGCACCCTGCATAGTTATACGATCAGAAAGAGAATAAAGGTTTAGTAATAAAAGTCTCATGCGATAAGGTGGTAATCTAATATTAGGATTCAAATTTAAACTACGAAGAGCAAATAACAAGAATTGTTTCTGCATCGACTCAATCCTATCTTGATAAACCCTAAACTGGGGATTCCAGACAAGAGATCCGTCGTCAATGGTAGGACGAACCAGTGAGACGTACAAAGTTTTGGTAATGAAGGGATCGTTGAACTCCTTCTACCAGCATTTTATAAATCCCAGAACACCCATGGGCCTATTTACAGCAGACAGAATATGCTTATCAAATTTTAGTTTAGTATCAAGCAGAACCCCCACGTCATTCACAACTTCTATTCGCTCTAGAAGAGTGTTATATAAAACAGTTATTTACCTGGGAAGAACCCCTACAAAAGGTCAGAAACTTACATTTATTGCTATTGAGATGTAACATATTTACTCTGCACCAAGATTCTAGACGATTAAGGTCACATTGAAACAGTGACATGGCAAGACTATCATTAAATGTCAGGCAAAGCTTGACGTCATCAGCGTACATAAGTACACGGGAATGCTCAATAACAGAAGGAAGATCATTTATAAACAAAGTGAACAATAGAGGACCCAAATGACTACCCTGGGGCACACCAGAAGTAACTTGGACACATTTAGATACGAAGCCATTATAATAAACATTCTGAATTCTGTTGGAAAGGTATGAGGAGATCCACTCAATTAGGCTATGAGGAAACCCTAAAAGATTAAGTTTATATAATAAGAGGTGATGACTTACTGAGTCAAAAGCCTTACTAAAATCGGTGTAAATGACATCTGTTTGCATGTTATTCTCGAATTCTTTAATTACAATAGAAGAGAACTCCAATAAGTTAGTAGAAGTGGACCTAGATTTCACAAACCCATGTTGGTAAGGTGAAATTATAGATTTACACAGATGTTGCAGTTGAGAAGTTATGATTTTTTCAAATGCTTTCGGAATCGCAGACAACTTACATATACCGCGATAATTTTGAACCTTAGATTTATTCCCTTTTTTTAGGATAGGTATAATGTATGACATTTTCCAGATTTTTTGAAAAGACCATGAGTTTACGGACAATTCAAACAATTTGAAAAGTGATTTACAGATACTACTAGCATAATACCTTAGAACAAAACTAGGGACTCCGTCCGGACCTGTCAAAAAAACAGGTTTTATAGCCAATAGTTCCGTTAAAACAGAGCTTTTAGTAATTAAAGGACCAAAAATACAATTAGACGAATTTAACTGATAAGGATAAGAAAAGGAATTTTGAAAACTTGGAACAGAATATGTCGTTTGGAAAAAGTTCGCAAATAAATCGGCAATACCAGGACCATCATATTCTCCAAAGACATAAATGATGGCGAGTTAACGAAGTCGTAATATCGTTTTGGATCACACTGAAATCTTATTCTGCACCTACTCAAATAATTATTATAACACTCATTGTTATGAGCGCGAAAAGCGGCTTGAGCAACAGAATAGCGGAGAAAATCAAGAGAAGAGCCAGTTTCCTTGAATTTTTTGTAAAGTCTCGACTTACGATTTTTTAAATTCGATAATTTCTTAGTAAACCATAAGGGTTTTATCGGACAAATGTGGAATTCTTGATGGAGCACAAGCATCAAATATCGTGTTCAAAGTAGCATTAAAAAATTCAACCGCTATATCCAAGTTCGTAGGCAAAGAAAGTTGCGACCAGTCAGTGTGAGATATAAGCAGGGCAAGTTTCTTAATATCGGTTTTCCGAAAACAATGAGAACACTCACCACAACGTACACTAGACTCTGACGCAATATATGGGAGCTCAAATGAAATTTTTAAAGTGGGATGGTAAGGGTCTTCGGGCGAAGACATAGAGATGTTATCGATAGAGAACACGAATCTGGGTCTAAAACAAAAATGCGGTTTAGAGACCTGTTTAAACAATTTGGATTACCATTGATCTGAGACAATGATACTCCGAAAAGACTATCAATAAAAACATGGGATATAGAGGGGCAAAGTCCATTAAAATTCTTGGCGGAATGCCATGATATACCAGCAATATTGAAATCACCAAGGGCTATGATCGACCGATAAATCCGTCATCACGAGTTATCGCCTTAGCTGGCATACTTTTAGTGGAATTAAAAAACAAAATAAAAATTCTTGTATAATGCTTAAATTGCATACAAAATTTGTTTAAAACCGGAATGAAATCGGTTAAAAATAAGGCACCCCCTTTTTTGTGAGAAGATGAAATCATCGTTATATATAGAACTCACTATCCACGAAGGAAATTCGGCATTTTGCGGCAAGAGTCAACAATCCCTCTGTCGACAGCCAGTTTCTTTTCACATGCTAAGTTCGACGGGACCGAAGAGATGGCGACAGAAGAGCTCCCTACAATCCAGGCCAAGTACGACTACTGCTACGTTGTCTATGAACAGTGTGCAGCTCAGTTGAGTGAGCAAATAGCAAATGCATCCCAGGCCGTGCAAAAAAAAATCGGTTAGTCATTGACTTCAGAAAACTGAATAAATACACTATTCAAGACAGATTTATGTGGACGACTACTAAGCCACATTTACAAGAAATCATTGAAATCCTATCTAAAACAAACATAAAAACTTGTTTAGAGAAATCTAAGTTTTTTTCATAAAGAATCCGAATTTTTCGAATACATAGTGTCCTATATAATGCTAAAAACAAACCCCCCAGAAGGTTAAAACAATTGTAGAATATTCTCCGCACAATAATCTAAGAGAACTTCGTTGTTTCTACGGACTAAATAATTATGGGGCAATAACTTAACTACTTACATTAATTAACACAACCTGATTACATATTACCACAAACGCATTCGATATTGCTAGGAAATTACGCAACTAATGAAATGTCATAGTTTCGGCATTGAAAAATATTAGAAATTACTTATACGGGGTAAGCAATTTAGAAATCCATAAAGATTTTTAACCGTTCTCATCTCATTCAAAAATGAAAAGATGGCATGTTTTTATTGACGAATTTTCTCTTCAAATATTATATAAATCAGGATCAACTAGCGACGTTGCAGATGCGTTAACAAAAGCAATAATAAGTAACATAACTTATGAACTTAATAAGAAGTCATTCAATACTGAAACAACGCATTCTGTTGACAGAAGTTATTAAATAAAGTGTTTAATAATAAGTCGAATAGAATATTACATACAGTTGACGATTTGATAGCTATTCTTAATTTTTTTCAATATGTATTCATTGTTCTCCTGAAAATTTATTTTAAAATTTCTGTATACCAGAAAGTTTATTCGAGATACCATGCGCAAAGACGACCACAAAAGGCATTATCAAAGAATAGACACATGCCCGTGCGCATGAAAATCTTAAACAAATTCTAAAATATTACTACTCGCCAACATTGTATAAAACCCTAAGCAATAATGAACAATAATTAACAAAATAAAATAAATTCCGGAATTTTTAGAAAAGTAGCCAATATATCGACAAAATAAAATTGTTATAAAAAAAATCAACCTAAATTTGTATTAATTGACCTAAAAGATTTGCAGAATACTATAACATTTTCAATAGCCAAAATATTGAATCCAAAAAATGAAAACATACTAATATACCTTGTCGATGTTTCATATTTTTCGATCATATACAGCTATTAATTATAATTGTAAGTTGTACTATGTAAAAGAAATAGCACAAAAGGACGGAAAACTATTTTTAAACAACAAAGTTGCTACACAATAACACTCTTCAGGTATTTGAAATTTATGAAAATAAATATTTAATAGCTTCGCTGAAGTAAATTCGAATCAAATTGTTTTGTAAACCCCTATTATAAAAAGTTTGTAGATTGCACAAAGCTAACTGAACAGAATATACCAATATACATTATAACAGCTGGTGCTCTTCTAATATCAGGATCAAATTATATTAGCGGAACATTGTTTACTGACATCTATTTTTAATGACATGATTATAATTACCAATATCACGGCATTACAAATATAAATCTTAAATGATTTGTCCAAATTATCACTTTAGAAAATAATCATTCTAAAATGAAAATTGTATTATTTATAATATTGACCCAAGTATTTCACTTCCTTTATCTTCTTAAAATCAAAAAATCAGAAAACCAAAATTACAATTTACAAAATTAAAAAAATTAGCTTGTTACTTTAAGAAAATTATAAAAGTTCAAGCTCTATTGAAAAACAACTAAGAAAGCTACAGTCAGGTATGCTTGACTGTGAGCTACCCGCTATCCATTTTGAATAAAACCAAAATACTGCGATAATATTCACAATATTTACCAAAATAATATACCGCAAAAATACTAACAAAATATTTCAAATTGTTTATTTGGTATAGTGATATGGTACCACATTCAAGATATACAGAGATGTACTACAAAATGCAAAATATAACATATTGTATGCCAAAGCAACTACGACCCTAGTTTTTATTCAAAATGGGTAGCGGGTATCTCACAGTCGAGCACACGCGACTGTAGCTCCCTTATTTGTTTATTTTGCTAAAATATTCTTTTCTTGAAGATATTGTCACCAAGATAACCTTTTGATGGTGCATCCAATCATTTCCAGAATGATTGATGTGAATGTTATAACCTTCGAGTCTAAATTTAGTGTGCGACTTATGGGGATTTGAATAAGGGTTCTCCAGAGAAGCTCAGCATTTACTAAAAAAAGAAATGCAAATTTAAATAATCTTATATTACAAGTCTAAAATCTGCATAATAATGGTTTCGTGGTTGTTATTTTTTCCTTCATATATTTTTTATTTGTCGATTCGCCAAAACGGAACCTCTTGTCAACGAGATATCAGACAAGGTAGACCAAAGGAAAATATTAACAACACAAAATAATAAAGACTGTGGTCTTAGGGCAGCTCAAGAAAACATTGGGCGGATATTGCAGGACTACTTAAGACTCTCTTAAGAAAATGCAGCAAAATCCAAGTACAAGGGTCACATTAAGAAATACTTGCTACGGAAGCACTAACACCAATTTTACAACCAAAAAATATACCAAATCTGTTTAATTTTTGTAGTCGCGTAATTCTGAGACACCTTCGTTTTGATTTAGTAGATTTCCAAATCTTCCTACGTTTAAATCTCTAAAGAATTTTTAATTACAATATTTTGCATCCTACAAATTCAAGAAAACATTTACTCTGAATAGCATGAAACGTTAAAAAAATGATTTTTCAATTTTACAATAATTTTTACATTTGTTCAATAAAAAATAAAATTACACGCTGTCATTACTCTCATATTATTACAATGTTCTTTTTTATGATAATTTGAACTTTACGATATTTTTCTAATCGGTTATATAAGTAATATATAATAATATATAAGTAATATATTAGTAACATACGTGTTGGAACATTATTCAATAACCCACATGATTGTGAAATATATATCCTCAAAAGAAACAACGACCCTCAGAATATGTTGTTGCTTAAGCAATCGGCCATAGTGATTTAAAAACAAGTTAGAAAGCTACAGTCGAGTCTGCTCGACTGTGAGATACCCATTTCGAATAAAAGCAAAATATTGCGGTATTATTTTGAAAATATTCCGAAAATGTTAAATAAAATATACCAAATGATATATATTTGGTATATCGATATAGTACTACATTCAAAATACACTATAGACGGCACAATATACCACATTGTCAGCCAAAGCAACTTAGATGCCTAGTAAGTAGGCGTTTTTGCCCATACAAAAGTATTTCTTTAATAACTTCGACAATTTTTATCTGATCGTAACCAAATTTTCAGGAATCA
Organism: Drosophila kohkoa; assembly: GCA_019972355.1. NCBI lineage: Eukaryota > Metazoa > Arthropoda > Insecta > Diptera > Drosophilidae > Drosophila > Drosophila kohkoa. The sequence goes on from BJEL01000067.1 coordinate 145,345, forward strand.
TAACTACTATAGTTATTATTGTATACACCAAAATTCGCTCTAGCTTTAAAATTACGCTTGTTATTCGATTGATTTGCGGGGGCGAAAGTGAGCAAAAATTTGAAACAAACTTGATCTACGTGCAAACATAACAAATGCAGTCGAAAAAAAAAATTATAGCTCTATCTCTTATAGTCTCTGAGATCTAGGTGCTCATACGGACAGACGGGCAGACAAACACACGAACAGACGGACATGGCTAGATCGTCTGGGCTGTTGACGCTGATCATTAATACGTATACTTTATAGGGTCGGGGATGCCATCTTCTGCCTGTTACAAAGTTATAATAATTATAATAATACCCTATGGGTAGAAATACACCAGATTGTGAACCAAGGCCACCAAGGCCCAACTGCAGCAACAGTTTTTTGCCATAAGCAACTTATACAATGAACACTCTTGTTAAAATTACATTTGTTATTCCATTCAATTCAATATCTCTTATACTATAAATTTAGGTGCTCATACAGACATTCACACTTGGCTATATTATCTTGGCTGGTGACACTATGGGGCTTGGAGATGTCTCATTTTGCCTAGCCATGGAAAAGACAAACGATATGACACCCTTCCACGAAGCCAATCTGGCTAACAATATAAGTACACTAATTTTACTCACTTTGAATATGTTACATGAAATCACTATATTTTCTGGATCGTACATATGAATATGAGAAGTTGGAATTTTTTCAGATCTAGTAAATATTATCATTTCATGTTTTGGTATTATATCCAAGGCTTTCTTGCCTTTTCGTGTCAGCGTGGAAATTAATGTGCCGTCAATCAATCGTTCGTGATCATTGAAAAAGTTTTCAGCAAATTCTAAAATGTTATAATTTGACTCAGTATTTAGTACATCTTTTTTGGTATCCAGTTGATGCATCTCCAAAAGTTTTTTTTCAACTCTGAACTTTCGCCTTTGCTCTCGATCATTGTGTATGGATGACCCAGCTTGTCCAATAGCTTTCTTTTTCGCACCTAAACTATTTTTAATAGTATTATTCGATTTTATAAAATCACTTATATTTTCTTGTATTGTTTGCAGATCTTCCGTATTTGACAACGCTTCGTAAATAGGCTCAGTATTTGTTTGCTTTTGAGGACTAATTATACATTTATCCACCGGTGGAATTGTTGATTCACAAAGTTCTATTGTTTCATTAGAAACGCTGGTTTTCTGATAATTATCACTTGTAGCCGAGTCCATTTGAAGGCAAACTTCAATCTGAAAAATATGAAAAAAAAACTAAGATCAGAATCTATTTATGCAACCGTCTGAAGAGCAAACCGCTAACAATTACAAAAATATAGGAAGATATAATACATATATACGGTAAAAACATTATTCAGGTTTCAGAACAACACTCGTGATCGTGAGCTATTTCTGAAAATTTTATGAAAAAATTTACGTCAAGAATATTATAAACCAATAAGAAAGCACTGACACGAAGAATATCTACGATACGCTCTCCAGGAACATATTTGTCACAATCCAAAATTGAGCCCGAAATACCATACAAAAATTCGTAATTACTTATTCTATGAAATGAATCACATGAATGCAACAGCTCATGGATACACAGAAATCCTAAGAGGAAATCGCATGAAGCACTCCTTTTACAACGATTTTGGATCTGCATATCTTAAGGCTACAACCATAAATTTAGAAATAGGTAACCATTCTCTTGGCTGGCAAAAATCCTCTACTGAAACTTCCCCGAGGGTGCTGGCTATTGCCAGGACCTCCAAGGTTGCGCAGTGGGGCACAGTGGGCCTGAAGGAGAAGGCCAACGCATGGATGCGTGATCACCGTCTTAGCCCCCTCCCAAACGGCACTAATGCGCAGTCCGTTTCCACCGGTCTTGCCAACAAAAAGGTGAAGTTCATGGCAAGCAAGCGCTAACGGTCTGCTGGGAAGCTCTAGTAAGTAAGAGTCAAGCAAGCACCTGGCTCCACCAACAACAACAAAATGGACTGTCCATGCAGCCAGTCAACCACCGCAAGTTTGCAAACCTCTAGTGAGTGTGCTGCATATCAACCTCCATAACTCGAAAATAGCTTCTGCGGAGCTCCACCTCGCACTAAAGGAAGAGTCCGCCTACGTGGCTTTGGTCCAGAAACGGTGGATAGCGTCGGTCAACACGGTCGCCGTGCTGAACTCCCCTTACTACAATCTATACGTCTCAACGGAAAGTAGATCGAGATCTGCCCAAGTTTAGCACTAACTGTGGTGGTGCTGGAGAGGTGTGAAAGATGTATGCTGTTAGCATCCTGCTACATGTTCCATGACGGACCCGCTCCACCAGAAGAGCTGCGGAGATTGGTGGATTTGGTCTACTCCTCCAACAAGCAATTAACTATCGGTACAGACGCCAACGCCTACCATAGCGTTTGGGAAAGTCCTTACATTAATGGAAAAGGTGAGTCAGTACTTGATTTCATGATAAACTATAAACTAAGACTAGCCAACAGAGAGAGGAATCTAAATGTAAAGGTCCCACCTCTCGTAGCGTGCTAGACCTAACTATCGCGACTGAATTCCTTCATGTAGGCGAGTGGAGAATCCTGAACAGATCCTAAATACATTCAGTTCAATATTCCACTTAACAGGACAGGATTAAAATCATTTGTAAATATTATAAACACCTCCAGACTGAGGAAACTGCTGTCCAAGCAGGCTTCTAGTCCCAGTCTGCTCTAGTCGCGCGACGGAGTGTGGACAGAGAGAAATGCAGGGATGAGTTCTCTCGCCTATCCTTTGGAAACTGGCTGTGTGTAGCCTGCTACAAAAATTTACTATACGGGCTCTTAAGTTTATTGCCTATGATCGATGATAACGAGATCGACCACCAAAGAGGTGGTAGGGCCGATGTTAGCACCATATGCAATGTGCCGATATCCCTGAGATCTCTAGTCAGAGAGCTCTAGGGTTTAGTGTGAGGCAAGCTGGCGCAATACCAACTAGTGCAAAATTGCAAGGCTGATGTGCGCTTCAATAAACACTAACTTAACCAAATACGGCAGCTTTGAAGAAAAGACTGCAGACCAATGTTCGGCATATTAACTGGTAACTGTTTGTCGCCTGCCCATGCTGTAAAGCTGGGCATTACGAACAGTGATCAGTGCAGTATCTAACCTCCGCCCTTTATCTCCCTAAGAATTATCCTTGTCGTTATTGCGTTAAATAGTTGGCAGATAGGATGACCGCCTCAAGATATAGCATAAATTTATCATTATGATTTTATAAATCAAACAATATTTTAGTATTTTCCTGGTAGCTTGTTCTATATATTGATGATGAATTGATGGTTCCTAATTCTTTAAGTGGGACCTTTGATAATTTGTTTGTGGCGCACTTTAGCTGGCACTTCGTAGATCTGTGGGTGATCTGTGCGTTTGCTATTCTCGCAGTAAACGTCTTTTCTTTAGAAAGAACTGCTCGTTGGTCTTTGGTTGCGAGTGTCAACACGCAATTGTTTCCTTAATATACGAGTTTCTGCAACTAAAACGGACAAGTTTATACCAGCCTTGCACATCATTTGTATGTTGTAAGTCAATTAGTTTTTTCGATGTCAGTTTGATAGACAATGAGTGTTCTTACAAAAGTTCGGATAAAATTGGGCGTGTATTATATTGTATGATATATTATTTATAACTGCGATTTTTTTAGTTTTCTGGTAACTGTAGGCCACTGTGTATTATAATGTTATTTTAAAAATATTTTTCTTTAAGTGTTGTCGAGATCCCCAGTAATTGTAATTGAGATTATCGTATCCTATTGCTATGAAGTGTTTCCCTAGTGAGTTAAGGGCTTACATAGTTGAGTTCATAGTCTATTGATTCATTTTGGTGAGCGACTGTTCTCCAAGTATTATGGGGTGCGATGCTTTCTGTACGATTTCGAGACAAGCAGAAAATCGTACGCTGCAGATAGATAACAGATAGTCCAATACAAACAGGCACCGCTGCGCATTTACGACTTCACACCATCTATCAGCACGCATGATTTGACCTGCATGCGTCATAAACTTAAGCGATATAAGATAAGGTTATCCTACTTTACAACTGTTCAGACTAATAAACTATGAGACAACTATTGATTATCAGGCTACCCATTGTAAACTATAAACAGATAAGAATTGGACCTAAACAAACATTAGTTCTTAAGATATTGTATATATAAACCCTGCATATTCCACAATAAAATCAGTACTCAACGAAAACTCGTGGTATTCACTTCTCCGAGCTCAATTTGTTTCAAGTACAGATTGCGGCAACGAAATTGTTACTGGTATCAAGAAACGGTGGCAGACAAAAACAAACTTTTCAGCTAACATATTAAGATTTGGTGACCCCGACTTCTGGACACAGGATTAATTTGGAGAATCCTACATGTATAATTGGTCAACTGGGCGACCAATTTCAGAAAACCAACAACTGATCAACTTGGCGATCTTGGACATCACTGGATAGTCAACTTGGCAGCAACAAATAAGGAGAAAATCAAGCTCCATAGCCGTAATATTTAAAAGTATACCTTGACCGCCTATTTGGTTGTGAGTAGAGGCACAACCTGTCAAAGCGACAAAACAAAATACCTCCAACGGGTCAGGTATTACTTTAAATAAAAAATGGCATCATCGAATATCAGCGCATTGCTGGACAGGCAATTAATAACAGGCGAAGAGATCCAAAACGTAATAAGGAATTACAAAAAGGACTCGTCTGAGCGAAAACTACAGAATGACTACTTCCAAAAACGCATTGAGAAGTTAGTTAAGCTGTGGGAAACATTTTCTAAAGAGGATTTAAATATAAAAAGTAAAACAGAAGGTGCTAAAATTGAGCACAATTACTTTAAAAATGACTACTTCAATCAAATAAGAGATTTGGTTGTATCCTACAAAGGAGAATTTAATAAACAATTATCCAGAATACAAATGGATACTGGATCGGTTACTTCCAGTGAAGAAGAATCAGAACTGGAGCCAATGATTCGTGAACAAAGTGTTCTGCTGGATAGCTTGGAACGCATCATGAATAAAATGACGAATGAAACTCGTCAAGGATTTATGCCAATCATAAATCAGTATTGGAATAAAATAACATCTATCCACATAGAAATTTATAAAAAATTTGAGGATCCTGCAAAACTTAGATATAGCGACCGGAGATATTTAGCAGCTGAAGACGCCGTCATAGGAGTCCAAACTATGACATGTGAAGAATGTATTTCTCGTCCTGCTAACATACCCCAAATGCATGCCTCATTGCCGTTGCCGAAGGTTGAAATTCCCAAATTTGATGGGGATTATTTAAAATGGTAACAATTTCATGACATCTTTAAGAAAATGATTCATGAAGCATCATTACCCATCATTCAAAAAATGTGGTACTTAAAAACTAGCATCACTGGAGATGCTGAGCGTTTAATACGCCATCTATCCTTAACCGAAGGAAATTATGAAACAGCATGGAATATGCTACAAGAGCGTTTTAGCAACAAAAGAGTGCTAAGTAACGCATTAATACAAAAAATATTAGACCAACCATCAATAACAAATGATGGCAAGTCTATAAAAGCAATGCATGATAATAACAAAGAAACATTATCTGCACTAAATAACATTGGAATTCAAACTGAAAATTGGGATCCAATACTGTTATGTAGTTTGACAAGGAAATTGGATCGTCAAACTCATATGTTATATGAACAGTCAGTTGTAGACTCAAAGAAGCTGCAGAAACTGGACCAGTTTTTGACCTTCTTGGAACATCGGTTCCTTACATTGGAGGCTACCGGCAGTGATAAGATAAATCACACCAAAAAAGGCACATGCGCTCAGATTGGTACAGAATATACATGTTATTTCTGTAACAAAACCAATCACATTATGTACAAGTGCAACGAGTTTTTGAAGAAAACAACAGATGAACGATTAAATTGGATTCAATGGAACAAGTTATGCGTAAAATGTTTCAAACGCGATCATTCAGCAAAGGAATGTCAGAAGAAAAATTGTTTTAAATGCGATAAAAGGCATAACACTCTTCTACATTTGGAATCGAAGCCTGAATCCAAAACAGCAGCATCAGCAAGTGGAGTACAAACTAATTATGTACATTTAGCCACTGCTCGAGTTATTATTGAAGGCAATAATGGACAAATGGCCGAATTCAGAGCCTTACTTGACTCAGGTTCTCAAGTCAATGTAATCTCTGAAAGAGCATTAAATATATTAGCTCTCAACGTTAAAAAATCAAAGCTACAAATAAATGGAATTGGTGGACGAACACAAACATCGAAGGCACGTGTTAATGTTATGCTCAAATCACAGCATAACAATTTCAACTCTCGATTGGAGGCTATTGTATTGCCTCACATTGTTGCAGATCAGCCAGGACAGTCAATTGATATTGCTCGTTGGAAACTTCCAAAGCATATTGAATTAGCAGATCCTAACTTTGACAAAGCAGGAAATATTCATCTACTCTTAGGAGCAGAACACTACTACGACATAATGCAGGACAAGCATTTATCGTTGGGTAAAGGACTGATTACAGAAAACCAAACTAGGATGGATTGTGGCTGGAAAATTAAAACATAACACATCAAGATCAACTACTTGTGCAGCTCTAACGGAAGAAGATAAGGTAGACCAACAAATTACGAAATTTTGGGAACTGGATTCATTCTCAACCGATACACCATGTTTATGACCACTGGAGAAACAATGTGAAATGCACTTTCTCCAGAACATTCAGACTGCAATTGATAAGAAACCGATTGTTAGTCTCCCATTCATGGATAATGCTTCAGCCCTGGGGGAGAGTCGTGATCTTGCGACACGACGATTCCTTTCCTTGGAAAAACGGCTATTGCGAGATCCACAAACTAAGGCAAGTTATGTGGATTTCATGAAAGAATATGAAGAACGGTACTTCATACCACATCACTGTGTGCTCAAACCTGAAAGTGCAACAACCAAATTAAGAGTGGTTTTCGATGCATCTGCAGTTATGTCGTCAGGAAAATCGCTCAACGACTTACTGCACAAAGGTCCTACGGTGCAAAACTCTATATTTTCAATTTTGCTGCGATTTAGGACTAACAAATATGTTTTCACGGCGGACATAGAGAAAATGTACCGTCAAATCTGGATAAATCCCGAAGACCAATATTTCCAAACAATTGTTTGGCGCAATGATCCATCTGAGGATTTGCGATACTACAGATTAAAAACGGTTACCTATGGAACAAAAGCTGCACCATATTTAGCCACAAAATGCTTGCAGCACATAGCACAAAATGGCAGAAAGGAATACCCTAATGGTGCTTCCGCATTGGAAAACGACTTCTATGTAGACGATTGCTTAACCGGAGCCGAAACTATACCAGAAGCTCTACAGAGGCAACAACAGCTTAACAAACTTCTGCAAAATTCTGGATTCAAATTAAGAAAATGGTGTACCAACAATTTCCAAGTTTTACAAAGAGTTCCGAGGGAAGACATCACTTCAAATGTACAACTGGAGGAGACTTCATATGAGGACTACACGATTAAGACCCTCGGAATCACCTGGACACCAACGACAGATCACCTTTGTGGGAAAACGGAGATAGCAACAAAAGCCAACATATCAAGACGAGATGTTGTGTCTGATATCTTTAGGATATTTGATCCTCTTGGTTTATTTTCCCCAGTTGTAATGAAAGCAAAAATTTTCATGCAACACCTCACAAAGGAGGGTTATGAGTACAAAGACGATCTGCCTGCTCATCTTCAGGAGGAATGGAAACGCTACAGGGAGGAGCTAAAGGTTCTGAACACCATAAAGGTACCACGTCACGTATATTCAGGAAAAACTCCTGTGACGGCAGAAATCCACACATTTGTTGATGCCTCGGAGAAAGCATATGGAGCTGCTGTATACATCCGAGCAACATATAAGGACAAGCGAAGAACGATCCAGTTATTATGTGCAAAATCTCACTTAGCACCAATAAATACAATAACTCTACCACGTCTGGAACTTAAGGCTGCTGTATTAGGAGCACAGTTGACTTTCAAAATAAAGGAAGACTTGGGCATGAAAAATGCATCCACATATTACTGGTCTGATACACGGATTGTACTGTCATGGATTAATTGCTCATCATCCATTCGAGACAAATTCGTTGCCACTAGAGTTGCAACAATACATGAGCTATCCATACCAAAGCAGTGGAGACATGTTGCATCAGAACACAATGCAGCAGATGTCCTCTCCAGAGGAATGACGGCTTCAAAATTCGCGGAACATACGATGTGGTTCTACGGCCCTATGTTCCTACATTGTTCATCATCCACATGGCCGGCTCCTTTTATTGCTACCAACGAGGAATTAACAATTATGAATCCGCCAAAGGTTAGTCAATCATCCGTGATGACTATCACAAAAGAGGAGGACATAATATACACAATACAACATAATAATTCGTTTAACAAGCTACTCAGAGTAATAGCTTACATGATGCGCTTCCGACGTAAGAAGAAATACATAAGCCACACCATTGAGTTTGAAGAAATAATGGAAGCCCGAAAAATTGTTTTCCGCAACATTCAAAATATCGACTTCAAAGATGACATCAAACATCTCAAGAGGCAAAGGGAGACACGAAAAGGCAATTCAATCAACTCACTTCTTAGATCAGAATGGAATTTTGCGTGTAGGAGGTCGACTGGAGGCGGCAAATATATCATTCGACTCCATTCCGATACTTCTGCCATACAACGACCCTGTTGTGAAGATGATTCTTGTGCAAATACACAAGGACAACATGCATTGCGGACCTCAGGCTCTATTGACTACATCAAGGCAGCAATTCTGGATCCTTAAAGGAAAAACTATGGCTAGGAGCACGGTAAAAGCCTGTGTCAAGTGCACTAAAGCTAAGCCAAAATTAATGGAGCAGATCATGGGAAATCTGCCACTTAGCACTTAGGGTAACGCAAGCTCGACCATTTTTCAACTCTGGCGTCGATTATTGTGGACCATTTAAAATCCACTACAAAGTGAGAGGAAAGAAGCCTAGCACAGCTTACATTGTCATATTCTGCTGTTTCGCGACTAAAGCTGTGCATCTCGAGCTGGTTAGCGATCTCTTCACTGCGACAACGCAACAAATTTTGTGGGAGCAAAAAACAAGTTGCAGGAATTACAGGAGACTATATTCTCCGATAATGCGAAAACCCAAATTCTCCAGGAGTGTAACAACAAGGGAGTTCAATTTAAATTCATTCCACCTCGTGCACCACACTTCGGAGGATTATGGGAAGCTGCAGTAAAGTCGGCAAAACATTTATTACTAAAAAATGTGACGACAGCCGATCTTACTTATGAAGAACTGGAAATAGTTATAGTCGAAATAGAGGCCATATTGAACTCTCGACCATTAACACCAATGTCCGATGACCCAAATGACGTTACAGCACTAACGCCTGGACACTTCCTAATTGGAGAGCCCAAGCTGATTGTGAACCATCGCAGCAACCAAAAACGTTAGGTAATCGATGGCAGGTCGTTTCAAAACTGAAACATGCATTCTGGAAACAATGGTCGCAAGAGTATCTACAACAGTTGCAGCAACGTCAAAAATGGAGAAGATCCTCAGCAAACATAAAGGAAGGTACTTTAGTAATAATAAAGGAAGACAATGTTCCTGTATTACAATGGCCCATGGGAAGAATTGTTCGAGTCTTCTACGGGAAAGTCAACTTTGCACGAGTGGTTGAAGTTAAAACGACCAAAGGGATCTTTAAACGTGAGATTCAACATGTTGCTCCACTCTTTAATGAAGAAGAACCCACTGACAAACATCCAATTGAAGAAGATGAAATGGAAGAAGAAAACAAAGCAGTTGAAGACCGACAGCTGAGAAAAAGGAAACAACCAAATCACGCTTCGATAACCAGTGTTATGATTGTCATGCTATTATTACTACCATTAGCCTGGGCCCAATCGATTCAAATAACTCAGTTTGGATCAAAACCAGGAATATTTTTCGAGAAAATTGGTACAACTCAATTAGCAGTGGCTGACTGAACCATAGTGGCTTACTTCGATCTCAAGCCATATTGGAGTGACATGGCTACATTTTCAAAAGGAACAACAAAAATTGGTAAAATGTGCGGTACACTTAATGACGCCCACTCATGTGAAGGAATGTACCAATACTTCCGACACATAGAGAATGAACTCATCATGGAAAATATGCTATTGGCCAAATCACGGAAAGTTCGAGCACCATTCGACATCGTGGGAAACATTGCAAGCAGTCTATTTGGTGTATTAGATTCTCAATATGCACAAGACATGTCGAAAACAATATCGAAGGTCAAGGACAATGAGGATCATCTTTTGGAGTTATTACAAAACCAAACATCCTTAGTTGATTCAACAATAAACGTAGTGAAACGAGATGAAATTGCATGCGCAAAACGCCACAACACTATTAGTCCACTTCTATTATCACCACGACAACTAAAGGAGCAATGTGATCAAATACGGGATCATTTGAAGCCTGATCAAATGCTACCTGTTAGCCAAGAAAACATACTCATGGCATACAAACTGATGCAAGCTGAAGGCACCATAGTAGATAATCATGTGATTATAAAAAAAACAGTACCATTGATATCGGCACAAGTATTGGACATATACAAATTAATACCGATCCCAGCTGCAAATATATATGGATTTCATCTGTTCAAAATTAAAACGCCATTCATTGCAATTAACAATTATCGAGATAAGTTTGTTGATATGACGACGGAAGACATAGCAAATTGTCGTCCAAGATCGATAAATGATTTCATTTGTCACAGCAAGCAATCAATGTTCTCTACAGAAATGAGCTGCGAAATGCAAATATTCCATAATAAAACAGACACTTCATGTCATCTGGAAATCACAAATAAAACGTTCATTTGGCAAGAGATGCATAAAAGGAATCAATGGATTTTTGCGACAAGGACGCCAATAAAACTCTCAGCTGTTTGCACCGATGGAACATCAGATATCTGGTTACGCAACACGGGGCTACTGACAGCAAAAGCAGGATGCACCATACGAAACTCCCTAATAACAGTAATCAGTCAAACTGGTATAGAAACATCGACGTTCACCTCATACGCCCGTTTTGGAGAAATCGATGGTAACAATACAACGATTAAAAGACAAAATATTACCTCCAGGAAAACAAATAAATTTGGCTATACCGAACTACTGGATCTTCAACGGGATCTTGTACCAAACCGAAGACTCAGACTACCACATAGACTTGAGACGATCAAGCATCACCACATCGCAATGTACATCGGCCTAACATTCATCATAATAATATTGACCATTCACTGGGTAAGAAAATGTTACAAGAGAGACAACAGACCACAGCAAGTCCAGATACCAGCGGTGCCAATGAGGAAAACTGATACGACTTCGAGTCCGCCGTTCACCATTAACATCGATGATTGTTGAAACTGCGTTCAACGGCCGGGAGGATGTACGATTTCGAGACAAGCAGAAAATCGTACGCTGCAGATAGATAACAGATAGTCCAATACAAACAGGCACCGCTGCGCATTGACGACTTCACACCATCTATCAGCACGCATGCGTCTTAAACTTAAGCGATATAAGATAAGGTTATCCTACTTTACAACTTTTTAGACTAATAAACTATGAGACAACTATTGATTATCAGGCTACACATTGTAAACTATAAACAGATAAGAATTGGACCTAAACAAACATTAGTTCTTAAGATATTGTATATATAAACCCTGCATATTCCACAATAAAATCAGTACTCAACGAAAACTCGTGGTATTCACTTCTCCGAGCTCAATTTGTTTCAAGTACAGATTGCGGCAGGCTAGCAAAAATCCTCTGCTGAACCCTCCCCGAGGGTGCTGGCTGGGTAGGATCTGTATTACCTCATTGTCAACGGGTAGCAGATCTCTACTATACGTCGATATTTCAGGAACTGCAGATCCTAGCTGAGGACTCTGTTCCTTATCTTTCGGGCATCTGCCTGAAGATAAGTAGCAGAATCCATGGTACGAGGTGTCTGGCGGTCAGACTGAAAACGCTATGGGGGGCTCCCAAGAACAAAATTAGCCAACAATGGTCTCAGAATGGACTTATTAAACAATTCAACCCGGGCTTGGATGTCAGCCTAAACGTCGGTGGAAGGCGTGACTGCTACCACCGGCGGGCACGGGGGGGAGAGATCCTCTCTGCGTGTCGCCAGCGGTCACACCTCTGAGGCGGCGGGAGCAGGCCGTATCAGTTGTAACAACACTGCCACCAAAAATTCGAGGTTGGTGCGCGCGGGTGCTGTGGTCTTAACCGACACGGACCAAAAGAGCGCTGCGCCAACTTCTACGGTGGAGGGGGAACGTCTTCCTCTTCAGTCACCCCTGCCTATCGCCAGCACCTCCAAGGTTGCGCAGCGGGGCACGGGGGGCTGAAGGAGAAGGCCAAAAAAAAGGCGGCGACCCGTATACACGAAAGGCTTAGTGGCGTAGCTAACCTGTCCGTCAAGGACCAGGAGAGGCTTGCCTGGGCCAACACGTGGATGCGGGAAAACCAACTTAGCCCCCTTCCAAAAGACACTAAAGTGCAGATCGGTTCTACCGGCCCTGCCAACAACAAGGTGGAGTCCATGGCAAGCAAGCGCCAACGGTCCGCTGAGAGTCCCAAGCAAGGGGCCCCAGTGAGCAAGAGGCTGCGAGCACCTGGCTCCACCAACACGGACTCGAACAAGACGAGACAGAGAGCAACGGTTGCTGAAACTGCCAGGCGGCATCTCGCCGTTGCTCTCATAGACAGAGGGGACCCTAACGGGAAAATGTCTGCAGAGCGGTGGCGGTTGACCCATAGTAAGCTGGTCGACGCACTGTTTGTCAGGATGGAGAATGTCCCAGACAGTCCAATGCCTACATTCGAAGGCACTGGCTGGATGAATGGTGTCAAGATCCTGACATGCAAGGACGACCCAACATTGCAGTGGCTCCAAGCGACCGTACCCAAACTGGACGGGCTGTGGGAGGGGGCCAAGCTGGACGTGGTGGACAGGAATAACATTCCGTCCATGCCGAAGGCGAAAGTCCTTTTCCCCATAGTGGTGCAGGGCGAGCGGGCGCTTCAGCTGCTTAAAAAGCAGAACCCGGCCATTCCAACGAGTGATTGGTCCGTGCTGAAGGTTGATGAACCTTTACCCAGTGGTGGGCAGCACGTGATCATTCAGATCAATAAGGAGGCCAACGATCTGCTTTATAAACGCAATGGGAAGATGGCGTGGGGCTTAGGGAGCGTGTACCTTCGCCTCAAAAAACGTCATCCCAACGACCAGGACACACACACGCTGAGGTCAGGGGAGGTTGAGGCAGATCTCGGTCTTGAGAGCGTGACCGACGCCACCCAGAACCTCAGCCTGACTGACAAGACGGAGGAGGTAGGGGAGGAACTGTCCATGCAGACGGGCCCCCCTCGCGAGTTTGCTAACCTCTAATGAGTGTGCTGCAACTCAACCTCCATAAATCCAAAACGGATTCGGCGGAGCTACTTTTTGCCCTGGAGGAAGTGTCCGCCTACGCGGCTTTGGTCCAAGAACCGTGGATAGCGTCGGGCAACACGGTGGCTGGGCTGAAGTCGCCTAACTATGATTTGTACGTCCCGACATTGGTAAGTAAATCGAGAACTGTCATCCTTGTAAAGAAGGGGCTAAAAGCTCATCTACTACCTAATTACAGCAATGACGATCTAACCGTGGTGGTGCTGGAGAGCCGTGAAGGATGTTTGCTGCTGGCATTCTGTTATATGGCCCACGACAAGCCGACTCCACCTGACGAGCTGCGGAGGCTGGTGGACATGGTCTGCTCCTCCAATAAGCATATAATAATCGGAACGGACGCCAACGTCCAACATAGCGTCTGGGGAAGTCCCGACATCAACGACAGGGGTGAGTCAGTTCTTGATTTTATCCTTAACCATAAGCTTATACTAGCCAACAGAGGTGAGGTATCTACCTATGTAGGTCCCACCTCCAGTAATGTGCTGGACTTAACGATTGCAACTGAGTGTACCAATGTAGAAGAGTGGAGGATCCTGGAAAGACCCTCCTTCTCGGACCATAAGTACATTCAATTTACCATTCCTTTTAACAGGTTACCTGCGGCGCAGCCGTTCAGAAATCCCCGTAACACGAACTGGGCGAAATTCTCTAGCCTTGTTTCCAAGTCTCTTGGTCCGCCGGGTTACATCAACTCGGTACAGGACATAGAAACTACTGTCAATGTCCTCTCAGCAGGACTACTTTCAGCGTTTCGCCAATCTTGTAGGCTCTCAAGACCGACGAGAAGATCGAAGCCACCCTGGTGGAACCCAGATCTCTCCTCGCTACGTGGGGAGCTTACTAGCATGTTTCAACTTGCTAAGAAGGCGGATAACGAATATGTCTGGGACGAGTATAGGGGTCTCCTGAAGTCGTACAAGAAGATGATCCGATCATCCAAAAGGTCTTCATGGAGAACCTTTTGCTCGGACCTGGATAACATCAAAGACACCTCCAGACTGAGGAAGCTGCTGTCCAAGCAGGCTTCCAGTCCTAGTCTGCTCAAGTCGGGCGATGGAGCGTGGACGGAGAGCAGTGCTGAAACTCTTGAAGCACTGTTCTCAACTCATTTCCCGGGATGTATTGGAATAGAGAACAGTGACTGGCAGCTCTTTCCTAGTCTCCCAGTTATGAGACCCCCTGCCGGTCTAATTACAGATAACAAAATAATTTGGGCTATCGACTCCTTTGCGAAGGTCAGGTCGCCCGGTCTCGATGGACTTTCGCCAGCAATGCTGCAAGCCAGCAAGCCCACGATTGTTCCGTGGCTATCGGGTATCTATTCGGCGTGCCTCGCATGGGGTCATATCCCCACTCTTTGGAGGACCTCGAAAGTCATTTTCCTGCCCAAGGCGGGCAAATGCAGTCATGTGGTCCCAAATGACTTCCGGCCTATCAGCCTAACCTCTTTCCTGCTAAAAACATTGGAAAAGCTACTTGATTTGCATATCAGAAGCAATGCATCTGTTGTCCCCAAATCAGCATGCGTATACAAAGGGCAAGTCAATTGAGACTGCTCTCCATGCTCTAGTAGCCTCCATCGAAAAAGCAGACCACTATAAAGAATATGCCTTGGGTGCATTTCTTGACATTTCAGGCGCCTTCAATAACGTCACCACTGATGCTATTATGAAGGACCTTATCTCAGTTAACACGGCACCAGCGATCCACAGGTGGGTCAACTGCCTTCTTTGTGACAGGCGGGTGGTGGCTACGTGGGGCGATGCGGCCATTACAAAGGTAGTGCGAGGTGGCACTCCCCAGAGTGGGGTTCTCTCGCCTCTCCTTTGGAATTTGGTCGTAAATAGCCTACTTCTAAAATTTACTAGACGGGCCCCCAAGTTAATTGCCTATGCCGACGACATAAGCATTTTGATAACTGGGAAATGCCCAACCACCCTTAGTTCCGTAATGGAACTTACTTTGCGGGAAGTTAAAGCATGGGCCGAATCAGCCGGGCTCAGCATTAACGCGGACAAAACGGACCTTATACTCTTCACGAAGAGGTATAAGGTACCTGCGTGGTCCCCCCCAAAAATAGGCTGCACCATGCTAAAGCCGAGCCTAGCAGTAAAATACCTTGGTGTGGTCCTGGACAGCAAACTGTCATGGAGGCTCAATGTGTTAGAAAGTGTGAAGAAGGCTACCGGAGCCTTGTACATGGCGAAAAAGATGCTTAGTTGCACTTGGGGCCTCTCTCCTAATCTAATGCGGTGGATATACATCTCAGTTGTTCGCCCTATCCTCACCTACGGTGTTATAGTGTGGTGGCAGGCCACGGAAAAAAGGACGCACCTATCCATCATGGAAAGGACACAGCGTCAAGCGCTACTGTGTATCACAGGCGCTCTCAGGTCGACGCCAACTAAAGCCCTCGAGGTAATAGCTGGTGTCGAACCACTAAACCTATACGCGCAATCCATAGCCGCAAAATCGTCCCTACGGATTGCCGCAACTGGCAATCTGGGTCTGCTAGGCTATGGTCACAGCGCCATTGGTAGGGAGACTAGTAGAGACTTGGACTATACTATCCCCCTTACCAGTACTGACCATATTAACACAATATTCTTGGAACCGGAGTGCTGGCGGGAAGGGTTATGCATTCCCGAAGCCCTCAACCTCTTCACCGACGGATCGAAGATGGATGATGGTGTAGGAGCGGCCGTATACTGCCCAGACCCGGTCTCCAAACAATCCTATAAACTCCCAGACCATTGCAGCATCTTCCAGGCGAAAGTTTTTGCCATTGGCAAGGCTGCCGAATTGGCTCGGGGTTTACAGCGTAATCACACCTCTATTAACATCTTTGTTGACAGCCAGGCTGCAATAAGATCAATGCACTCTGATGTGGTCAAGTCCAAAGTTGTCCTGGATAGCAGAAGAGCAATAGAGTCGCTGAACGCATCTGCGGTCGTGCGTATCTATTGGATCCCAAGCCACCAGGGCATCGATGGCAACGAGATCGCAGACACTCTCGCCAAAGAGGGAGTGGGGCTCCATGTCGGTAACATGTGCAATGTTCCGATATCCCTGCGAACTATAGGCAGTGAAATTGAGGTGCGCTCTAGACTTCAGTGGGACGCGAGCTGGCGTAATGCCAACTCGTGCAAAACTGCAAGGCTGATGTGTGCCTCTACTAACAAAAACCTAACCAAATTCGTCATGCAGCTTTCAAGGAAAGACTGCAGGCTAATGCTAGGCATTTTAACTGGTCACTGTCTGTCAGCTGTCCATGCTGTAAAGCTGGGCATCACGAACAGTGATCAGTGCAGGAAATGCAACGAACCCGGGGTTAAGGAAACACTTGAGCATCTTCTCTGTAGATGTCCAGCGTTATCCCGAGTCCGGTTGAAATACCTTAATTCGCCGTGCCACAACGATCTTCGGGACGTTTCACGTCTACCTCCTAGGATGCTGCTGGCTTTTGCCAAAAATGCATCCATACTGCGCGATTTCTGAGACGTAGATAAGCTACCGGTACAGCTATGGACCTCCACTGGTCTATGCTTTGCCCCGTACAGGGGCAGCCGGTCCTACCTAAACCTAAACCTAAACAGATTGCTGCAACGAAATTGTTACTGGCATCAAGAACCGGTGGCAGACAAAAACTAACTTTTCAGCTAACATATTAACACTTTCCAAACCTGGTCTTATAAAACTGCAATGGTTATCTTTGGTTAAGGAAGGTGTCGGGACAGCGTCATTGCCCTTACTGAAACATGGTTAAAGAATGACATTCTTGATACGGAAATTTTTTCTAGTAGATTTTCCTTATTCAGACGTGACCGCAAGGTACGTCTTGGTGGTGGGGTTTTAATTGCAGTAAATGCTCAATTTTCTTCAGAATTAATTGATCACACTTCTGATATTGAGCTAGTTGTTGTAAAATTATCCTTTGGTAGTTTTAACATTTTTATTTCTTGCTCGAATATCAGATGATGCTTTTTATTTAGCTCATTTTTCTATAATTAATAACATTTCTAACACGCTTTCTGATCGTGATCACTTTATAGGCCTTGGTGATTTCACTATTGCTGACATATCATGGCATTCGGCCAAGAATTTTAATGGACTTTGCCCCTCTATATCCCATGTTTTCATTGATGGTCTTTCTCAGATTAATGGTATTCCAAATTGTTTAAACGCCTCTAGACCTTATTTTTGTTTTAGACGAAGATTCCTGTTCTCTATCAAGAACATCTCCTATACCTTCGCCCGAAGACCCTTACCATCCCACTTTAGAAATCACTTATGAGCTGTTGTGGTGAGCGATCTCGTTGTTTTCGGAAAACCGATTTTGAGAAACTTGCCCTGCTTATATCTCACACTGACTGGTCGCAACTTTCTTTGTCAACGAACTTGGATATAGCGGTTTCATTTTTTTATGCTACTTTGAACTCGCTATTTGATGCTTGTGCTCCATCAAAAATTCCACATTTGTCCGATAAACCCTTATGGTTTACTAAGAAATTATCAAATTTAAAAAATCGTAAGTCGAGACTTTACAATAAATTTAAGGAAACTGGCTCTTCTCTTGATTTTCTCCGCTATTCTGTTGCTCAAGCTGCTTTTCGCACTCATAACAATGAGTATTATAATAATTATTTGAGTAGGTGCAGAATAAGATTTCAGTGTGATCCTAAACGATTTTACGACTTCGTTAATTTGAAGCGTAGATCCGTGTCATCGCCATCATTTATGTTTTTGGAGAATATGATGGTCCTGGTATTGCCGATTTATTTGCGGACTTTTTCCAAACGACATATTCTGTTCCAATTTTTCAAAATTCCTTTTCTTATCCTTATTAGTTAAATTCGTCTAATTGTATTTTTGGTCCTTTTATTACTGAAAGCTCTATTTTAACGGAACTATTGGCTATAAAACCAGTTTTTTTCGGCAGGTCCGGATGGAGTGCCTAGCATTGTGCTAGTAGAATCTGTAAACCCCTTTTTAAATTGTTTGAATTGTTCGTAAACTCATGCTCTTTTCCAAAAATCAGGAAAAAGTCATACATTATACATATCCTAAAAAAAAGGGAACAAATCCAAAGTTCAAAACTATCGCGGTATATCTAAATTGTCTGCGATTCCGAAAGCATTTGAAAAAATCATAACTTCTCAACTGCAACATCTGTGTAAATCTATAATTTCACCTTACCAACATGGGTTTGTGAAATCTAGGTCCACTTCTACTAACTTATTGGTGTTCTCTTCTATAGTAATTAAAGGATTCGAGAATAAAATGCAAACAGATGTCATTTACACCGATTTTAGTAAGGCTTTTGACTCAGTAAGTCATCACTTATTATTGTGTAAACTTAATCTTTTAGGGTTTCCTCATAGCCTAATTGAGTGGATCTTCTCATACCTTTCCAACAGAATTCAGAATGTTTATTATAATGTATTTGTGTCCAAGTTACTTCTGGTGTGCCCCAGGGTAGTCATTTGGGTCCTCTTTTGTTCACTTTGTTTATAAATTAACTTCCTTCTGTTATTGGGCATTCCCGTGTACTTATGTACACTGATGACGTCAAGCTTTGTCTGTCATTTAATGACAATCTTGCCATGTCACTGTTTCAATGTGACCTTAATCGTCTAGAATCTTGTGCAGAGTAAATATGTTACATCTCAATAGCAATAAATGTAAGTTTATGACCTTCTGTAGGGGTTCTTCCCAGGTAAATAACTGTTTTATATAACACTCCTCTAGCGCGAATTGAAGTTGTAAATGACTTGGGGGTTCTGTTTGATGCAAAACTAAAATTTGATAAGCATATTCTGTCTGCTGTAAATTGGGGCATGGGTGTTCTGGGATTTATAAAATGCTGGTAGAAGGAGTTCAACGATCCCTTCATTACTAAAATTTTGTACGTCTCACTGGTTCGTCCTATCCTTGAGTAAGTCTCTTGTCTGGAATCCCCAGTATAGGATTTATAAAGATAGGATTGAGTCGGTGCAGAAACAATTCTTGTTATTTGCTCTTCGTAGTTTAAATTGGAATCCTAATATTAGATTACCACCTTGTCGCAGTAGACTTTTATTACTAAACCTTCCTTCTCTTTCTGACCGTAGAACTATGCAAGGTGCTGTTTTCATACAGAGGCTAATTCATGGTGAAATAGACTTTTTGGAGCTGTTAAGTTAAATTAGTTTTGCAGTTTCGATCAGGATCACAAGGAATTTTCTTCCTCCTCTCATTTCACAAAGAACTACTAACTTTGCTTGCCATAATCCCTTCCGTATTCTATGTGTGAATTATAATAATCTCAATAACGTAGTTTGCTCTAGTAAATCTAATCCTCTGCTCAAAACCTATTAGCATATTTATGGAGTATTTAATTGTTTTTCATCTTCTTATACATATATCCTAACATATTTTTAAGTTAACTTAATTAGCTGTTCAGCGTCTTTTTATATTTATTCGCGGTTTTCGATTAATGCATGGTGTTCACAAATTCTTTTTGCCGTTTGATGGTACTGCCGTTAGTACGTCAACGTCTTAAATAAAAATAAAAAAATATCGTGACGGTGGCGAAGCTTGAAGGTGTTCAAGTCACAGCCAAAACATAAGTAGTTACATATATGTACATATGTACCACAGAAATAAACATTAAATTTGAATTCGCGTGTTTTATTTATAAACAATATTCTAGCGAATAAAAAAGCTTAGTAGCTCAACATTTGGAGGCCCCGGCGAGATACATGTAACAAACTCTCGCTTAGTGTTGTGAATGCAATTGATTTTGCAAAAATAATTAGTGAAGTGCCTAATAAATAATAACAATTGGTGAAGCATTTAAGTTAAAAGTGTTCTAGTGTTTGAAGACATACATATGTACAGTTGCATATACATATACTTGTACATATATATTTAAGCGAGCGGTGCATTTCTATTCTTCCATTCTCCGTTGTTTGCGCATATTCGTCGCTGCTTCATCGCTTGCGCACGTTCCCCGCTCTCCGTCGCTTGCGCATGGTCCCCGCTACTCCGCTGTCACAGCTGCGTTTATTGCCCCTTAATATAGCTGCCATCTCTTATGATTTTGGTTTGTGTGATTTAAGACAGCTAATTGTTGATTAACGTTGAACTGCTGCTGTGCTTATGCAACTCGCGTGCGTTTGTGATCGCGATTTTGACGCGTTTTCTTGCTGCGCTGCAGACTGCATTTAACATACAAAGTGAGCGATTGCCAGTTAGCACAAGTGCGGTTTACTGCTATGGAAACGAGCAAGCGACTACTGTCGAAAATCGCGCGCGGTTTTCAAGCTGAAGGTTTTATCGCTCTATGATAGCCTTATACGACTCGATGCGTCGCTTTCTGCTGCTAAGCTAGCTGCGTTTAATTCATCTGAATTAGCAGTACGTTTAGAGCTATTAGAACATGCTCAAGCTTCATTTGACTTAGCTCAGAATGCGCTAGAGGAGATCGATTATAATGAAATCGGGAGTGAAACGCGGGAAAATTTCGATGAGCGTTTCTTTGAAGTGAAATTACGTGTTCGAGCGCAATTTGACACTCGTGAGAGGCAATTGATTCGGTCATGAGACCATCGATCCTTCGTCTAATGGGCTCGGTGCCCGTGCTAATAAACGTCGTCTTCCCGAGCTCAAACTTCAATGTTTAGTGGAGATAACACGGAATACTCGATAATGACTTAGCTGATGTTGAAAAGTTCCAGCATCTACTATCGTCTTTAACTAGTCCAGCGTTGGATGCAGTTAGGTCGTTGGAGATATCGAGGCCCAATTATCGTGTGGTTCTGGATATATTTGATAATCGGTTTAACAACCGACTTGTGTTCCAGTCAGACATCAAGGATCTTTGGGTACCAAGAAGGTGGAGGCAGGAGCATCGATGGCCACAAAACTTCGTGAGTTTAGTGATAAAGTTAATGTTCACATGGGAGCATTACAGACTCTGGGCAGTCCAGAGGAAATTGCAAACAGCATTCTCCTTTACGTGCTGCTGCAAAAACTGGATGTGGAAACTCAGGCGGCGTGGGAGGATAGCAGGGCATTGGACAACCCTGCCGCCAATAAAGTGCCGACTGCTACTGCGTTTTTCACATTTCTAGAGGAAAGATGTCGTAAACAATACGCTATGGTTATTCACACAGCAGGCTCACAGGTCTAACTTTAGCCATAATGGCAGCAGGAAGGCGTTTGTGGCCCAAACTAGCAGGGCAAATGTTTGTATGTTTTGTGACGCGCCTGGTCACGGCATATATTCCTGCCCCGTCTTTGGAAATTTGTCTCCCTTCTTGAGGCAGAAAGAAGTGAATAAGCTCGCTCTCTGCCTTAATTGTTTAAAAAAAGGACACCAAACTAGATCCTGCACATCTGGCGCTTGTCGTAACTGTGGTGGACGGCATCATTCGTTGTTGCATTTCGAGACATCGCAATGAGCCTCGTCAGCTGATTCGTCTGCCCCTCTGCAGCCTCAAGCTTCTACCTCTCTTGCTGCCCAATCTCTTTGTTCTGATGCTGTGCTGTGGGTACTGTTGTTGTTTTGCTTAAGAGTCGTGCTGGGTCGTTCGTTCCTTGTCGTGCTCTGCTTGATTATGGTTCGCAAATTTATATGATAACGTCCCATTTAGCCCAACAGCTAGAGTTAAAGCGGACACTATCAGATGATACAGACGTTTCTGTAGAAGGATGCACGTTCTTGCATCTCCGACTACTCTGTCACTCTTCAAGCTGTTGTGGCGTCAACAATCAGCAACAGCCATCCGAATTTTGCCATTGATATCGACGGTTAGACGATTCCATCCAACATTCAGTTAGCTGATCCAGCTTTCAATCGTCCGCAGCGCGTAGACCTGCTGATTGATGCAAGCGTATTCTACATCTTGTTATGTGTCAGACAAATTGCCCTTGGAGATGGATTGCCGATTCGTTAAAAAACCCGCCTTGGTTGGATATTTGCTGGTGGTGGAGACGGTACAATGCGCACAGAATTGAGGGCAGCGAAAAAGGTTTCTGATGATAGTAATGAGCAGCAGCAATGTCAACTGATGGGACTCGCCATTGTCGTGAAGTGCATGTCCAAGCAGATGGACAAGTTGAGCTGTCAGGAGAAGAAGTCACAGACAACGCTGGCCGAGACAAATGCCGTGCTGCAGCAGACGCAGCGCAATTGCGAAGATCTGCAACAGCAGTTGCACGACAGGGATGTGGAAACGACACAGCGTCAGCAGGAGTTGGAGTATCTGCAACACATACAAGAAGCACACGACAAAGTGCAGGAAGTGGCCAAGGAGCGTTTCCTTGAGCTCGAATTCCGGCTGCAGGCTAAAGATGAGGAGAAGAAACAGGCGCTGCAAGCGTATCACCACTAAATGGCCCCAACACAAGGTTTTAACCTACTTTTATTTAGTTTTTATTAAACAAATTATTCAGAAATTTTGTTTTCCAACAAACTCAATTGGAATATTCACAAGATCCTCAATTTGTTGTGTTTCTCTATTGTCAATGCGT
Organism: Drosophila kohkoa; assembly: GCA_019972355.1. Classification (NCBI taxonomy): domain Eukaryota; kingdom Metazoa; phylum Arthropoda; class Insecta; order Diptera; family Drosophilidae; genus Drosophila; species Drosophila kohkoa. The sequence goes on from BJEL01000067.1 coordinate 168,522, forward strand.
AAAGCGGTTTATATTGGTGAAGATGCCGAATTTGTTAATTTAAACTATATTGTATTACATTGCATTGTATGCCCAATGATACAGCGCTATGGTACAAACAATTGCAGCGACATGTATTTCCTAGCAAGCTTTCGTGATCGCATACTGAAAACTACTCTAATTTGCTTCATATGCAGCGGGCAATATAACTGGAGAATTATATGTTAATAACAATAAAAGTTGCTGCTGATAAGCAAGCACTATAAAATTTATTTCCGTACTGGATATATCGAAGTAAACTGAATTTTCACATATGTATTTATCATATCAAAACATGTAATAAAATTATTTTTAAATCCACTATCCCGTTGAATGGCGAAATGCCCAGCTGTTTTTCATAGAAAGGTGTACAACGAATATTGTCAGGTGATTTTTGAGTATGCATGACATGAAGATTTTTGATAACAATGTATGTATATTAAATTATTTGTCTTCTTTAATTTAATTTAATTATGTGGTATATGATAAATCGCACAATATCAGTAAACTTACTTCGTTATCAAGATCCAGCACTAAATCATTCATTTTACTATTTATTTCATCAAAGAGTTGATTGTGCGTTGTATTTGTAGCTTCTGTCAGAAATGCAAAAAGGTTGTCCAAATCAACTGTGTCTGCATTTTGAGCATTGCAGTCTTCTGGGTGCAATATGTCCAAAGCCTTTTCGTCATCATTTGACTTGATATGAGATGCATTTAAGTTTTCTGCCATGTGTGCCAGTACTGTCATTTCATTTTGCACTAATCTGGAATAAGTCAATAAATGCCAAAAATTAATTTATAACATAAAATGGCATCAAATATCTAACTTAATATTATAAAAATATAGCATTTTACACTAAAAAAAAGGCCGCGACGGCATGGAGAAAATGATAAGCACAAAACACAAGCGTGCGTACACGGGCGGGCTCCGGCTCCGGTTTCATTTTCGTTTTAGAACCAAACACACGTTTTCGTTTTTAAGTACTCCGGTATTCACAACAATTTAGTCATCGTTTTGCTTTTGGGACGTTTCATTTCTTACTGCTACAACATCTGACTTGTGTTTTGGTCAGAAGTAAACAAAGCGAAAAAGTGTCTTTCGTATTTTAAATTCCCTCACGTAATGATTTTATTGTGCAAAAATGGTTTATACATATATAGTGACATATCCACTACCACGCTCATTTCTCGTACGTGGCACATTCTCAATTATTCCCCTATTTTCCAAAAGATCCTTTTGCAATTAAATTAAAATTTTCCATTGCAATTTGAGGACTCAGCATTAAAACACTAACACATACACAAAACATTACACATATGTTATGTTAGTTCTAAGTCGCAATAAGAAGTTTCTTGTTCAAACTTAACATATTGTAAAGTTAGTTTTTAAAGACACTTTCCTCAGACAAGACGCGAAGCCCGCTTTTTTGCAATCCTAATAAAGTTCATCTAAAAGTATACTAAAATAAAATCGTTTGTTTAAGTGTTTATTAACCCTTCGTGTAACGCGAAAAACATAATTATATATAGTAATATATCAACCTCCATAATAATTTCTCGTATGTGACACATACTCATAATTATTCCCCTATCTTCCAAATTCTTTCCCACAAATCATATTGTAAACATAAACACTTGTCGCGACGGCGACCAATTGTCACAAACAAAAAGATCCTATTACATTGGCGATCATGCCACTTTCAAAAGTCCACAGTCAATTAAAATTTTCCACTTGCAACTTGAGGACTCAGCATTAATGCACTAACACAAACACCAAACATCACACGTATGTTAGCTTTAAGTCGCAGTAAGAAGTTTCATGTTAAAGCTCAGCATATTGTGAAATTAGTTTTTAAAGACACTTTCCTCACTTAAGACGCGTAGCCCGCGAGCTTATAAATAACAATAAAGTAGTCTACCAAGTAAATAAAAATTAATCGCTTGTTGTTTTTTTTTTTTTACTGTTCGTGAACTGCGAACATATAATTGGCGCAGCCGGTAGGATTCGTCGTAATAGTAATTGAATCAACAAGCAGTCGTAAACCGCTAAAAGGACTCTAACATTGTCCTGGGTAAACACGCATAAGTTGTGAACTATACAAAACGTATCCGCAAAAAAACATCTACGTGCGTGAGTGCATTATCGAAACGGTAGTACAAAAGAACATTGTGAACCCGTTATAATAAAACTCAAACAACCCGATCCACGTGTGTGTGAATTAATAACAACACCAACAATGGCAAATGAACTTTCGGAAGCACACCTAAACCAGTGCTTAAATCAAATTAAACATGTGCCAGCGTTTGACAATTGTGCAGAAAATTTGTCAGCCTTCATAAAGAGAATAGACTTTATGCTATCTTTATACGCCACAAACGATGTAAGTCAAAGTAGCGTAATCTTTGGAGCCATCGAACGACAGTTATATGGAGAAGCATTGCGAACAGTCCAAGTAACGCAATCTAACAATTGGACATCATTAAGATCTTCTCGACTGCAGCCAGATCCTCACTAGGACCTATTAACTCTGACAAAAGTGTGACATACGCAAGCGCTTTAAAATCAGGACCGGCTATCCCTGCCTCAAAAAGTTCATTTCTGCAATCAGCATACCAAGAACCGAACATGGCTCAGCAACATCAATCGCCGGAGCAGTCAAAAAGCAACTTCGAAGCTATGATATGCAGCTTACAACAAAGCCTTACAGAATTTATGTCATTTATGCGCACAACTATGCAAGATTTAATGCGAAACCAAAATCTATTGATTGAAATGCTGGTTTCACAACAATCCAAATAATGACTCCCCTACGGATCTCTACGTGGAACGCTAACGGCGCTTCACAGCATAAACTTGAGTTAGCTCAATTCCTACTCGACAATCAAATCGACGTAATGCTGCTTTCAGAAACACACCTTACAAACAAATACAATTTTCATCTACGAGGATATACTTTCTACGGAACAAATCATCCAGACGGTAAAGCACATGGTGGGACTGGAATTCTAATCAGAAGCCGTATTAAGCACTACTATCATAACAAATTTGCTAAAAACTACCTACAGGCCACATCTATAAATATAAAACTAAATACCGGCAACGAACTTACACTAGCCGCCGTATACTGCCCCCCTCGCTTCACTATAGCTGAAGATGAGTTTATGCAGTTTTTCAACTCACTAGGAGACCACTTCATAGCAGCAGGAGACTACAATGCCAAGCACACACACTGGGGATCTCGTCTCGTGACTCCAAAAGGAAAGCAGCTCTACAATGCCATTATCAACGCCAAGAACAAGCTCGACTATGTTTCTCCTGGCACACCAACATACTGGCCGGCAGACCCAAAGAAACTGCCCGATTTAATAGACTTTGCGATTACCAAAAACATTCCAAAAAATCTGATAAGCGCCGAATGCCTTTCGGATCTTTCATCTGACCACTCGCCTATACTGTTTATTCTACTCCGGCATCCAGGAACATTGGAACAATCACTAAAATTGACCTCACAGAAAACTAATTGGATTAAGTACAGAAAGTATATAAGCTCACACATTGAGCTAAGTCCCCATCTCAATAATGAAGCCGACGTAGACAGCTTTGTTCATTCACTGGAGTCTGTACTTGTCTCTGCAGACCAAGCTTCAACACCTCAAACCATAAATACGCAAAGCAATCGAAAGAAGACAAATCTACAAATCGAGCAGCTCGTCCTCGAAAAGCGACGCTTACGTCGAGAGTGGCAATTCCACAGATCGCCATGTTCTAAGCAACGTTTAAGACATGCCTCACGTGAACTTACTAAAGCTCTACAGCAAGAAGAAGCATATGTCCAACGCCACTACATAGAGCAATTGTGTACTTCTAGTACGAAAAACTCACTATGGAGAGCTCACCCTACTCTGAGCTCACCGAAAGAATCCGTGATGCCTATAAGAAATCCCACAGGAGGCTGGGCGCGTAGCGATGCAGACAGAGCCAGCACGTTTGCCAACCACCTTAAAAATGTATTCCAACCAAATCCTGCCACGAGTGCGTTTACTCTGCCGACTTTACCAAACGAGCCTCAGCTTCAACGTGAGCCAATCGAATTTCGCCCAAATGAAATCGTTAGCATCATCAAAAATCAACTGAATCCGAAAAAATCCCCGGGATGCGACCTCATAACTCCCAAAATGATCATCGAGCTCCCATATTGCGCCGTTTGCACTATCACCCAGCTTTTCAACACCATCGCAAAACTTGGCTACTATCCAGTGAGATGGAAGAAGTCAATTATAATAATGATAGCAAAGCCGGGAAAAGACCACACAGTCCCCACGTCGTATAGACCTATAAGCCTACTTTCATGCTTATCTAAACTCTTTGAAAAATGCGTTTTGATTCGGATAAACACATACCTAAGACTCCAGGAAGGAATCCCGTCACATCAATTTGGGTTTCGTGAAAAGCACGGAACAATTGAGCAGGTCAACCGGATAACATCAGAAATTCGGAACGCGTTCGAAAAACGAGAGTACTGTACGGCCATATTTTTGGATGTCTCTCAAGCATTTGACAGAGTCTGGCTAGAAGGTCTAATGTACAAGATCAAGACAATGCTCCCCAGCAACACCCATAAGCTTTTAGAGTCTTACCTTTACGACAGAAAATTTGTTGTGAGATGCAACTCTGCTATATCTGATGTTTTCACTGTTGGAGCTGGAGTTCCTCAAGGTAGTGTGCTAGGGCCAACACTATACGTCCTCTACACAGCAGACATCCCGACAAGCACACGAATAACAACACCTACTTTTGCTGATGATACAGCTATTCTTAGCCGCTCAAAATGCCCGAGGCAAGCAACTGCGCAGCTAGCTCTTCATATGGTCGATGTTGAAAAATGGCTATCAGATTGGCGAATTAGAGTGAACGAACAAAAATGCAAGCACGTTACATTCACCCTGAACAGACAAAACTGCCCGCCGCTAACGTTAAACAACACTCTACTCCCGCAAGCAAACGAAGTGACATATCTAGGAGTACACCTCGACAGAAGACTCACATGGCGCCGGCACATTGAAGCGAAAAGAACACACCTAAAGCTAAAAGCCAGCAGCCTTCATTGGCTTATCAACGCTCGGTCTCCCCTTAGCCTTGAATATAAAGTCCTGCTGTATAACTCGGTACTAAAACCTATATGGATGTACGGCTCCCAATTATGGGGGAGTGCCAGCAATAGTAATATTGACATAGTCCAGCGAGCTCAGTCGAAGATCTTGAGAACCATCACCGGGGCACCGTGGTACGTTCGCAACGAAAACTTACAACGCGACTTAAACATCCTACCAGTCAAAGAAGTGATCGCAGAACAGAAGGAAAAGTACTTTACCAAGCTATTGTTGCACCCTAACCACCTAGCGAGAGGTCTAACAAGGTTAAGCAACCAATCACGTCTTCGTCGTAATGACTTACCTACCCAGCGTCTGACCTGAGAGACGCGCAACCAGAATGCAGTTTTAACACACTGTTAGCTAAATTTTAATGTTAAGATTCGTAAACTTATTGTTAGTCTCAAAATCTAGAGAAGATTCAATAAATAAAAGCAAAGTCATCAAAAAAAAAAAAAATTAAGATCATCGCTCATAGAAGAATTTAAAACACAGACGCCCTATGAAGAATTGCTGCGAAGACTGTACATCACCAACTGTAACGGAAGTCTACGTAAGTTGGTCGAAGAAAACGAACACAAATCTTACATAATCAGTAATAAGTTATTATCAGTAATAAGCATTAGATAATGAACCCAGTCCTATAATGTTATACAAAAATGCATTAAAAATAACTACCAAGAATGTAATAACTAGGAAACTACCTGACAGAATATACATGACCTTAACAAGGCATGATATCACCACAATAAGCAAATTAAAAGCTATTGCTCAAGCAGAAGGGATTTATGAATCTTATGAGATTCAGAATCACCCTAAAAACGATAACAATAATCGCAGAAATCAAAATAGATCTTATGCAAACTATTCAAATAATTTTCATTCAGATGATACGTCCAATTCTAAACCACAAAACTACCATTCAAATTCAAACCAAAATAATCAGAACCTTCACCAAGAGTTTAATAAAAAATTAAAAGAAGCTCAAAACCAAAACTCTTATAATTATTCGAGGGACACCTCAACAAGCCGTGGGCCTAACCCACCAGTGAAAAGACAAAGTGAAAGCCAAAGTGGCCAGTTCAAGATGGAACAAAGTGAAAATTTTCATCAAAGTGCCTCGGAACAAAACACACCATACATAAAAATTAAAATGAATGAAGTAAACCTAAAAAGTATCATCGATACAGGTTCTTCAATAAATCTTATAAAACCAAAACATTTTCTATTTTCCAACTTATAAAAACCCGATCAATGTTCAAACAATTAATGACTTTACTGAATTGTCAGAAAATATACTTTTCAGTCCCAGTAGACTTTGCCCTATAAAACAAAAATTTTACATTCAAAAATTTTTGAAAACTATGATATGTTATTAGGAAGGGAGAATTTAAAAGCCAGTACATCTCAAATTGATTACGAAAATGGAACAGTTACATTAGGAGACTATAAATTCACATTTCAAAATAGTGAAGAAAATTCTGAAGAAACTTATATAGAAAACCATTCAAATCCACCTTTAACCGAAGATAGACCCTTCAACTTCGCAATCGAAGATGAACTAGAAGAGTGTAATGAGTTCAGATTAGAACATCTTAACACAGAAGAGGTAGAAAAATTAAAAAAGGTTTTACATGAATTCCGCGATATTCAGTACCGGGAAAGTGACAATTTGACTTTCACTAGTACGATTAAGCATTCGATTCAAACAAAACACGAAGACCCAATATACAAAAGACCCTACAAATATCCACAGTAGGGCGGGTCAATTTTTTTCGCAAAAATCGTTCCCCATAATCGGAATCTACGAAGAATTCTAAGAAAATTTCACCATGAAACCATGTGTCTAAAATGAATTCCTAGTCCGCGCCGTGAAGCTTAAAGATTGCACTATGAGGTACATAAGGTATTTCGAGGTATTTAAGGCATTTTAATGTATTAAAAAAAAAAAATACGCATTTTCCAATTATGTTGGAGTCAATTCTGATTCATCTTTTTACAACAAATTTTATAATTTATTTTTAATTTATTTAACGTATAATTTTTTTTTAATTCGACAAAATGAGCCAAACTAGCCATGTACTGAGCCTCATATAAGACAGTAGGAGCAATGCGTCTATAACTTTTTAACGAAGTAAGGTATCGGTCTGAAAATTGAAATATATATTCAAAGGCATTTTAAGCAACTAAATAAAAGTAGGTGTGGCATGATAAAAGGCGTAATTTAATTTTATTTTTTTTTATAAAGTTTATTTGCTTGCAAAAAAATATATTATTACATTAAAAAGCTTTTGTATCAACGCAATTTTTACCACAAAATCTAAGAGAAATTGTAAACAAAGCAATCCAAAACAATGCATTCTTCGCCCATACAGAAAATATTTTGTTAACAATGCTTTTCGATGAAAGAAAAACAGTTCGCGAAAGAGCAATTAATAAAATTATGTATTATCGCGAGAAATTATATGACCCAACTAAACTTAGATCTTATAAAAAGAATCGCATTAATTTTGATTGCACCGATTATATGCATTTAGTTGACTTGGATAATGACGACATCTTATTTGAACCTCCATTTACTGCAAACATCCCACACGATCACTTTCTGGAATACATAAATTCTGCTGAAATACCACTGCCAGATCCAGCAATTCCATCGCACATTCAGGGCACCGAACGATGTGTGCAGTTGTTAACACATGTCTCACGACGAGTTATGCCACAGAATCGAGATGCTGTTATGTCATTGACTTTAGAAAGTCGTTCCAAAGTTCCTCAAATCGAGTCAAAGAAAGACTTGAGATTCTAATAAGATGCCGTTATATTCCAAGTCAACAAAATGCAAAAATTGCGAATTGGAAAGCAAATAAACTTTAAAATAAAAAATAAAATTAAATTCCGCCTTTTATCATGCCACGCCTACTTTTATTTAGTTGCTTAAAATGCCTTTGAATATATATTTCAATTTTCAGACCGATACCTTACTTCGTTAAAAAGTTACAGACGCATTGCTCCTACTTTCTTATATGAGGCTCAGTACATGGCTAGTTTGGCTCATTTTGATGAATTAAAAAAAAATTATAAGTTAAATAAATTTAAAAAAAAAATTATAAAATTTGTTGTAAAAAAATAAGTCAGAATTGACTCCAACATAATTGGAAAATGCTTATTTTTTTTTTTTAAATACATTAAAATGCCTTAAATACCTCGAAATACCTTATGTACCTCATAGTGCAATCTTTAAGCTTCACGGCGCGGACTAGGAATTCATTTTAGACACATGGTTTCATGGTGAAATTTTCTTAGAATTCTTCGTAGATTCCGATTATGGGGGACGATTTTCAGGATTTTTTGGACAGGAAAAAATTGACCCGCCCTAATCCACAGGCTTACGATCAAGAAGTCAATAAGCAAATCAACGAAATGAAAGAGCAGGGCATAATTAAAAAATCTAAATCCCCTTACTGTTCACCCATCTGGATTGTTCCAAAGAAAATGGACGCTTCAGGAAAACAAAAATTCTGGTTAATCATTGCCTACCGAAACCTCAATGAAATAACCATTGATGACAAATTCCCCATACCAAATATGGATGAGATCTTAGACAAGTTAGGCAAATGCCAATACTTTACTACGATCGATCTTGCAAAGGATTTCTATCAAATCCAAATGGATCCCGATTCAATTGCAAAAATTGCCTTTTCAACCAAGCATGGTCACTACGAATTTACTCGTGTGCCCTTTAGGCTTAAAAATGCGCCAGCGACTTTCCAGCGCTGTATGAATAACCTACTTGAAGATCTGATCTTCAAAGATTGTCTAGTTTACTTAGATGATATCATCATTAACTCCACTTCATTGGAGGAACACATATCATCCATTTCGAAAGTCTTCTCAAAACTTCAGGATGCAAATTTGAAATTACAATTGGACAAATGCGAATTCATGAAGAAGAAAACTGATTTCCTCGGGCATGTAATCAACAATCAAGATATAAAACCAAATCCGAACAAGATTAAGGCAATTTTTAAATTCCCAATACCTAAGACACCAAAGGAAATCAAATCATTCCTAGGTCTTTGCGGATTTTACTGCAAATTTATCCCCAATTTTGCAAATATTGCAAAACCTATGACAATTAAATTAAAGAAAAACACCACTATAAATATAAAAGATCCCACTTAATTGTCTGCATTCGAAAATTCAAAGTTTTAATAACGTCCGATCCGATACTAGTTTATCCAAATTTTGAGAAGCCATTCTCATTGACTACAGATGCTTGCAACTTCGCAATAGGCGCCGTTCTATCACGGGAACACAAACCCATTTGCTATGCAAGTCGAACTTTAAACGAACACGAATCAAACTATTCAGCTATAGAGAAAGAACTATTAGCTATTGTGTGGGCAACTAAGTATTTCCGTTCTTACCCATTCGGTAGAAAATTCCAAATCCTAAGTGATCACAAACCATTAGTTTGGCTCAGTAATATTAAAGAACCAAATATGAAATTACAAAGATGGAAAATCCGATTAAACGAATATGATTATCAAATGAAGTATTTACCAGGAAAAGAAAATAATGTAGCAGATGCACTTTCGCGTATAAAAATAGAAGAAAATTTCTTAGGAGAAGGTGTAGTTAGTACAGGAGCAACTATACATCTCAAGAAGATAGTCAACACCACATACCTATAACTGAAAGACCTTTATATTATTTTAATAGACAAATAGAATTTATAAAAGGTGATGATAACAAAGTCGAAACAACTCGAAAAAGAGTATTGTCTATTTTCACAATGAAATAGATTTTCCAATTTTCCAAAGAGCTTATTTAGAAATAATAATAAATAAGCTTGAAATTATTGACTTACAAACTTTCGCAGAGTTTAAAGAACGAATTTTAAAAACACATAAAAAGTTGCTACATCCAGGAATAGAAAAAACAATAAATTGATTTAAGGAAAAATATTATTACCCTGATTACCAGAAACTAATACAAAACTTAATTAATGAATGTGAAATTTGCAACATAGCGAAAACTGAACATAGAGATAAAAAACTCACATTCGAAATAACACCCGAAATACTTAATGTTAGGGATAAATATGTAATAAATTTTTATATGATAGATAAGAAACAGTTTCTTTCTTGTATAGATATTTATTCAAAATTCACAACAATAGTTGAAGTCCAAAGTAGAGATTGGCTAGAAGCTAAAAGAGCTTTACTAAAAGTTTTCAACGAAATGGGAAAGCCCATAGAAATAAAAGCAGACAAACACTCAGCAGTTATTAGTGCAGCTTTGCAGATTTGGTTACAAGAAAACATAAAAATTATCATACCTACAAGTAAAACAGAATATCAGATATAGAAAGGTTTCATAAAACTACAAATGAAAAGTTAAGAATAATAGGAAGCGACGATAATGTTGAAAAAAAAAAAACAAAGTTTGAAACAATATTATACATTTATAATCATAAAACAAAACATAAAGCAACTAATAGAACCCCAGCAGATATTTTTATTTATGCAGGAACCTCTGAGTATACCTCACAAGAGAATGAAGTAAATCAAATAAATAACCTCAATAAAAACAGAAATGATTTTGAAGTAGATACACGATTTAGACAAGCTCCATTGGTTAAATCAAAAACAACAAATCTTTCAAAAAGACAGGTAATATTAAAAAGCTTGATGAAAAACATTTTGAAGAAACTAATAGAGGCAGAAAAGTTACACACTATAGATGGAAGTCTAAAAAGAAGAAAGTAATTAACAAAAGTAAATATGTTAATTCCAGCACCAATGATGAAACATCCTAAATTGCTGATGTTACGTATATTATCAATTATTTGCACAACCGTAAACACTCAACGAGTCGAAGTAAATCCAATTCAAAATGACCAAGGATTCATCCTATTTGAGTCAGGAACAATCAATTTACCAATATCATTGTCTAACTACAAACGTAACACAAATAGAGAACTCTTTTGATTTATTATTAACTCAAAGCCATATTCTTAACAAGTACCCCCAAATAAAATATTTAATGAATAAATTAGAAAAGCAAATGGCAGGTATCAGAATAACAAGTCGTACTAAACGAGGTTTATTCGATTTTATAGGATAATCACTTAAATTCCCTCTTGGCACATTAGATGAAGAGGATAAGAAACAATTTGAAAATCAAATTAATATTATTGCCCATAATTGAATTCAGGCAAATAATCTTAATGATTTTATAAACACATTTAATCAACATTATAAATAATCAAAGCAAAATTTTGGAAGAAGAAAAGCAATTAAATTCATTAATTTTTAACATTGAACATTTTACCGAATATATAGAAGATATCGAACTAGGCCTACAATTAACTCGCTTAGGAATATTTAATCCAAAATTACTTAAACACGATCAAATAGATCATATTAATCACGAAAAATTAATAAACATCAAAACTTCTGCATGGTTCAATACACTTACAAATGAAATTTTCATAATGTCCCATATCCCATTGAGTAATCTTGAAACCAAAACTTTCTAAGTAACCCTTACCCAGATAAGAATGGACAAATCATAAATTAAAATATTGAAGGAAAATTTTATCTACACAATAACTTTGTTTCGAATTCAATCTCTAAAAAGATCATAAATGACCAATGCATAACAAATATAATAAAACATGAGACTATAATTTGTACTTTTAATAAATACCGTAAACAAGAACTCATACAAATAGTGGAGCCGAATATTATAATAACCTGGAACTTAACCAGAACCAAATTAAATCAAAATTGTAACGATTTAGATATGTATATTGAAAAAGATAAAACAATAAAAATATTTAATTGTACTATTGAATTAAAAAATGTTAAAATTTCAAATTGATCCCAACAATTTACGACCATTATGTTTACAGAATTCAATGTAACTAAAAGAGAATCACTGTCACACATTGAGATAAAAGAAATGATTATGTATAACAATAAAGAAAACAATATTTATAAATATTCAATAATTATGATTGTATTAATATTAATCCTCATTGTTATATACCACGTAGTGAATAAGAAAATTAAAACACTATTCAACACAATAACACAAAAATTTGTAAGAAAGCATTACACAAACATAAGTGCTAATGCTGAAACCGAATTCCAGTCCCACTTAACATATGTACCCTGAACTAAACACTTGAGGACAAACTAACCTCTATAGGTTGGGGGAGTAATATATCCACCTCCATAATAATTTCTTGTATGTGACACATACTCATAATTATTCCCCTATCTTCAAAATTCTTTCCCACAAATCATATTGTAAACATAAACACTTGTCGCGACGGCGACCAATTGCCACAAACAAAAAGATCCTATTACATTGGCGATCATGCCACTTTCAAAAGTCCAAAGTCAATAAAAATTTTCCACTTGCAACTTGAGGACTCAGCATTAATGCACTAACACAAACACCAAACATCACACGTATGTTAGCTTTAAGTCGCAGTAAGAAGTTTCATGTTAAAGCTCAGCATATTGGTAAATTAGTTTTTAAAGACACTTTCCTCGCCTAAAACGCGTAGCTCGCGAGCTTATAAATAACAATAAAGTAGTCTACCAAGTAAATAAAAATAAATCGCTTGTTTTATTTTTTTTACTGTTCGTGAACCGCGAACATATAATTATATATATTTACCTTTTTTTGTTTTTCACAAATAAAGTTTTGAAACTTACATTTAAAATAAAAACAAGTCAGAAAGTTACAGTCATGTTGCCCGACTGTGAGATACCCACTACCCATTTTGAATAAAAGCAAAATATTGCGGTATTTTTCTTAACATATAACAACAAATACTACAAAAATACTAAAATTATACCAAATTGTATAAATTGTATATAATAAATATATATACTTTATTGCGTCGGAGATGCCTCCTTCTACCTGTTACATACATTTCCTTCCGGCACAAAGTTATAATACCCTTCTACCCTATGGGTAGCGGGTATAAAAACAGTGGGACGGCAATCAATCACCTAATATTTGATTCATTCCGGTGATTTCAACTACCTTTTTTTATACTTTTAGAATTTAAGTAATTAAATGTGACAGATTAATTAATAAAAAATATATTTTACGCAACATTAAATAATGTAATGTTATTCGTTTTATTATTTAAATTATATTGTGATATTGTGTTGCCGACGGCAAAATACCGATAACCATAAAGGGATCAAATTGGTAGCCAAAAGGACGAGTTTCTATCGAAACTATGTTCCCTAAATGTCGTGACGAAAAAGAAGCATTTAAAAGAATATTGTTAGTGCTAAGAATCGATTGAATAAACATAAAACCTAACGAACTGAGATTGTAAAATCGTAAAGGCGAAGGTCGAGGGAAAAATCGATTCGGGCTGTCGTGGTAAAAATTGGAGTCAAACTTGATCTGCTTGCAAAGATAACAAGTTATGTCGGAAACGAATTAGATCTCTATGTCTTATAGTCTCTGAAATCTAAGTGTTCACGCTGATCAAGAATTTATACAACATAGGGTCGAAGATCGCTCCTTCTGCCGGTTACATTCCTTTCCTGTCGGCACAAAGTTATAATACCCTTCTACCCTATGGGTAGTGGGTATAAATGTATGTATATCTCTCATTCTCTCTAAGATCTAGGTGTTTATACGGACGGACAGACAGACATGGCTATATCGTCTCGGCTGTTGATGTATGTACATACATTTGCGGACACAAAGTTATAAAAGTTAAAAATAGAAAAATATGACGAAGGCCACTTTTCATATTTCAAAATTTTCCAGATTGTCAATCAAATCAACTAAGTATACAATTTCGGGATGTCGCAGAAGGCCTTTGGTGAATCTATCATGTCGCAAAGACTTAAAAGAGGGTCGGAACGTGTTGATAATATTGAGCGTTACCATCGAAGGAATTTGAATATAATTGGAATATCAGATCTTATCTAATACCACTTTGAAAGGCACCAAAATGCATATCCTTCAGCAACCGTCTTAACTGTAACTTCTGTCTAATCCTAAATGTCAAGAAACCACTCAGGGGATCGCGCTTCGAGACGATTGATGATATGAAAGCTGAATCGAGGAAGGCGTGAGGACCATACCAGAAAGGTATTCAGCATGTTTCGTGGATTACAAAAAATACTTTGGCATATGTAAGTGTATTTTATCATGAGTTGATGAAATTGATTTAGAAGAAAAAATAATGATTTTTAATTTTACAACGAATTTCACTTACTTTTTTCCCACAGTATGTTAAAATTTGGCAAGTTATTCTATTTTTTAATTTGCGATGGCATAAGTGGACGTGGAAAACGTGGCTGTCGAAAAGCAAATAAGAGCTATAGTCGAGTATGCAAGTATTATTCATCTCATACATTTTATTGGGTTAGAGAAGGCTCCTTCTGTCTGTTACACCATTTCCTGACGTTACAATATTCTAATACTCTTCTGCCCCATAGTAAGATGGTATACAATAAGTCAGAAAGATACGGTCGAGTGTGCTAGACTATAGGATACCCGTTACCCATTTTGAATACTAGCGTAAATGTGAGCGAGCAACGTGATGAAGAAGCTTCTTGCCGCGATTCACTATGCATTAAAAGCAATATATAAAAATAACTACTTACCTTTCGCAATCTTCAATATCAGTACAATGAGAAGTTGGATTGTCATTTATGACTTTTTCGCGCTTTTTCATTTCTTCATCCACTCGCCGCATTTCACGCAAAGCAGTTGCGACCTAGAATTTGAAAATATAATTTTAGAATATTGCTGCTAGTTGTTTTCTTTTATTTTTTTTTATCAAAGACACTTTTATCAAGAGATACATTGGTAAAAAATAAGATTACATATTATATGCTGTTCTTCGGGCTGTATTGACTAGAAGAGATCATGATCGGATCAACAGCATTGATAACCTCCTATTTAATGCTGATGACATTGTAATCCGGAGTGCTATCATTAGAGTTAATTAAACATTGTATGCAGTATATCACATATGAAGTAAAATGCCTCAAGAGAAAAAAAAACTGATACCCTTAAATAAAAACTACAAAATTTGTAATATAAAGTGACAAAGATCATTGCATAGCAGGGCAGAAATAATGCAAATGAACGATCCCGGATATCAATCATCTCCAAGGATTACATTGCATCATTGCAGGGCACATCCATTTAAAGCTACTGCAACCGTTTACAACCACTAAAACTATTTCCTAATCACATTTTAATTCAAATACCATAACTTGTACTGAGCTCCTGATCAATAAACAGATAGACAGACTAATACCCTTTTGCTGGGCAGAAGATACTTTTTTTTTTGCAAGTTACATACATTTTCTGTGAATATAGAGATGTCGAATATGTCTTTCTGACCATTATTCTTGCATTAATTCGTATATATGATGCTTTACTTACCTCTCTTGCAAAAACTCCTCGTAATCGACTTTGTATAACTATTACACTTCGGCGTTTTCTTAAAAAATCAATCCGTAATTTCCATCCTCTACATGCATGCTGTATAATAAGAATGGCTCTTCTCATTCGTATATAGTTTTTAGAGCATGAATAGCATCTCCAGTTTTTTTGGATTATAATCGAGCTAGCACAAATCTTATGTTTCCTGGCTTCCTCCAGCGGTTCGTATGCTGCGCTTCGTAAAAATAATTTTGATTTTCCAATTTGCCATTCCGTTTCTACGACTTTTAACTCTTTTAATACTAACGTAATATCAGAGCGGGTAAACGAACATGACCTTTTTTTTATAAGACATTTATATTTTAATATAAAATCTTCGAAATTCAAATGAATAGGAAAACCTTCTTTTCTAATTCGAATTATATCTAATATTCCTAGATATTGAAGTTGATCAAGTACCAAAGAGTCATTGTAATCATTGGGTTTCTTAAGAGTATTTGGCTTAATACATCTCACATACCAAAGCTTTGTATTGTGAAGTACATCAATTAAGCATTGTAGTTGTTGACGGAAATTATCACTAACCGTTGATTTCGTTTTACCCGTCCCCCTTTGACTAGTTGTACCATTATGCATCCATATAGAACAAGCAGAGTCCTGGTGTTTAGAAAGTTCGCAAAGAAATGAATGTTTACTACGACTCATAAAGTCAAATAAGACGTCCTGGTGCACATCCCGGTTTTTATCCACAAAACCGTCAACAATATAAATTACTTTTCCTGCGTAATGCTTTATACCGAATTCAGTTTCCCAATGTCGTCGATCCGTACCTTTGATGTACATTGGGTTGTATTCAAATTCAGTATGTAAATTAGTTAAATATGCTGCATCAGATCCTTTGGGCATATGGCATTGTTCAGTCAGAAGTTTAAATACACATCTAGGAGGTTTCTCAATTAATTCTAAGCACAAAGAGTTGTCAGTGAATTCCACGTGAGTATAATTTATTTCTTCTTGATCATACTATATAATGAAATAAGAATAGATTGATGAGTTTAGTTATTTTGCCTATAGATTTGTAATATAGAAAATACTTATAGGATGATCTTCAATTATAATTATAACATGATAATGTTTACTTTCAAATATTTAGGGTTCGGTATAATTTTACTGTTTAAAAAAAACAGGTACAGTACAGCAGACTCGAATAATCTACAGTCGAGTCTGAGTTACCCACTATGCATCTTCAATAAAACTGTGTACTTAAAAGCTAATATTTGGTATATTGATATTCTACTACATTGAAAATATACTAGAGAATACAATATATACCAGATTGTCAACTAAAACAACGAAAACCCGATTGAAGAAGGCGATCTTACCATACAAAAGGATTTTTGTACCCATTGCATAGCAAAAACATTTTTGTACCCATAGGGGAGTTACCACCACCGCCTCTTTCCCTACCTCTGTCTCGCCTCCGCCCAACAAACCGCCACGAGCGACACATGTGGGTCACTCGATATGTTAACAATATTGCAACATTGTTGACATCCGTTGGATATGCTGATCCACGTCTGGGATATTTTGCCGACTAAGCGGAATAGCCCAACGACAGCGACCAAGCCAGCTGCCTTTCGAAATCTGCCTACGATGCAGATTCCGATTCCATTTATTCCATGTACCCATATACCCTAGAAACTAAGCTACTGTTTAATAAAGAATAATTCTAAAAAGGCAACTCTACCAAGAAGGTTTACTCTTGTTCCAAATCTCAAGCTTTTATTTCATCATTAATTCACCAATATTGGGACTTCCAATTTATAACTGGCGCAGCCGCAATTTCGAACCATCTCCCGGAGGATGAGGATACCAATCTTAAGGGTATGTCCAAGGGTATGTTGGTTGGCGGCAAGGGTATGTTATCCATATTGATGCTCTTGATGATTGACGCAGCTGCACAGCGAGTTCCGATCGGTTCGAATACCCAAGCTCAACTAACTATTGCATACGCGCTCACGTCAAAAACTCACTCAAGTCGACCGTATACAGCCATCTCTGTCTTACTCAAGACTCTTGGTATCTTACCATCGAACCTCACTCAGCAGCAGAGCGTCTCTGCCTCTGCTGCCGTGCTTTCGCTCAATATCAACGAGTAAAGCAGAAGCAGGGAATTCCCCGAATTCCCAAATTACCAGAATGCTACATTTGCTAGGAATCACACTGCGACACGGCCTTCCTGACCTATCACACATCCACCCATGTCCAAGTCACATACCAGACTCTTTTAATTATGGTATCTCTTGGTTTTAATAACATTATTTTCTATTACAATTTACAAACTTACAGAGCCGCTTACACAAACATTAACTGACAATTTTTCTTATCGAGGAAACACAATTTCCTTTTGTTTACTAACATGATACATTTTCAACTTCATAATCTTATTCATATCATTTAATTCTAATCAGAATTTTCCAATAATTCAGATTTTACATAACTTAGATTTGTCTCTTAGTTTCTCAATTTAATTTGGTGTGCACCGCCATAACACTTCTCATCCCTGTGAGACAGCTGTTATGGTGCGGTCCTCTTCCCCTCTTGGGACACAGGCGCACGCTTACTAACGCCGTCTATTAGTTCGTTCCCCTCCTGGGAATCGCCATCACTTAGGCCATCGAATTCTTCGTTTAATTCGTCAATTATTTGTCTGTTTTGAATATTTATACGTTCGCTTATTTACTAATGATTTTAGTTCATATCGATCGCCGTCTAAGACTTTGATCACCTCAAATGGACCTTTAAATTTGGGGTCGAGCTTTGTCTGATGCCGTTCTTCGTTTTTCAGCAAAACATGATCACCTACGTTATGCTTCAT
The DNA here is from genome assembly GCA_019972355.1 of Drosophila kohkoa. Taxonomy (NCBI): domain Eukaryota; kingdom Metazoa; phylum Arthropoda; class Insecta; order Diptera; family Drosophilidae; genus Drosophila; species Drosophila kohkoa. The sequence goes on from BJEL01000067.1 coordinate 187,023, forward strand.
AATCTTTGACTTATTTTTGTCAAATCTTTGTTTGTCATATCTTGCATTATTTTCCATGTTTTCCTGGCTTGAATTCTAATCTGTTCTCTGTCTACATCATTGTCTTCTACGTTTATTGACAATAAACCAAAAGGCCTAGCTTCTTTTCCTATTAATAGCTCTAAAGCGCTAAACTTGGTGGCTCGATTTGCAATACAATTCATGGCCAGTTGTACTTCAGCCAATGCCATGATCTCTGACTCGTTTCAACTGCTGTCAGCATTGTCTTAAGGGTGTTCATCACGCGTTCCACCTGTCCATTTGCCCTAACAGCTCCGGTAGCGATCAAATGCAGCTGAATCTTTTGAGCGGAACAGAAATTGCGAAAGCCTGAGCTAGCAAAACAACGACCTTGATCCGCTATTATTCTAGTTGGCAATCCAAATAGCGCCACAACCGATTTCACGGCTTTAATACAGCTTTCGGTGTCTATATTCAGTGTGTGGTAAAAATAAACAAACTTGGTGAATGCATCTATTAAAACAATGACGTATTCCTTCCAGTCGTTTTTGCCACTCATTTTACCCGCTATATCGATGTGTACTGTGTGCCATGGTATCTCTATCTTAGGAATTGGATGCAATTCTGCCTGGACCTTTCCATTTGGGGGTTTTGCTAGTTTGTACATGATACAATTTTCCACAAATCTACGTACATACTTGGTCATATTCTCGAACCAGTAATATCCATATGCCTTATCTAATGTTTTTTCCCATCCTAAATGCATAACAGATTCGTGTGCGTGGTTGATCACTGCCCACCTAAACGCCCTTGGAATTACCGGCAAGCACCTTGTCTTACCATTCCTTTGTATTTTCCTATGCAATATACCCTTTCTTAATTCAAATGTTTTATTTAAATTTACCGGTAACTCATTATTGCGTAACTTGGATGAAATATTGATTATTTCAGGATCGCGCTGCTGTTCGGACACCAACCAATCGGTCACTTCAGTAAGATTAATACGCTTCTCAATTATTTTATCTACACACTTATTTCCTTCTGACAGTGGATTTCGGGAAAGGAAATCGACATGTGCCATTCGCTCCCCTTTTCTATATTCAAGATCGAAATCGAATGACTGTAAAAACCCCCACCATCTATGCACTCTTGGTGTTAATTCCATTTTGGTGCGACTGGCCTTTAAAGAGTTACAATCAGTGTAAACGACAAATTTACGACCTTGTAAATAATGCCTAAAATGCTTCATAGCATTGACAACTGCTAAAGTCTCGAGTTCGTAGAGTGGTATTTTGTTTCTGCCGGAGAAGTACATTTGCTATAATACTCCACTACATAGGATTTATTTTCGATTTTATGTAACAATATCGCCCCGTAACCAATGTAGCTGGCATCTGTGTGCAATTCTATTGGATATTGTGGATCAAATATAGTTAATACTGGGGCCTGTGTCAATACACCTATTATTTTCAAACGTTTTTATTCATGTTCTGACAACCAGACAAAATTAGCATTATTCTTTGAAGTAAGCGTATACAATGGTTTTAATATTTCGGAAAATTTTGGAATGAATTGTCGAAAGTTAGAAGCTAAACCAATGAACTGTCGTAATTGAGTAACAGTTTCCGGAGGTGGCAACCCTATCAATGCCTGGATCTTTCGTGCATTTGGCCGAATTTCTCCATTCGTTATTTCAAACCCAAGGTACTCAATTTTAGTTTTAAGAAACGAACATTTCGTTATATTAAATGAAAATCCGGCTTTGCTTAAGGTGTCCAACACTACCTCTAGTCGTTCTAACGCTTCATCTTTCGTTTTAGCTACTACCATAACATGGTTAAGAATTCGTACTGTCCATCAGGTGTAACGAAGGCCGTTCGCTCAATTGAATCTGGGTGTGCAGGGATTTGGTAAAATCCACTTGCCATATCTATACACGAAAAGTACCTTGCACCACGAAGACGAGCTATTTGATCCGAAATAAGAGGCAAAGGATATTTATCGGCAATTGTATTGTCGTTTAAAACGCGGTAATCTACACAAAGACGATCTGTGCCATTTTTCTTCTTAACCAGCATCATGGGACTAGCGAATGGTGAACAGCTGGGTCGAATAATTTTTGATGTAAGCAATTCATCAATTTTGCACCGAACGTGCTTCCTCTCATCTTCGCTAAGCCTATAAGGTCGGCGTTGCACAGTCTTTTGTGGATCTATTAGCCTAATTTCTAATTGACCTGTCGTCACACGAGTCATTGGAATTCCGTCAATAAACCTATCAGAGTGACATCTCAGCATATTGTTTAATATCGTCTTATCAGAATCGTTTAAATTGGTATCAGAATTTATGATTTCTTCATACTTCACTAGACTCAGAACATTTACTCTTTTTGTCTTATAAAAGCAAAATTTATCTGCATCATTTGATACACCAAAGCCCAGGCTTAAAACTTCACGGCCAATCAACACGTCATGCTTCAAATATTTGTCCATAACTACATGTAATAAAACTTCTAAACAATATTGTTCAATATTAATAATACTCAGAACTTGCGATGTGCTACAAAATGAATCGTTATTTATGCCATTTAAAGTTACAATATTGTGAAATCGTTTTCCGGTGAGTTTATCCGCAACACTCTCCTTGACCAGTGAACATTCGGCTCCAGAATCGAAACAATATGGAATAGACTCACCGGATAAGGTAATTGTTCCACTTGGTGGAGCTACTGTACAAAAGTCAACTCGCTTCTCGTAGCTCTTGCTGTTACCACCAGTACGATTTTTGGGGCATACAGAAGCCACATGTCCGTTTTCACCGCACTTAAAACATTTAATTTTTGATCGATCCTTCAATCCGGCCGTGCTGCTCACGCTATAACTCCTTTCTGTTGGGGCTGATGCTTTCTCCATTCGAGAGCGGCATTCTGCATATTTGTGGCCAGCTTTTCCACAAAAATGACACTTCACCTGCGACTGCATTCTTGTTTTCTTCTTATCCGGACCCGTCGAATATCCGTCCTCCTCGTTGTTGCGCTTCTTGAAAGCATAAGCCTGTAGCTGCTGCTGCAGCTCATTACGAGTCGTCACATTCGTTGTAAACAGCCAACGCAACAATATTATTAATTTGAGCCATGTGAGCTAACGCTACTGATACCGCAATCTCCATCAAATTCTTTGCCTTCCACTTAGAAAGCAATAGGGTGACAATGCGACTGCCGTACTCAGCGAAACTCTCTCCAGCTTTGGGACGTCCGTTCAAAATGTTCATCAGTATGGCAGAAGTTGTCTCAATGCCGACGAAACGTTGGATGAAGAGTTCCTTAAACTGCGGCCATGTGATGCCAGCGAAGCATATTTGGGACAGCCATTGCGATGCACTGCCTTCTAATGCTTTGCTTAACGCAATCACAAGCGCACTGCCTTCGAGAGCATTATCCGCAAAAATTAAGTCGACACTGTGGTACACCAAGCTGATGCATCTGCTCCAGCGGTGTCAGGGCAAAACTTGGGTAGAGTGACATGGAGTGCTCTCCCGTCTATTGCCGGTGCTCTTGGTGCCTGCATGGATCTTATTATTTCCATTAAATTGCTATTTTGCTCTTCTAAGGCTGCCCTATATACGCTAGAGCTGTCCTTTTTTGGCGGAGTCAATCCCACTTCTGATGTCGGCGGCAAGGGTATTGATGCTCTTGATGATTGACGCAGCTGCACAGCGAGTTCCGATCGGTTCGAATACCCAAGCTCAACTAACTATTGCATACGCGCTCACGTCATAAACTCACTCAAGTCGACCATATACAGCCATCTCTGTCTTACTCAAGACTCTTGGTATCTTACCATCGAACCTCACTCAGCAGCAGAGCGTCTCTGCCTCTGCTGCCGTGCTTTCGCTCAATATCAACGAGTAAAGCAGAAGCAGGGAATTCCCCGAATTCCCAAATTACCAGAATGCTACATTTGCTAGGAATCACACTGCGACATATTTATATATAACATAATAATGAATTGAAAATGTTGGACAGTGAGAACGGAATATCAAAGTTGTAATAAATGCCAAACAGTGAACTTTAAAGAAAAATAAGTGAAACAAAGTTGTATATTTATGTATGTGTAAAGTGTAAATTAGTTACAACGTCAGTCGAGAAAATGGTGAGTGAGCCGACGCATTAGCCGTCACACGAACGTTGTGCCAACAGTTTGGTTTGATCATTTAGTGCAAATGTTCGAATCAAACTTCTTGTTGGATCCGATGCGGTCTGACGCAGGTTCAGGGCGAACTTGTGTCGGCCACACCGGAGCCGACAGTTGGTGTGATACAACATGTTGTGAGGTTGGTGTTGGCTCAACATCACAACAAGTGCACAGCCATTTAGGGCAAATGGTTTGAGCCATGATACAATTATACAAGGTAGTCCCGTCGTCAAAAAGCTGTCCGTAATCTATACCGCACATAAGTGCGAGTGAAACGACTGCGCCCAGTGAGTGCGAAAGAATCGACAGTAGAGCTTTGTGATTAACCCTTCAATGGCGCATAGAGTTTAATTGTTCCACTATATTAAAGAGTTGAAATATTTTTTATAATTTAATTTATTATAGTTTAGAAGTTGACAGTAATCGTTGTTTTTGTTTTTGATTACTAATTTTTTTGTTCAGGTTCTTAATTCTATCATAAAGTTCATATATATATATATAATATAATTGCAATCTGACATTTTTGTCTTGCACAAGGGTTAATATTTAGGGAAAAAATCGTCCGCATACAACCTTTCCCTTCAACAAGCACGAGCGCACTGAGCGATAACACTCTGTAACCGAACGAAAAAGCGTACGACGGCGCTACCTTGTATAATTGTATCATGGTTTGAGCTACTCGTTGTCGTGTGTTGGAGTTGCAACTGCAGGTTCAGGGCGAACACGTATTACGACCAGTGATGCCAATTTGTCCTTTTTCCGGACAGATCTGTCCTGTTTTTAACGCTTCATCCGGAAAAAATTGAAAATCATCCGCATACCTGAAATCTGTCCTTTTTTTAGATTTTTCATTCGGAAATCTGTCCTTTTTTTTAAATCTAATTTTAATTGTTTTTTTTTTTTAATAGTTGCTTTCGCGCTCAAATTTAAATTTATTATCAGCTGTAAAATATGAAACAGGTGGCAACTTTTCGCGGTTGCCATACTTATATCGAAAGTTTAGTACAAAATTAATCGAAATACAACTCTATTTACCGTTTACTTGCTCTTTCTGTTTTGGTACTGATCGAGCAATTTCAAAATTTGTATTAAATTCAAAATGCCAAAAGAAGTATATAAGCAAAAGTTTCGGGATTGCTGGCTACTGCAGCCCGATTTTAAAGATTGGATTAGCCGACATAATTCGGACATCAACAAAGCTTATTGCAAATACTGCAAATGCAGTATTAACTGTAAAATAGACCAGTTAAGAGCGCACATGACAACAAAAAAACATGTACAAAATACGTCATGTTTAGTGAATCAAAATAAAATTAGTTTCGAGCCGGTGAAATCATTAGAAACTTGTCACCAAGAAGCTGCGATAGCTATGTTTATAGCCCAGCATTGTGCTATTGAGCCGGTTGGTCACTTAAGTGAATTGCTAAAGACACATTTTGACGCCAAGAAAGTTAAATTGCACAGAACCAAGTGCACTAACCTCATTAAAAATGTAGTGTCTGTGCACTTTAATGAAGATTTGCGTCTTGACCTGGGCAACGAAAAGTTCAGCCTGCTAATTGATGAGTCTACCGATATTAGTATAACCAAGCTTCTAGGTAAGTAACAGTCGTTAATGTAGCCAAATATATTTAAATTTTTGTGTTTTCAGGTGTGGCTATAATATATTACAGCGCTCAATGCGAGAAAATTCAATCAACGTTCCTTTCACTCGTTTCAATTGAAAGTGGAGACGCACTCAACATTACCAAGTGCCTCCTGGATGAGCTGTCTCGCCTTAAAATTCCCGTATCAAACTTGATAGGAATCGGCACTGATAACGCCAGTGTTATGGTGGGTAGCAAAAAAAGCGTTTATACATTATTAAAGGAGAGCGTGCCGTCGTTGATTCTTGTTAAATGTGTGTGCCACTCAGTGCAATTGGCTGTCAATGCAGCTTGCAAGGTGGTTTTACCGGAAGCACTTGAATTTCTTATAAGTGAAACGTACGCTTGGTTCTGTAAGAGTTCAAGTAGGCAAATTGCCTATAGAGAACTATATAAATGCATTAATAGTGATGAGGTATTTTCGTAAATATGTTTTAACGTATAAATATGTGTTTTAACATCTGTAATGGATTACTAATGTGTTTGTTTCAATATTAACTATACTAAAATTTGTTGTTGTTTGTTGTTCGTACTTGTCCTAGTAGTTTGTAGTAAAATACAATTTATACAATTTTATTTAAATATTATCCTATTTAATTTTATATATTTCATTTAAATGTATACATCACAAGGCTCCTCTTAAAATCACCAGAGTCGCTGACACAAGATGGCTATCTATTGAAAACGCAGTCAAACGCATAACAACTCAGTGGATTGAACTCAAATTGCATTTTCAAACTGCAGCGTTGGCAGAAAAATGCCACAAAGCAAATATATTGACTGATTTATACAATGACGTCAATTATTTATATTTGCTATTTTTGAAGCCAATTCTTGACGACATGTCAAGAATCAATAAAAATTTCCAAAGCAAGGTCGCCGACGCAACCAAATTACTGGGCGATTTCATTGTGAGCATTAATTGCCTTAAATCGAAAATAATACCAATCGAAGTGGAAGTTAACGTTCTCGAGGAAGAATTTGAACAACATGTCAAAAGAGATTTATATTTAGGATATGAATTTGAATCCAATTTGACAAATTTAAAAGAGAAAATTGATGATGAAACTGAGATAATAATTCGTCGTACCTGTACAGATTTTGTGATCAAATTGATCAATCAATTAAAGCAGAGGTAAATATGTTACTTGTATAAATTTTATTTTTAAAATACAAAAATTTTTGGATGTATTTTAGATTGCCGGGCAATTACTCCACACTAAAAAAAATAGACGCATTTTCGGTTGATCGCATTTTAAAATCCAAAAAGCACCCAATTCTGCCTATTTTGAATATATTTTCAATAGATTCTGAAATTAAAAGCAAAATAATTTCACAATATTCCAATATTCACTTGATAAATTGGGAAAATATTGAAAATACTTCAAAATTTTGGACAGAAGTGAAGAGATATCGAGATTCTGCAGGCAACAACCCCTATGAGGATCTGGTGAATTTTGCTCTCAGCCTGCTTTCATTGCCATGGTCAAATGCTGAGGTAGAGAGAGTTTTTAGCCAAGTAAACTTGGTGAAAACCAAAATTAGGAACCGTTTAGAGGTAGATACATTAAATGTCATTTTGGCAATCAGGTAAATATATATATATTTTAAGAAATTTACCACTTATAAATTCATGTACATGTATTCTTTCTTCAGATTCGGATTGCGTCGCCATAAATTATGTTGTCATAATTACAACTTGCCAGAAAAGTACCTCAAATTAATTGGCTCCATGGCCACTTATGAGGACAGCAATAATGGCGATGTAAAAATAATTGAAGATGCCTTAAAACTGTTATCTTAATAATACAAAATAAAATTACTATAAACAAACTTTTTGTCCCTTTTTCTATCCTTTTTATAATATTTTCATCCTATTTTTCCTGTTTTTTTTCTCAATCTGTCCTTTTTTTTCGAAAAAATATTGGCATCACTGATTACGACGCTCCAACGCAACGACTGTGGAAAAAGTTATTCAGTGCGAATATGCTAATTCTGTATGATGTTGCATGTTCAGTGCGAACATGAGGGAACACAATGTTCAACTCAAAGACTAAGAAACAAATGTTTTCCAGTGCAAGTCTGCACGTATTCTTAGTCTTAGAGGTCCACTGGGAGGCACGATTAGGTCTATGAAGCCAGAGAATCTCAGAGAAGCTTATAGATTGGCAGTTAAGGAAAGGGATATTTACCTTAGGCAGAGACAAGACGGTTCTGGAAAGCTGAACTGGAATAGTGCTAATCCAGCTTCAGACACTAACACAAACAATAACCAAATTAGAAAGTGGAAGCAAAATCAATAGGGAAATAACCAAGACAACCAACAAGGAAACAATCAATACGGATATAACCAACAAGGAAACAATCAATACGGATATAATCAACAGGGAAATAATCAGTACAAACATAATTAACAGGGAAATAATCGATACAAACATAACCAACAGGGTAATAATCAGAACAGAAATGGCCAGCAGGGATACAGCAATTGCAACCCTTTAAATCAGAAAAATCATTCTAATACCAGGGCAATTCAAGGTCCTCCCACTCCCACAACACCGTCTGGATACGCAAACGTGCATTTTACCGAACAACAACAATACGAACTGCACAACATTAACGAAGGAGAAAATTTTCAAGGGCCGGCCTCGGCCCACAATCAGGGTACTTAAACAAAGATAAATATGGCCCTATACTTCCATACGTAGTTATCAATCTGGATGACAAACCCTTACGGTTTCTGGTAGACACAGGGTCCTCCGTCTCTTTTATTAATCCTGATTTAATTCCTAAAACAGAACACATAGAATTGAACAATCCCGTCATAATAAAGATAATACACACAAACTCTACACAAAGGTCGATATTCCGCTTTCAAAGAATTCAAACACCACCAACACTTCTCCATGATTTTGTTTCACTTCCATGATTTCTTCAATGGCTTGATAGGCATGGACATACTCTCACCAATTAACGCCGTTCTCAACCTGCCTGAATCGAGTCTCCAAACTACACTTTGCAAATTACAAATTTTTCAAGAAAGAAACCCCGCTACAAAAGTCCACATAATCGAGGAATTTTCTAAGGTCGTATTATTTTTACCAGTAAGTTTGACTAACTAAGTTAATAACAGCTTGATGATTTCCGGTGAAGTCAAAGATAATAATAGCTTGATGGAGGTAGTAAACTATGCCGACCACAAACAGAACTTTGTACTAGATTCACATTTAAAAGCCGATCAAGAACTGGAGATTGGTCATAGACTATAAAAAGCTTAACGAGAACACTAGACAAGATCGGTCGAGCGAAATATTTTACGGCTCTTGATTTAGCTAGTGGTTATCACCAAATTGAAATGGAGCCAAAAGACTTACCTAAAACAGCCTTCACGGCAGAAGGAGGCCACTACGAGTTCATAAGAATGCCATTTGGGCTTACTAACGCCCCAGCTACCTTCCAACGAATTATGGATAATATTCTAGCCGATCTCAAGGGCAAATGTTGTTTAGTATATTTAGACGACATAATTGTTTTCTCATCATCACTACAAGAACACGTAAATGATTTACACAAAGTGCTCTCGAAATTAGCTGAGGTAAATCTTAAACTTCAACCGGACAAATCTGATTTTTTCGGAAAGGAAATCAATTTCCAAAACCAAAAAGGAAATTAAATCATTCTTAGGCCTCTTAGATTATAGGAAATTCATTAGGGACTTTGCCTCAATCACCAAACCTTTGACACAGCAACTAAAAGGAAAGACAATGGTCAAGATAGATGAAGAATACATCCGAGCCTTTGAAAAATGCAAAATCTTACTTCGCAATGACCTCATCTTACAATACCCTGATTTTACAACACCGTTTGTACTAACAACTGATGCCAGCAACGTGGCAATCGGGGCAGTACTATCACAGAGTCAAGCAGGAATAGAACGATCCGTATCATTCGCTAGTAGAACACTGTCCGACACAGAGAGAATTTACTCTACAGTGGAAAAAGAAATGTTAGCCATTATCTGGGCGACAAAATACTTCAGACCATACCTGTTCGGCAATAAATTCAAAATCAAGACGGACCACCGACCCTTAACATGGTCAATGAACTTTAAAGAACCAAATTCTAAGTTAGTTCGTTGGAAACTCCAACTCTTAGAATATGTCTATGAAGTGGAATACAAAAAGGGAGCTGAAAACGTATGTAGTGGCTGACGCGTTAAGTCGCATCGAAACTAACGTCCACGACGCGACGCCCACGAACAACCAGGACTTTAAAAGCTCCAATTCCCCCTTGAACGAATTCAATTTACAAATTATACTCAAAGTAGGACCCAAACCAAACAAACTCACACATACTCACATGACCTACGCTATCATGACGAATAACGACATATTCCACATTTTCAATCAAACATATAAAAAATATTTTGCAAATTCAGGGTTATACAGAATAGTTAGATGTAACATACTACTAAAAGATTTAATTACGACAGAGGAGCAAGACACTCTTATCAAAGAATATCACTCTCGCACAAACCACAGAGGTATAGATGAAGCACACAGCCAACTTAAACGTCAAGCGTACTTCCCATATATGAAACAGAAAATTGCTAAAATGATAAATGACTGTGACATTTGCCAATCCCTAAAATACGACAGACAGCTCCAGAAAAACAATTTCCAGGTGACCGAAACACCAAAACTACCATTATCCGTTGTCCATATCGATTTGCATACCATAAACGGGAAGACAATTTTAACCATAATCGACAAATTCTCTAGATTTGCTAGTGGATATACAGTGCCAGCTAGGGACTGTATGAATATTGTAAAGGCTCTTACCAACTTTCTGAATACATTCGGTATACCCCAAAAAATAGTACACGACCAAGGAGCTGAATTTTCTGGATATATACACACGTTATTTCTTTCCAACAGTCTTCAAGCAACGCTCCAGTTGAAAGACTCCATTCCACGTTAACAGAAATTTACCGAATTATATATGAGGGAAAAACTAGAAATCAATCATGATGATATTTTGAACGAAACTTTTATAACGTATAACAACAGCATACACTCAGCTACGAAACTGACACCTCACGAACTCTTTACTGGAAGAACACACACGTTCTTAAGGGAAATAGAATTCAACAACGAACATGACTTTTAAAGGGAATTAAACGAATTTGGGGCCAAACTATACACAGAAATAGCACTAAAGGCCCAATAAATGGTCAAAATTAGGACAGACAAACTCAACTTGGACAGGGAAGACCCTATTCCTGTAGAACAAGATGACATAATATTTAGGAAAGAAAACAGAAGGAATAAACTGACACCTAGGTTTTCTCAACATAAAGTGTCAGAAGACAATGGGGTCACAATTGACACCACTAAAGGGCAAAAACTACATAAAGACAAGATTAGAAGAACTAAGAAGAAAAGTGACTAATCTAATCCCCCATTTCCTCAAACTTTTCAGGATGAGCCTGTTTTCGGCCCAAGAATTCCAGATTCGACATCCTGCACCCCAATCCCCCTTCGTAAAAATGGATCTAGGAAAGGCAAAGGTAATACGTTCCTTCCGAACTATAGCGCACACAATAGATTTAAACGATTTCATAAAAAATATTAAAAAAAATTGAAGAGAATATTAAGATTACAATGGATATGACTTTTTCCAAAGAATTAATTGCATCCTTACAAATAAAAATTAAACAATTATACGATAGGATTCATTCTATTCAACCGAATATCAGGAAGAAACGAGGAGCCATAAATGGTCTCGGTAGTTTAGTTAAGATCATTACAGGCAAAATGGATGCCGCTGATGAAATTAAAATCAATAACAAATTCCAAGAGATAGAAGGAATAGAATATAATTTGAGTAATAGCAATAAGAATCAACTTATAATTAATAACAATATAATCGATAGATTTAAAAATATTACTGAACACATAAACAATGAACAAAATACCATCAACAAATTTGTAAACAATTTTAAAGATAACGTATATCTAAGTTAAAACAAGAACACAGAGAAATACACATGTTACAATATTTTAACCGCATGGGCTATAGTATAGACGTTTTAAGTAATCATCTGAATAATATTGCCGAAAGTCTTCTCTTAGCTAAATTACAGATCATTCCTAAATTTATTTTGAGCCCATTGGAAGTTCAAATAATTAAAGACATTCTGTCGGAACAAAACATCAACATAGAAAATGCCTTCTAATGCTTTGCTTAACGCAATCACAAGCGCACTGCCTTCGAGAGCATTATCCGCAAAAATTAAGTCGACACTGTGGTACACCAAGCTGATGCATCTGCTCCAGCGGTGTCAGGGCAAAACTTGGGTAGAGTGACATGGAGTGCTCTCCCGTCTATTGCCGGTGCTCTTGGTGCCTGCATGGATCTTATTATTTCCATTAAATTGCTATTTTGCTCTTCTAAGGCTGCCCTATATACGCTAGAGCTGTCCTTTTTTGGCGGAGTCAATCCCACTTCTGATGTCGGCGGCAAGGGTATTGATGCTCTTGATGATTGACGCAGCTGCACAGCGAGTTCCGATCGGTTCGAATACCCAAGCTCAACTAACTATTGCATACGCGCTCACGTCATAAACTCACTCAAGTCGACCATATACAGCCATCTCTGTCTTACTCAAGACTCTTGGTATCTTACCATCGAACCTCACTCAGCAGCAGAGCGTCTCTGCCTCTGCTGCCGTGCTTTCGCTCAATATCAACGAGTAAAGCAGAAGCAGGGAATTCCCCGAATTCCCAAATTACCAGAATGCTACATTTGCTAGGAATCACACTGCGACATATTTATATATAACATAATAATGAATTGAAAATGTTGGACAGTGAGAACGGAATATCAAAGTTGTAATAAATGCCAAACAGTGAACTTTAAAGAAAAATAAGTGAAACAAAGTTGTATATTTATGTATGTGTAAAGTGTAAATTAGTTACAACGTCAGTCGAGAAAATGGTGAGTGAGCCGACGCATTAGCCGTCACACGAACGTTGTGCCAACAGTTTGGTTTGATCATTTAGTGCAAATGTTCGAATCAAACTTCTTGTTGGATCCGATGCGGTCTGACGCAGGTTCAGGGCGAACTTGTGTCGGCCACACCGGAGCCGACAGTTGGTGTGATACAACATGTTGTGAGGTTGGTGTTGGCTCAACATCACAACAAGTGCACAGCCATTTAGGGCAAATGGTTTGAGCCATGATACAATTATACAAGGTAGTCCCGTCGTCAAAAAGCTGTCCGTAATCTATACCGCACATAAGTGCGAGTGAAACGACTGCGCCCAGTGAGTGCGAAAGAATCGACAGTAGAGCTTTGTGATTAACCCTTCAATGGCGCATAGAGTTTAATTGTTCCACTATATTAAAGAGTTGAAATATTTTTTATAATTTAATTTATTATAGTTTAGAAGTTGACAGTAATCGTTGTTTTTGTTTTTGATTACTAATTTTTTTGTTCAGGTTCTTAATTCTATCATAAAGTTCATATATATATATATAATATAATTGCAATCTGACATTTTTGTCTTGCACAAGGGTTAATATTTAGGGAAAAAATCGTCCGCATACAACCTTTCCCTTCAACAAGCACGAGCGCACTGAGCGATAACACTCTGTAACCGAACGAAAAAGCGTACGACGGCGCTACCTTGTATAATTGTATCATGGTTTGAGCTACTCGTTGTCGTGTGTTGGAGTTGCAACTGCAGGTTCAGGGCGAACACGTATTACGACCAGTGATGCCAATTTGTCCTTTTTCCGGACAGATCTGTCCTGTTTTTAACGCTTCATCCGGAAAAAATTGAAAATCATCCGCATACCTGAAATCTGTCCTTTTTTTAGATTTTTCATTCGGAAATCTGTCCTTTTTTTTAAATCTAATTTTAATTGTTTTTTTTTTTTAATAGTTGCTTTCGCGCTCAAATTTAAATTTATTATCAGCTGTAAAATATGAAACAGGTGGCAACTTTTCGCGGTTGCCATACTTATATCGAAAGTTTAGTACAAAATTAATCGAAATACAACTCTATTTACCGTTTACTTGCTCTTTCTGTTTTGGTACTGATCGAGCAATTTCAAAATTTGTATTAAATTCAAAATGCCAAAAGAAGTATATAAGCAAAAGTTTCGGGATTGCTGGCTACTGCAGCCCGATTTTAAAGATTGGATTAGCCGACATAATTCGGACATCAACAAAGCTTATTGCAAATACTGCAAATGCAGTATTAACTGTAAAATAGACCAGTTAAGAGCGCACATGACAACAAAAAAACATGTACAAAATACGTCATGTTTAGTGAATCAAAATAAAATTAGTTTCGAGCCGGTGAAATCATTAGAAACTTGTCACCAAGAAGCTGCGATAGCTATGTTTATAGCCCAGCATTGTGCTATTGAGCCGGTTGGTCACTTAAGTGAATTGCTAAAGACACATTTTGACGCCAAGAAAGTTAAATTGCACAGAACCAAGTGCACTAACCTCATTAAAAATGTAGTGTCTGTGCACTTTAATGAAGATTTGCGTCTTGACCTGGGCAACGAAAAGTTCAGCCTGCTAATTGATGAGTCTACCGATATTAGTATAACCAAGCTTCTAGGTAAGTAACAGTCGTTAATGTAGCCAAATATATTTAAATTTTTGTGTTTTCAGGTGTGGCTATAATATATTACAGCGCTCAATGCGAGAAAATTCAATCAACGTTCCTTTCACTCGTTTCAATTGAAAGTGGAGACGCACTCAACATTACCAAGTGCCTCCTGGATGAGCTGTCTCGCCTTAAAATTCCCGTATCAAACTTGATAGGAATCGGCACTGATAACGCCAGTGTTATGGTGGGTAGCAAAAAAAGCGTTTATACATTATTAAAGGAGAGCGTGCCGTCGTTGATTCTTGTTAAATGTGTGTGCCACTCAGTGCAATTGGCTGTCAATGCAGCTTGCAAGGTGGTTTTACCGGAAGCACTTGAATTTCTTATAAGTGAAACGTACGCTTGGTTCTGTAAGAGTTCAAGTAGGCAAATTGCCTATAGAGAACTATATAAATGCATTAATAGTGATGAGGTATTTTCGTAAATATGTTTTAACGTATAAATATGTGTTTTAACATCTGTAATGGATTACTAATGTGTTTGTTTCAATATTAACTATACTAAAATTTGTTGTTGTTTGTTGTTCGTACTTGTCCTAGTAGTTTGTAGTAAAATACAATTTATACAATTTTATTTAAATATTATCCTATTTAATTTTATATATTTCATTTAAATGTATACATCACAAGGCTCCTCTTAAAATCACCAGAGTCGCTGACACAAGATGGCTATCTATTGAAAACGCAGTCAAACGCATAACAACTCAGTGGATTGAACTCAAATTGCATTTTCAAACTGCAGCGTTGGCAGAAAAATGCCACAAAGCAAATATATTGACTGATTTATACAATGACGTCAATTATTTATATTTGCTATTTTTGAAGCCAATTCTTGACGACATGTCAAGAATCAATAAAAATTTCCAAAGCAAGGTCGCCGACGCAACCAAATTACTGGGCGATTTCATTGTGAGCATTAATTGCCTTAAATCGAAAATAATACCAATCGAAGTGGAAGTTAACGTTCTCGAGGAAGAATTTGAACAACATGTCAAAAGAGATTTATATTTAGGATATGAATTTGAATCCAATTTGACAAATTTAAAAGAGAAAATTGATGATGAAACTGAGATAATAATTCGTCGTACCTGTACAGATTTTGTGATCAAATTGATCAATCAATTAAAGCAGAGGTAAATATGTTACTTGTATAAATTTTATTTTTAAAATACAAAAATTTTTGGATGTATTTTAGATTGCCGGGCAATTACTCCACACTAAAAAAAATAGACGCATTTTCGGTTGATCGCATTTTAAAATCCAAAAAGCACCCAATTCTGCCTATTTTGAATATATTTTCAATAGATTCTGAAATTAAAAGCAAAATAATTTCACAATATTCCAATATTCACTTGATAAATTGGGAAAATATTGAAAATACTTCAAAATTTTGGACAGAAGTGAAGAGATATCGAGATTCTGCAGGCAACAACCCCTATGAGGATCTGGTGAATTTTGCTCTCAGCCTGCTTTCATTGCCATGGTCAAATGCTGAGGTAGAGAGAGTTTTTAGCCAAGTAAACTTGGTGAAAACCAAAATTAGGAACCGTTTAGAGGTAGATACATTAAATGTCATTTTGGCAATCAGGTAAATATATATATATTTTAAGAAATTTACCACTTATAAATTCATGTACATGTATTCTTTCTTCAGATTCGGATTGCGTCGCCATAAATTATGTTGTCATAATTACAACTTGCCAGAAAAGTACCTCAAATTAATTGGCTCCATGGCCACTTATGAGGACAGCAATAATGGCGATGTAAAAATAATTGAAGATGCCTTAAAACTGTTATCTTAATAATACAAAATAAAATTACTATAAACAAACTTTTTGTCCCTTTTTCTATCCTTTTTATAATATTTTCATCCTATTTTTCCTGTTTTTTTTCTCAATCTGTCCTTTTTTTCGAAAAAATATTGGCATCACTGATTACGACGCTCCAACGCAACGACTGTGGAAAAAGTTATTCAGTGCGAATATGCTAATTCTGTATGATGTTGCATGTTCAGTGCGAACATGAGGGAACACAATGTTCAACTCAAAGACTAAGAAACAAATGTTTTCCAGTGCAAGTCTGCACGTATTCTTAGTCTTAGAGGTCCACTGGGAGGCACGATTAGGTCTATGAAGCCAGAGAATCTCAGAGAAGCTTATAGATTGGCAGTTAAGGAAAGGGATATTTACCTTAGGCAGAGACAAGACGGTTCTGGAAAGCTGAACTGGAATAGTGCTAATCCAGCTTCAGACACTAACACAAACAATAACCAAATTAGAAAGTGGAAGCAAAATCAATAGGGAAATAACCAAGACAACCAACAAGGAAACAATCAATACGGATATAACCAACAAGGAAACAATCAATACGGATATAATCAACAGGGAAATAATCAGTACAAACATAATTAACAGGGAAATAATCGATACAAACATAACCAACAGGGTAATAATCAGAACAGAAATGGCCAGCAGGGATACAGCAATTGCAACCCTTTAAATCAGAAAAATCATTCTAATACCAGGGCAATTCAAGGTCCTCCCACTCCCACAACACCGTCTGGATACGCAAACGTGCATTTTACCGAACAACAACAATACGAACTGCACAACATTAACGAAGGAGAAAATTTTCAAGGGCCGGCCTCGGCCCACAATCAGGGTACTTAAACAAAGATAAATATGGCCCTATACTTCCATACGTAGTTATCAATCTGGATGACAAACCCTTACGGTTTCTGGTAGACACAGGGTCCTCCGTCTCTTTTATTAATCCTGATTTAATTCCTAAAACAGAACACATAGAATTGAACAATCCCGTCATAATAAAGATAATACACACAAACTCTACACAAAGGTCGATATTCCGCTTTCAAAGAATTCAAACACCACCAACACTTCTCCATGATTTTGTTTCACTTCCATGATTTCTTCAATGGCTTGATAGGCATGGACATACTCTCACCAATTAACGCCGTTCTCAACCTGCCTGAATCGAGTCTCCAAACTACACTTTGCAAATTACAAATTTTTCAAGAAAGAAACCCCGCTACAAAAGTCCACATAATCGAGGAATTTTCTAAGGTCGTATTATTTTTACCAGTAAGTTTGACTAACTAAGTTAATAACAGCTTGATGATTTCCGGTGAAGTCAAAGATAATAATAGCTTGATGGAGGTAGTAAACTATGCCGACCACAAACAGAACTTTGTACTAGATTCACATTTAAAAGCCGATCAAGAACTGGAGATTGGTCATAGACTATAAAAAGCTTAACGAGAACACTAGACAAGATCGGTCGAGCGAAATATTTTACGGCTCTTGATTTAGCTAGTGGTTATCACCAAATTGAAATGGAGCCAAAAGACTTACCTAAAACAGCCTTCACGGCAGAAGGAGGCCACTACGAGTTCATAAGAATGCCATTTGGGCTTACTAACGCCCCAGCTACCTTCCAACGAATTATGGATAATATTCTAGCCGATCTCAAGGGCAAATGTTGTTTAGTATATTTAGACGACATAATTGTTTTCTCATCATCACTACAAGAACACGTAAATGATTTACACAAAGTGCTCTCGAAATTAGCTGAGGTAAATCTTAAACTTCAACCGGACAAATCTGATTTTTTCGGAAAGGAAATCAATTTCCAAAACCAAAAAGGAAATTAAATCATTCTTAGGCCTCTTAGATTATAGGAAATTCATTAGGGACTTTGCCTCAATCACCAAACCTTTGACACAGCAACTAAAAGGAAAGACAATGGTCAAGATAGATGAAGAATACATCCGAGCCTTTGAAAAATGCAAAATCTTACTTCGCAATGACCTCATCTTACAATACCCTGATTTTACAACACCGTTTGTACTAACAACTGATGCCAGCAACGTGGCAATCGGGGCAGTACTATCACAGAGTCAAGCAGGAATAGAACGATCCGTATCATTCGCTAGTAGAACACTGTCCGACACAGAGAGAATTTACTCTACAGTGGAAAAAGAAATGTTAGCCATTATCTGGGCGACAAAATACTTCAGACCATACCTGTTCGGCAATAAATTCAAAATCAAGACGGACCACCGACCCTTAACATGGTCAATGAACTTTAAAGAACCAAATTCTAAGTTAGTTCGTTGGAAACTCCAACTCTTAGAATATGTCTATGAAGTGGAATACAAAAAGGGAGCTGAAAACGTATGTAGTGGCTGACGCGTTAAGTCGCATCGAAACTAACGTCCACGACGCGACGCCCACGAACAACCAGGACTTTAAAAGCTCCAATTCCCCCTTGAACGAATTCAATTTACAAATTATACTCAAAGTAGGACCCAAACCAAACAAACTCACACATACTCACATGA
Source organism: Drosophila kohkoa (assembly GCA_019972355.1). Taxonomy (NCBI): domain Eukaryota; kingdom Metazoa; phylum Arthropoda; class Insecta; order Diptera; family Drosophilidae; genus Drosophila; species Drosophila kohkoa. Next base: position 205,911 of record BJEL01000067.1, read on the forward strand.
CCTACGCTATCATGACGAATAACGACATATTCCACATTTTCAATCAAACATATAAAAAATATTTTGCAAATTCAGGGTTATACAGAATAGTTAGATGTAACATACTACTAAAAGATTTAATTACGACAGAGGAGCAAGACACTCTTATCAAAGAATATCACTCTCGCACAAACCACAGAGGTATAGATGAAGCACACAGCCAACTTAAACGTCAAGCGTACTTCCCATATATGAAACAGAAAATTGCTAAAATGATAAATGACTGTGACATTTGCCAATCCCTAAAATACGACAGACAGCTCCAGAAAAACAATTTCCAGGTGACCGAAACACCAAAACTACCATTATCCGTTGTCCATATCGATTTGCATACCATAAACGGGAAGACAATTTTAACCATAATCGACAAATTCTCTAGATTTGCTAGTGGATATACAGTGCCAGCTAGGGACTGTATGAATATTGTAAAGGCTCTTACCAACTTTCTGAATACATTCGGTATACCCCAAAAAATAGTACACGACCAAGGAGCTGAATTTTCTGGATATATACACACGTTATTTCTTTCCAACAGTCTTCAAGCAACGCTCCAGTTGAAAGACTCCATTCCACGTTAACAGAAATTTACCGAATTATATATGAGGGAAAAACTAGAAATCAATCATGATGATATTTTGAACGAAACTTTTATAACGTATAACAACAGCATACACTCAGCTACGAAACTGACACCTCACGAACTCTTTACTGGAAGAACACACACGTTCTTAAGGGAAATAGAATTCAACAACGAACATGACTTTTAAAGGGAATTAAACGAATTTGGGGCCAAACTATACACAGAAATAGCACTAAAGGCCCAATAAATGGTCAAAATTAGGACAGACAAACTCAACTTGGACAGGGAAGACCCTATTCCTGTAGAACAAGATGACATAATATTTAGGAAAGAAAACAGAAGGAATAAACTGACACCTAGGTTTTCTCAACATAAAGTGTCAGAAGACAATGGGGTCACAATTGACACCACTAAAGGGCAAAAACTACATAAAGACAAGATTAGAAGAACTAAGAAGAAAAGTGACTAATCTAATCCCCCATTTCCTCAAACTTTTCAGGATGAGCCTGTTTTCGGCCCAAGAATTCCAGATTCGACATCCTGCACCCCAATCCCCCTTCGTAAAAATGGATCTAGGAAAGGCAAAGGTAATACGTTCCTTCCGAACTATAGCGCACACAATAGATTTAAACGATTTCATAAAAAATATTAAAAAAAATTGAAGAGAATATTAAGATTACAATGGATATGACTTTTTCCAAAGAATTAATTGCATCCTTACAAATAAAAATTAAACAATTATACGATAGGATTCATTCTATTCAACCGAATATCAGGAAGAAACGAGGAGCCATAAATGGTCTCGGTAGTTTAGTTAAGATCATTACAGGCAAAATGGATGCCGCTGATGAAATTAAAATCAATAACAAATTCCAAGAGATAGAAGGAATAGAATATAATTTGAGTAATAGCAATAAGAATCAACTTATAATTAATAACAATATAATCGATAGATTTAAAAATATTACTGAACACATAAACAATGAACAAAATACCATCAACAAATTTGTAAACAATTTTAAAGATAACGTATATCTAAGTTAAAACAAGAACACAGAGAAATACACATGTTACAATATTTTAACCGCATGGGCTATAGTATAGACGTTTTAAGTAATCATCTGAATAATATTGCCGAAAGTCTTCTCTTAGCTAAATTACAGATCATTCCTAAATTTATTTTGAGCCCATTGGAAGTTCAAATAATTAAAGACATTCTGTCGGAACAAAACATCAACATAGAAAATGAGGAGCACATTTACAGACTCATCAACTTGGAAACAACTAATGAAAATAATAAAATCATTTTTAAAATTAAAGTACCGATATTTGAAAAAGAAGTCTATACTCCAGCTCACATGGTACCATTACCCTTAAATAATACACAATTTGTAATACTTCCTAAGTTTTTATTGTTCAACCCAAAATTTAAATTAATGTACTTAGAATCTAAATGTCCTAAAATTCATAATTTGTACTTTTGTAATAATGCGGAGTTTGGGCGGACGATTAATGAAGACTGCATCAGGAAGATTTTGGAGGGATGGCCTGCTACCTGCGACATGCATGAATCTGGAAACGACGAAAATATAATCGAGCCGGAAATTGGACATATTATCATCATGAACGCCATGAACGTCAACATCAACTCTTTGTGCGGCCCTTATACCACTATCAACGGTACAGCGATAATTACTAATTACTAATAATAATTATCACCTATGACGATTCTGAAGTTAACATCCTTGAGGATGTGAAGATCTCCTTACCCAACCCAAGCCTAATACTGGTTAAGAATAACACAATGAAACTTAATCTACGCCACCTAGAGATGCAAAATCTAAACAACAATCAAGAAATTTTTGAAGTAAAAGAAGCAACAAGTCATCTAATCTCTCTGTACACTTGGCTAGAAATAGCTAGTGTACTTCTAATCATCATATGTCTGCTGAAGAGAAGGACCATAATTTTCACTCCAGGCGAGCCACAACAACACGCCGTTCCGACCGTTCGTTCGTTCTGGCCGTCACTATATTCCAGGGGGAAGGAGTTACCACCACCGCCTCTTTCCCTACCTCTGTCTCGCCTCCGCTCAACAAACCGCCACGAGCGACCCATGTGGGTCACTCGATATGTTAACATTATTGCAACATTGTTGACATCCGTTGGAAATGCTGATCCACGTCTGGGATATTTTGCCGACTAAGCGGAATAGCCCAACGGCAGTGACCAAGCCAGCTGCCTTTCGAAATCTGCCTACGATGCAGATTCCGATTCTATTTATTCCATGTACCCATGTACCCTAGAAGCTAAGCTACTGTTTAATAAAGAATGATTCTAAAAAGGCAACTCAACCAAGAAGGTTTACTCTTGTTTCAAAGCTCAAGCTTTTATTTAATCATTAATTCACCAATATTGGGACTCCCAATTTATAACTCGGGTAATATAAATTTGTGTATTACACCTTTTTAATCTATCAGTGATGAGTATATAAGTATATACATATAACTAAAAATATATAATTTGAGAGTCTGGAAGTTTCTGGGACTGCATAGGATTGACTGCAAAGGATTGACATCGCAACTTGCTGCGCAATTAGTTAAGGAAATTATCCAATAACTAGGCTCCTACATCAGAAGCTGGGCCACAAGAGCAAGACCAACCAAAATCAAAAGTGAAGAAACAGTACAACAGAAAATATACCTTAACATCACATGGAAGAAAATTTTAATAAAAGCCAAAGCCAAATCCGTACAAACAATATGGTGATGTGACTACTTCTTCGCAAATCCTTGTCGTTTCAGTCATCTTAGTCGACAGGCAGGTAGTAGACGCCTTGCGAGTCTCATCAGTCTATCGCTGTATTTGGCAACCTTCGGCTGTTTTAAAGTAACTCCTTCTATCTGGATAGGGGCGTAGTTAGTATCAGCGTTTTCAGCGTGAAGCATGGGTTAACGATTTTCAGGGGGTTTATCTTCAAATTCCATCTCCTGCACCAATCAGCCAGAGTGATAAGGTATCCCTTCTACATGGTTCTTAGAGTTGTACAGGACAGCCACGTCGTCTGCATATATGTTATAATTAATGCCTTTGAGGGAGATTCCATACAGTCGTCATTGGGAGTAGGTATATCTGCTGTGTAAAGAAAGTATAACAGAGGCCCAAGCATACTGCCTTGCGGCATGTATGTAGTATTGAAACCCAAAGGCGTCTTGAGTCAGTTCGGTGAGCTCTTTCCATTTTTCTTCAATTCGGATGCAGAGTGCTCTCTAATAAAAAATCATTCTATCAATAAGATTGCTGATGAGAGATATGTTAATTTTGTATTATTATTTATTTTGTATCTACTAAGCACCAGCGCAAGTAAGGTGGAACATTTTATTGATAATGATAATCACATGAGCAATGCAGATAAACATGAATTGAAAAATTTTGAAAAAGTATTCTGATTTTTTTCCATTTGGACTAAAAAAAACGATCTTTCAGCGTGCAATTGTTTGTGCTTTAGGCGACTTGTAAATATACAGTAGTCTACATTCATGATGTGTTAATTGTTGCCAATATAAAGAAGGAAGCATTTGACAATTGATTGATTCATATATATGTTAATCAAAAAGTGTGCGCACAGGGACTGAGTATCTAGGGTTTTATATAGAAGAAGGAGAAATAAAACCAAATCTTCGAAGAATACAAGCCTTTTCTGTTTTATCAAAGCCTAATACAGTAACACAATTCAGACAAATTATAGGGATTGCACCATATTGTAGACAATTTGTTCCAGGTTTTTCCGATCAAATGAAAACATCAAATCACTTTAGAACTAAACAAGATTGTTTGAAAGAGAGCACGAGCAAATTCGTCGAATAATAAATAGTATACTCAATTCAATTGCATTCAGATGCGGCGCCGATGGGTACGTGGAGTAGTAGGATATTTTCGCAAATGCACAACGACTTTAGAATCAAAAAATTACTCTTACAAATTAGAAACATTAGCGGTGAAGATTATCTCACCGGTGCACAATGGCGCATTTTATTTAATTTTTTAAAAAAGGCATTTAATACATATTACGAGTAAACCAGACATTTTATAAGGCGGTTTTTGCCATTTTGTTACTATATGCCCAATGAATCTATCATAGAAAAGTGGGCATGGCAACAACCCTACTGCCCATAAAAATCGGAAAGACTTGAATATTACGGACACTTGTAGAGATATTACTATAAAGTTTTGACTCTAAACTAATATGCTCTTACGTTTCAGAATTCGCTAAACCTCTAAAAAAAAAAAAAGACACGCCCTCCCGCCCCAAAATATTCAAAAAAATTGAATATTTTGGACAATTTTTTATTGTCACAAAATACTGCTCCAGACGGCCTCCATATTCGATACAGAGCACAAATCGGTGTTGGAAAACGTGATGTTCTCTGGGAAAAATTAAAATTGTGCGAAAAAGTGAAGAAAAAAGCAACTATTGATAAATTTAGAGTTAACAACCCTACATCATACACTTGGAATTACTGCTAAATTATGCTAAACTCATTTTCAAAATCCTGTCCAAAGTTGAAAATTGTTCCACAAAACCTAGCTTAAGAAGCATTTATTAAATGAAAAAATGCACACATAAACACGGCCAATTTAACATACATACATTTAATGGTTGTCAACATTAATAAAGGAATAAGAAAGTTCACTGAAAAAAATTTGCAAAGTTAGCCTACGAGCTTTTAGATGCAACAGCTAGCTTTACAGCTGTTGTGCTCAAAAGAACTGTTAAGTGTTAAGTGATAGCCATGTCCGTCAGTCCGTATGAGTACCTACATAGATCTCAGAGACTACAATTTTTTTTCGACAGCATTTGTTATGTTTGCACGCAAATCAACAATAATCGAATAACAAGCGAAATTTTATACATAGCTAGAGTCGCGAATTGCAATTGTAACTATAGTAATTGTGATTCGATAAAAATTGTCGAAGTTATTAAAGAAATACTTTTGTATGGGCAAAAACGCCTGCTATGCTGTCGTTTGTATGTATGCGTATACGTATCTACAATGTAGATTCTACATGCTCTCCTATATTGGTATGTGTATGCATGTATAGTTTTTCAACGAAGATAAACACAACAATTGTTCATGTCTTAGATGCTTAGAGTTAAAAAGTGTCTGCATAAGGACTGCATTGGCTCTGCTGATAATTCGCAAGCCCACCACATTGTGGTGCGCGAGCTCAAATCCCAATCGAGAATACATGCATTTTTGTTTTTGTTATATTTTTTTAATGCGATTTATATTTTTTCATTCTTTTTTCTTACTGACATGAGTAAGAAATAATTGCGCATTAATTTTTGATGAATTTCTGGATTTGAGAGACTATAAGAGATAGAACTATGAGTTTTTTTCGACAGCATTTATTATGTTTGCACGCAGACCAAGTTTGTTTCAAATTTTTAATACGCCCACTTCCGCCTCACAAATCGACAAAAATCGTATACCAAGCGTAATTTTTAATCTAGAGTCTCGAATTTTAGTATATACCTACAATAATAACTATAGTCTTTTTGGTTGCGATCAGATAAAAATAGTCGAAGTTATTAAAGTAATACTTTTATATGGGCAAAAAGACCTACTTTCTCGGGGTATTTTATGCATTGGCTGACAATCTAGTATATTTTGCACATCAATATACAAAATATATAATTTGAAGTGTGATACATTGTTTTGGTATTTTTTTTTAGAATATTATCGCAATATATTGCATTTGCTCAAAATGGGAAGCGGGTATCTCGCAGTCGAGCACACTCGACTGTAAATTTCTTACTTGTTCTATTTGGGATACTTTTAAAAACGCATAAAATTCAAAGAACGTAGTCGAATGCGCCTTAGTGAGGTTGTACACACAGATTGTAACTCCCTAAAAGCGAATCGAATGAAATTGACCCCACGAGTACATAAGTAGTGGGCGTTTATGCAGTCGTTTGATTCAGTATAAAATATCGTGCAAATATCAGCGCACTAGTGCTATTGATAGGTACAGAAGCAATGCCACTGCGAATGTTTTTAAGTGTGCTCAATATGATAAGGAAAGTGTTCATGAGCAAGTCGTGAAACATAAGATTGGTAATCGTGTCGAAAACTGAAGATCGGCATCAGACGAAATTTGTTCCTAAGTTCAAGTAACCATTTGTCGTGCTTGAGTAGTTAATGGTGGCTATTATTTGTTAAGGTCCTTAAATAGTAAACGAACATAAAAATATCCGCATGAGCGCTTGCGAAGACTACCAAAGAATGAAGTCATGTCTGAGCTGGTTGGTGATCTTGGCGGCAACAAAGTTGTGTAAAAAGCCTTAGAACTGTGTAATGATAATATAGTTAGGCAAAGTTCGGTTTTACACAGAAAACTACAAGATACTATAAAAAAAAAATACTTTCATTTGAAGATATGTGAAATATAAGCGAATTTCTGTAATAATGCCAAAGAAAGGACAGTGATACAAGTCTTATATTCTATTGCAGCCACGAGGACGCGTTAACTCGTCGTTTTAAATTGAAAGGTTAAAAGATAACAAGTAGGAAGTTTATGTACTTACGATAGATTGCTCCAATGCAAAAACGTAATGATTGAAAAACTTGTGTAATTTTTCATTAGTATAATTTATACAAAGTTGTTCAAACGAGTTCTTTGTAAAATTTTCGAAGCCAAATATATCAAGAACTCCAAGAAACGTATTGCCATATTGTCCTGGGTTGGTGCAGCTATTAATTTTATAAACCAGCCAAGTAAATGTTTTTGAGTACAAAGCTTTAGCCATCGCGTGTCGATTTTCTATGGCCTAAGAATATTGAAAAAAGAGAATGTGTTTTAATAACATGTAATGATAATAGGTAAAAGGTATTGCATTTCAGAAAACATTCTAAAGATTTCCGTTTAGTTAATAAAATTTAATAAACCAGAATAAGTACACTAATCTAATTCAACATAGGAACTGTTTGCATGACTGTATATTAATAATTGCGCGTGTTACCTACCCCTAGAATACTTAAAAACCATTAAAAAATGTTTATGTCAGTCAAAAAGAGTAATCACCCACAAAAAGTAGATGTTTTTCTTAAATTTTGTGTCAGCTGGTAATCAATTAATTGGGTCAACAATATTTGCTCAATATGAACACCAAATTATAACAGCAGCAGCTTAGCTAAAATGGTCTCCTCGAATTTGGGGATTATTCATAGAACATTAAATCTAATTTATAATGGCAGAAGTGACCGCACTCACCAACTGACTGTGTGGTCCCAATCAACATATCGGTTATCGATAGCGAGAAAATTTCGTATATTGTGCGTGTGACCTTGTGACTCACACAGTCACACTGATCGAGCTTCTCCTGGTGCTATTCACCATGATACAAACATACAATTATCTATAATTGTATCATACTAGTCACCTGGCCCTCTTTTAGTGCTTTTTCATTCCCACATGTTTTTCTAAGTTCAAGACAAGTGCTTTTGCGGCAAGTACTATATAAATAAATAAAGTAAAATTTTATAAAGTTAAGTTCTTTTTTCAAAAAGTTTATTATTCTTCGAATTGCATTTCTTCAAAATGGGTTGTGGGTAACTAACAGACTGTTAGTAACAGTCGAGCACACTCATTAATCCTCAAATATAAAATGATGTGGATGTGGATGATGTTATGAAAAACTTTGACAATATCATGAGTTAATTATGCGATTTGTATTAATTTTTGGTACCATTATGATGATTGACTTTTTCCACGTGTCTGGAAAGTATATGATTTTTGCAATGTCTTGTGGCCTAAAAACATTCGGTTTAAGCAAATTGGTCAACAACTGTTTATAGATGAATTGTAAAACATTTTGAGTGTAGTGCTCATTGGGGTCTTCAATGCTGAAATGTAGAACTTGCTGGGGGTAGTTACTCTATGTTGAGATCTTTCCCGATCTAATAGCAGCAGATAGGTGCATTTGTCGTTGACAATAATACATTTGCATTGGAATCATTTGCAGTGATTATACGCTCAACCATTAAATAGCAACTCTTTCACCTTATTGAGGTTTTTTTAACGTGTATGTGTAAACAAATTTTCCTTAAATTGCTTTGCACAAAGCTTTAATTTTTTCATCTTTCTCAAACATTAGTCCATCTTGAAACGCCAGATTCAGCCTTTGAGCAAAGCGATTCCGTATTATTAATAATTCACACGCTTTCCGCATGGGAACTAGCATTATCGATAACAATGTTGATTTTGACGATGGCGTTCCAATGAATGAAATATTTATTTTATGGGTTTTGTGATATTTTGATCTGAATAAATCGTTTTGCCCACAAGATTTTTTGGCGCTAATCTTGAACTTGATCTGCGTGTAAAAATAAGAACGAACAAAATTAGAGCTGTATTTCTTATAGTCTCTGAGACCGAGCTGTTGTCACTGATCAAAAATAGTGGGATGACATGCTTAATACATCTTTTGTCGCTACAAATATCATAGAGACAACTTAATGACAAGTATTTATGATCGAACGTGCTATTACTCTATATTTTATGTATAGATTCAATATCGGGTTTACCACAATGCAGGGTCATTGCTACGTGTTGTAATTGCCGATTATCAATTTATGCAAATTTATTTTATTAACTATACAGATAATAAGATCGATCGGCGTTGTGCAATCATTACGAATATGCGAAGGTAAAAATTTCACTAGCCACAGGAATAATTTCATTAGCACAAAGAATTGCTTCGTTTATTTAAAAATAGGATTGATGGTTTGTAAACAGATGATTGTAGAATTATGACTTGAGCTGACAAAACAGTAGTTCGCCAACATGCACACAAAGATTTAATACTCGAACAATAGACGAAGTAGCAATAGCAATTGCTGGTGATTTATTTATTTTTTTCAGTTGAACCACGGCTTTCTTCTCGTCCACTATACCATAAGGATATTTTCGATTTTTCTTACAATTATGTTTTCATTGTCGCGAACGTCGGCGAGTGCAGTCGTGTTTTCTTTTTGTCTTCTTATCGTGCAACGAAAATTAAATAAAAACAAAGCATAGTGCAGTGCAAGCTCTAAACAAAAATACACAGTGGACGAAAAGATGCTTAGTGCCATGAACTTCGTACTTTTTGTGTAAATAACAAGAAGAAAATCAAAAGCATTAAGCTATGAGTGAATTCGACACTCATACGGTGCTTCAACGTCAGCAAGACGAGCGTTGGCTCTCTCTGCAACGAAACAACGCATACCATTCAATCGTGTCAATGCAAGACAACGCGACCGCAAACCCAACAAAAACTAACCAACCGCGATCAATAACCCCAAGCCCGAGCAATAAACTCAATCCAACATCGCAAGGCAGGGCGCGTTCTTGCTCTCCTGCGCTCTTGTTGGATAAAAGCCCATACCCTTCCCTCATGCCAACCTGCTTAGCCACGGTCACCAGTACAGTGACGTCATTAGCAACTGTAACTATTACAACAACTACAATGGTATCGACTGCTCGCGAAATACCATCTACTGTAACAACGAAATCTGCTGTGCAAGCAAATAATGCAGCACCGCGCGCTCTCTTCAAAACAACGTTCGGACGTACAGACTGGTATGGATCGCTACATACAAATAAAACGTAAGCTTTGCCCGCAGAACTCTAGACTTGGTAATTCTGCTAAAATAACTCGAGGCACCTCAAAACAATCTACAATAGAGAAGCCCACAGAAGCAAACAGATTTGCTATTTTGACAGATAAATCCGATGATATACCTCCTGAAGACATCGGAGGGGACAACAAAAAGCCTAAGCCGCCGCCGATTTACATTCGAGAGAATAGTTCGAATGCTCTCGTAAACTCGATACTGAATCTAATAGGACCAGACAATTTCCACATAATTCCGCTAACAAAGGGAAATATTCACGAAATAAAAGTTCAGACTAATACGGAAGTAAACTACAGAATTTTGTCGAAGTATTTAAACGACAATAATAAAAACTTCTACACGTACCAATTAAAAAGCAGTAAAGGCCAGCAAGTAGTACTAAAAGGTATTGAGCCGGATGTAACTCCAGCTGAAGTTACAAGCGCGCTAAAGGAGAAAGGTTTTAACGTAAAAAATGTTATTAACATTTTGAATAGAGAAAGAAAGCCTCAACCTCTTTTTAAGGTAGAACTTGAACCCGAAACAAAATCCAAGCCTCTGAAAAAAATGAAGTGCATCCAATTTTTACTCTCCAGTTCCTACTACACCGCAGAATTACGGTAGAAGAGCCGCATAAAAGAAATGGACCGCTGTAATAATTGTCAGTAATATTGCCCCACAAGGTCTTATTGCACGCTTCGTCCAGTATGCGTTGCTTGTGGAGACCTTCATGACTCCCACAAATGCCCAAAAAATTAAGAGGATCCCAGCAGCAAAAAGTGTGGAAACTGTGGAGGCAACCATACGGCTAACTACAGGGGCTGTCCAGTCTACAAGGAACTGAAAAGTCGTACACCCCTAAGAGTGACCACTGCTCACTCACATACACCACCTATGAAATCTACACGTGATGTCTTCCCCCTACAGCTGTTAAATCTTTAGCCAATAATGAGTTCACCGAAAAATCCGCAAGCTTTGCAACTGCTCTAAAATTGGGTCTTAAAAGTACCGCTTCCACCAAGCCACGATCATCAGTTTCCCCTCATCAACCAAAAGAACAGTCTACGAACATAAACCTCGAAATACCTTATGTACCTTATAGTGCAATCTTTAAGCTTCACGGCGCGGACTAGGAATTCATTTTAGACACATGGTTTCATGGTGAAATTTTCTTAGAATTCTTCGTAGATTCCGATTATGGGGGACGATTTTTGCGAAAAAAAATTGACCAGCCCTAATATATATATTTATTATCATATCTATTTCCATATATGTATATGAACTGCAGTAATCACAACGAGTTTAATAAAGATTCACGCTGCTGTTTGTGTTTTATTTAAACAATTTTGTTTTTTCCGACAGCGTTTTTTGTCTGTTTTTTCTGAGTCGGCCTTGTTCACTATCCTGTGATAGCCGAAGTTTCTCTCCATTTTTGTGCTTTCTTTCGGCTGTCCGCTTTTTGTCGATAAAAAGACTCTGAAGTGACTGCCGAAGCATACTAACATATGTCCAAAAGCCAAAAGAGTGAAAAGGACTCTAAACTTTCGTTAAAGCCTCCGACCACAGCTGGTCGCCTGTCGTCCCCCTGCCGCTTAACTCTGAGTCAAAGTCGAACGACCGTCGCCGTCTGCTTCTTCGTCGGCAAAGACTCCGTCGTTGCCTAAATCTTCAACTGCTCCACGTAGTCAGGCAACTACCCGTTTCGCCCAAGTGGTGCACTTCGAGAATCGGGTCAGAGGGCCTGCAGCCGAAGATGATGATGTACACACGTACGAGATCCGTCGTGACCGGCTGCAAGTCCTCTGGGACAATGTCGAGGCCGCCTATGCCACATGCGCTGATGCACTGCATCGAGACGGCGATAACGAAGGCATACAGGCCATGGAGGCGAAATATGACCCCTGCTATGCAGGGTATGAGCGGTGCCTCTCCCGTGTTAAAGGGCAAATTACCCAAGCTTCCGGGTCCACCTGGAGTGAAGCATCCGCTCCTTCTGTGTACTCCAATGGCTGCCGGCTCCCTCCAGTCGACAACGAAGTATTCCGTGGGGATTACTTGCGGTGGCCGACCTTCCGTGATCTTTTCACGGCCATCTTCGTCAACAATCCGAGGTTGACTTCGGTTGTTAATTACGAGCCAGTTAAAGATCCTTTTCAGCCTGTCCATGGTTACCCAAGAGTCAGGGCCAGCTATCAAAGAGCTGCAGAGCACGGTTCAGCGTTGCTTGACCGCTCTCGAGCATTCAGACATTTCCGTCTGTAGCCCGTTCGCAGATTGCATCCTCGTATTCCTCTGCTCGTCCAAACTCCCCAAGCTCAGACTCTCGTTGTGGGAGCAATCCTTGGTGGACAAAGCGAAAATTCCCGCATGGCAGGATATGAGCACGTTCCTCAATGAGCGCTATCGTACGCTCGAAGCGATTGAGGACGTGAAACAGACTGAGAATCACCCTGTCCGGGTGTGTCCGCGTTCTTTGCAGATGTCGGTCAACAAGCGGATGACCTACAGAAAAGTCTCTGTTTAAATTGTTTTGCGAGAGGTCACCAACTCCGAGAGTGTACGAGTGCGCACAATTGCTTCCCATGCAAAGGGCGGCGCAACATTCTTCTCCATCGAGGCGACAGTGCCCACAATGGTGCCTCTCCATCTTCCAACTCACAGTCCACTCCGAATCCAACGGCAAAAAAAGTGCAAAATTTCTTTGCCAATAACGCACAGTGGGCGATTTGGTCTCGCTAGCGGCATTTAATTCAAATTTTCAAATTTAAAAAACCGTTAATATTTTTCCACATATCGATAGCAGATGCTTTGATTAGATTTTTAAAAGCTCTACGATCAACTGATCATCAGCTGTGAACGGTCAAACACACGATATGATTTTGCAAAGAGCTCTAGAAAATTCTTTCTTTTTTCACGCATTGATTTCGAGTTCCTCGGAAATTTACAATTTTTAGTGAATTTGTTAGAAGTTTGGTTTTTTTTTATGTTCAAGGTATGTATTTTCAAAAAAAATCAATGTTTGTGACCGGTCTATAAATGTGTAGCTCATAAAACGTAGTGGTAAATCAGTGTATTAACAACGAGTCCGGATTAGCGTACACCTGTCTTTCGTAGAGTCGAACTTACTTTATTCAAGTGGATTCAGTCTAACTCTTTTATTAGCCGAAAGTGTGAATCAGTGGCGTCCAAAATGTGTAATATTAACTGCTAGTACCTGCTAGCCTTCAAACTATGGTACTTTTTAGACACAGTGTTAGTACCAAAAAGGGATCTTTTTTTTAGTATTGCACTCAGAAGTCATCCCATTTTTTTCCATCATCCCATCATCTTTTAGATAAAGTTTATATATGAAATATGTTAATTGAAGTTCAAATAAAATAAAAGTACAACAAAATTTTAAATTTAAAAAATAAAATTTTTTTTAATTAAAAATAAAAAATAAAAAAAAAATTAAAAAAAAACAATTTTTAACTTAAAAAATTCTATGATTTTTCTCTGACCAGTGAAAAAAAAAACCGATTGAAGACATTTATTTTAGTTTAAAAGTTATTAATTAAATGCCGCTAGCGAGACCAAATCGCCCACTGTGTAACGCTCAGAATGTCCTCGGCACGGTGGTCATCAATGTATGCCACTTGGGCACTACATACACCGCACGTGCGCTAATTGATTCCGGGTCCGAAGCGACCTTCATTTCTGAGCGTCTGTTCCAACGCATTAAGTTGCCTTTCCAGTCCGTGCGAGCCCAAGTATCCGGGCTAAATCACGCAGTTGCGGCCCAATCGCAGAAGTTATGTCACTTCAGCATTGGTTCTCCGACGAAGCCGAGGCTTCGGCATTCGTAATTCCACAGTTGGCAGGCAAACTGCTCTACTTCAATATGCCGCAAAGTTTTCTAAGGGATCTACCACCGATCGAACTGACAGATCCACATTTCTACAAGAGCGCTCAGATTGATATTCTAATTGGCGCGGATATCCTTCCGTCAGTCATCCTGAGCGGCTCCCGGCCAAACATTTGTGGCTCACTCCTTGGGCAAGAAACCGTGTTTGGCTGGATTCTCACCGGCCCCGTCTCCCAGAATGTGTCGACAACTGTGTCTGCGTTTTCGACAAGAGTCGCCCTCCAAGCAGACGAACAGCTCGACAGCCTAATTTCCAAATCTTGGGAGGTGGAGGATATTCCAGCGAAGCTGATAAAGGAGTCAGACTTCGTTTGCGAAGAAAACTTCGTTAAGACTACTTCTCGTAGCAAATGTGGCAGATATCGGGTGACTCTTCCATTCCGGAAGCTCGATGACATTGAACTGGGTCATTCCAGATCCATAGCGCTGGCTTAATTATGGCCCATTCTCCAATCGGATCTCACTTGGCAAATCCTCAAATGGCGATATTATCGGTATGTGTTCAATGCGGACATAACGAAAATGTATCGCCAAATCCTTATGGACTCCAAGCACACACCGTTCCAACGAATTCTGTTTCGTACGTCGGATAGTGGAATCGGTGACTTCGAGTTACGCACAGTTACATTCGGTGTCAACTGCGCGCCTTTCCTGACCTTACGAGTCCATCCTCCAGCAACTCACTCAAGCCATACGCTTGCAATATCCTCTCGCAAGCTGAGTCATCTCCAGCAGCATGTACGTGGACGACGTCCTGCCAGGGAAGGAAGAGGCCATCTGGACCATGACGGAATTGTGTGCAGCCCTGGATAGCGCTGGCTTCCCGCTGAGGAAGTGGACGTCGGACAACAAGAGCGTGCTGAGAAACATCCCAAACGACCACCTACTCCGAGAAGACTTCCTAGAACTCGAGGACTCGAGTATGTCGAAAACTCTGGGCATCAGGTGGCAAGCTCACTACGACGAGTTCTTCTTCATGCCACCAGAAGTTGCCCATCAGGACTCCTACACGAAGAGGGAAGTGCTATCGCAGATTGCCAAACTTTTCGACCCAGCCGGGTGGCTGGCCCCTTTCGTTATCCGAGCCAAGATCTTCATGCAGGAGATCTGGCTGAAAACGCTCGAATGGGACGAACATTTATCCGCGGATCTTTTACTCCAATGGAAGGAGTATCTCCAGAGCTATCCTGGTCTGGGAAAGATCCGGATTCCAAGATCGGTCCAGTTCCAGACACAAGTGAAGCTCCAGTACCACGGATTCTGTGATGCTTCAGAAGGGGCGTATGGAGCGGCGATCTATGTCCGCGTGAAGACGGCGAACAAGGTTACCACACATCTCCTCACTGCGAAGACAAAAGTGGCTTCTGTCAAGTCTCTCTCAGTGCCACGTTTGAAGCTTTGTGGCGCAGTCCTGTTGGCTGAGTTATGTTCGGCCCTCCTCCTGAATCTTCCGGCAGAGAGTTTCCAGACTTTCTTTTGGACTGATTCAACGATTGTTCTCGCCTGGTTGTACAAGCCACCCTGCAGATGGACAACCTTTGAGGCCAATCGTGTGGCCAAAATCGTCCAAGCCAGCGACGCCAAGAACTGTTCGCGTGTGCGATCCAAGCACAATCCGGCAGATCTTGCAAGCCGAGGTGTCTTGCCACAAGAATTGATTCATAACCCTTTGTGGTGGCATGGACCAGAGTGGCTTCATCTCCCATCGGAACAATGGCCAACATCTCCAAGTCCCATTCCGGAGACTGCTGGAGCAGCGGATTAAGTATAACATCGCCAAGTTACCTCCTACTCCCGATTTTCTGAGTAAGTTCTCTGATTTTGGCAAGGCACTTCGCACTTCTGCCTATGTTCTCAGATTCATCGATAAAAGTCGGAAATTGGCAGTTCCAAGCTCTACCGTGGTCCAAGCGGATAAGCTGTCACAGATCCAAGAGCGGCTAATCGTCATGGCTCAACGACAAACTTTTTCGCAGGAAACTTGAACCCTTTTCTCGATGGCAAGGGGATTCTACGGGCCTATGGGCGTCTGAGGACGTCCCACTCGCTGCGTTATGATGAGAGTCATCCAATCATACTCGCGTACTCCTCGTCCTTTGTACGACTATTGGTTCGTTTCACCCATAGTATATCCTTACATGGGGGTAACCAAGTCGTCATGCGTCTGATCCGTTCCAGATTCTGGATTCCAAAACTGAAGGTCCTCGTCAAATCCACCATCAACTCTTGCAAGGTTTGCGTGATCTTTAAGAATAGATTGCAGACCCAAATGATGGGGGACTTACCCAAGGAAAGGACGTCCTACTCGAGACCATTCACTCACACTGGAGTTGACTTCGCCGGCCCATTCGAAGTAAAGAACTACACTGGCCGAGCCTGCCTCATCACCAAGGGATATGTCTGCGTCTTCGTGTGCTTCAGCACTTGGAGGCAACATCGGAACCCACGACGGAGAAATTCCTGGCCACATTCTCCCGTTTCATAGCACGGCGCGGGTGCCCACACCAAATGCACTCGGACAACGGGAAAACTTTCGTTGGAGCTGACAAAGTGATCTCCACCGACTTCTTGGAAGCGATGAGGGAGTGCATTATCGCACAACATGCTCACAAAAGCCTATCCTGGCACTTCAACCCGCCGGGCGCCCCACATATGGGTGGATTATGGGAAGCCGGCGTAAAGAGTTTTAAGGCACTCTTTTACAAGGCGACCTCCACCACAAAGTATACGTTCGAAGAGTTGTCCACTCTTCTGGCTTAGATCGAAGCCTGCCTGAATTCGAGGCCGATCTCTCCTATGTCCGAAGACCCTTCGGACTTACTAGCGCTAACTCCTGGCCATTTCCTTATAGGTGGCCCACTTATTTTGGTGTTGGAAACACAAATTAACCAACCGGCCACCTCCATCCTCAATCGATGGCAGCGACTTAAGGCTCTTCACCAACAATTTTTTTTCCGTTCCCACATATGTTTTCAAATTCTCGTGCACATGACAAGTATATTTTCAAGTTCGTGAATAAACCGTAACTAAATAAGTTACAAGTCGATCATTACAAAGTGATAGTGTTTTTATTTAGCAAGAAGACATCCCCCCTACACAGATACCATTAGGACAATGGACAAAGAACCAACTTATGCCAAGCTCTACCAATGTCCTATGCGAGCAGCTGATTTTACATATAAATATGCCAAATATGCGTTTAGTGATGGTCTTTCGAAAGCTCAAAGAACCTTTTGGGACTTTTGGGTAAAGCCAAATCTTTTCTATTCACCAAGTAATGCTATCACTAAATCATGCTCGCTAAGCGTGAAAAAATATCCTTTTCGGTGATCGGGAGGAAATAAGAATTTCGCAAACTTCCCTTCGGTTTAAAAAAATGCTGACAGCAATTTCCGAATAACCATTCACGACATGCTGCGAGAGCAAACACGCAAGTTCTGCTACGTTTAGGTTGATGAAGTAATTTAAATCTCAGAGGACGAGAATACTCATGTCATGTATGTACGTAGACTAAGTTTTAAAGAACCTATATCTATATGAGGCAAACATAATGGTGTCTGTAGAAAAATTCATTTTTTATACCTGCTACCCATAGGGAAGAAGGGTATTATAACTTTGTGCCGGCAGAAAATGTGTGTGACAGATAGAAGGAGGCATCTACGACCCTATAAAGTATATATATTCTTGATCAGCGTCAACAGCCGAGACGATCTAGTCATGTTCGTCTGTCTGTATGAAACAATGGATCTCAAAGAATATAAGAGATAGAGCTATAATTCTTTTTCGACAGCATTAGTTATGATTGTACGCAGATAAAGTTTGTTTCAAATTTTTGCTCACTTCCGCCCCCTCAAATCAAGAAAAATCGAATAACTAGCGATTTTTTAAAGCTAGAGTAGCGAATTTTGGTATATACAACAATAACTATAGTAGTAGATCAGATAAAAATTGTCCAAGTTATTAAAGAAATACTTTTGTATGGGCAAAAACTCCTACTTACTAGGGGTCTTAGTTGCTGTGGCTGACCATCTGGTATATTCTACCCTCTACGGTATATTTTGAATGTGGTACTATATCGATATACCAAATATACCGCTCGGTATATTTTTAGTATTTTTTGTATGTTTTGAAAATAATACCGCAATATTTTGCTTTTATTCAAAATGACTAGCGGGTATATTACAGTCGAGCGTACTGTAGTATTCTTTCTTGTTTTGTAACGGTGCAACAACAGAGCCAGAGAAAGTAAAGACCATACAGAACTTTCCAGAACCAAAAACAGCAATCGAAGTCAGGTCATTCCTGGGCCTTGCGAGTTATTAAAGATGCTTTATTAAGGATTTCGCGGCAATAACGAGGATTGTTTCAGGCATCTTAAAAGGCGAAAATGGAACAGTAAGTATGCACAGATCGCTAAACATTGTAGTTCAGTTCACTGAAGCGCAACAATACGCATTTCACAAGCTGCTTACCATCTTGGCATCTGAGGATTTAATGCTTAGATTTCCCGATTCAATGTAACGACCGTCCCTTCGGTTTATGGATAGGCGCGTCCTATTACAATGATTTCAAGAACATCATTTAGGCATTGACCAAGGATGTTAATGCGATTTGCACACACTTGCATTGGTACAAAATAAACTACTAGTTCGGAAATGTCCAGCCTCGTCGTTATGCCATTGCACATCAAGGATAATGCTATAGCTATATGTATCAAAATATTATGCTTTATTTAATTCGCTCACTTTCGCATTCGCAATCGGAAACGTTTTTTTTTTTTTATTTTCATCCAAAATTTTCGATTTAATCAACTTAACATAAGTTTTCATTCATGTAGTTGTAGCTTACTAACTTCCTTAACCTGTGCCTACGATCATTAAATCACAGTGGGTATAGCGAGTATCTCACTGTCGAGCACATTCGACTGTAGTTTCTTACACTGTGCGTCATCAGCTTAGCGCACCCCACTGACTTACGTTTAGTGTTTAATTGGGGGCTATTGTTAAAATTATGTTTTCATTAAACTTTCAAGAATTTACTTTAAAATCAAACATATTTTGACAGTATAGCACTAAAAATAATATTTTAATGAGCTTTTCAAAAATGTATTAAACAAAATGGGTAAAAATATATTGGTCATCAGGATAGCGCCATCTGAAAAAATTTAATTTTAAAATATTTTTAGAGCATACCTAAATACTATTTTTTAAATTATTTTAAAAATAATTAATAATGTGTGGATCGGCCTTTATTTTGATCGCGAGTTGATAAAGTTCATTGAGATAATTTGATCAAATAGTAGCCCAAGCTTGTTTTATTCCTTCGAATAATTCATCTTTAGCCTTATATTGTTTTCAGGACTTGAACACTTTCCTAGCCAGCCATCCCCAGACGTTCTCGAAGATATTGAGGTCGGGGTAGTGGCAATTCAAGGACATCAACAGTTTGACCACGAATCCACGACTTAACAGACCGGACTGTGTAAATCGGAGCAAACTGCAACACGCAGGTGCCAAATTATGAAATTAACGAGAGCTCATGCGAATTTGATGCTTGTCTTATAATAGCACGCCTATCTCCGCCATCCCATAGTTTTCTTTATCTCGAAGAAAACTGGCAATATTTTTCCTGTTTCTATCACTTTCTTCTGCAATTTAATGGATAGATAGCCCACACTCGATGTAAGACTCTATCTTTCATTTTTCTTTGTCGAATAGAATTGTTCCTCTTCCCATATTAAGTATTTTTACAAAGATTATGAATGTATTAATCTGTCGAAGCAAACCAGATAACTGAAATCAAATTTGCAGGCACTGTTCTGATGACGCAAAATAAGTGCAAGCTTTTCAGTCGAACACAAAACAAAATGCAAGCAAAATCTATCGGTTCTTCGATTTCAACTTCGCAGTCCTAATGTTCCGACACGCACTCACAACAACGCAGTATCAATAAGCAGAAATATATATATACATATTTATTGACATTTGTTTTTATCTCTTTTGTTCATGATTTTGCTGTTTAGTTTAATTTGATTTGAATTTTTATTTTTATCGATGTTTGCTTGATACAACAAAAAATTACGGCTGCCGACTTGTGCCAATATTGGGATCGTTCGTTGCGGTCTGTGCGATATCGTAATACGCGAAAAATGTGCTAGCTTTAACGGTTATATATTTGATTCGATTGCATCTAAGTCAGGGCTAAGTTGGACCTGCGTTCTTAGCATGGACGCTGAACGCGATATCGCTGGGTTTATTAGGCAAGCGCGGACGGGCTTTAGGAACGTATTCGCGGGTTTAAAAAGCTCTCAAATAGTTTCTCGGCTTTGTATTCTGAGTTTAAGAGTATGAAGCTTTTGACTGAATATTCCACGCGGAAAAATTGTAATACACGCCTGTCTATTGCCTTGAATAAGATTTCTGCCCCTGTTCCCGTTTTGTCTAACTATAGAAGAATTGCCTTCAGCTTCTACTTTAGTTGTCTATAACACTTTAATTGATAATTTTTGTTTCAAGTCTTGCCTTAAATCTTGCGCCAGGGTTAAGGTGGAAAAATTTAATTTCTTATACGGGTGGTAAATTTCCTCATGTAAAAGAAGTGTTCCTGTTGATCAATTTGAATTTAACAAAATTTATGCAGAGTTTTGGTCGGACACCTATTATTAAAAACAAGTAAGAAAGCTACGAGTGTGCTCGACTGTGAGATACCCGCTACCCATTTTGAATAAAAGCAAAATATTGTGGTATTATTCTCAAAACATACCAAAAATATACTATATATACTAATATTTTGTATTTCGATACAGTACCACATTCAAAATATACCATCGAGTGCACAATATACCAGATTGTCAGTCGGAGCAACAAAGACCTCTAGAAGTAGGATTTTTGCCCATACAAAAGTATTTCTCTAATAACTTCGACAATTTTTATCTGATCGCAACCAAACCATGAATCACAATTATTACATATGGGTAATTCTCTGGTAAATGTCGCGTGCGATCAGCTTTACAGTGACAAAAAAAAATAAACTAAACAAATTTTAAAATTAAGTGAAGGTTATTCTTAAAGCTTTGGATTAGCACTAATTTTAGAGCTAAGATTGATTTTAGTAACTTATTCTGTTTTACGATAAAATATATAAATTCGTTCATTTTTTGGTTTTGCGTACGAATTTGTTAATTTTTGCCATTATCAGAACAGAAAACAAAACAGAAAAAAAATTCCAAAACCATTCTTAGCTCTAATTAAAGTACTAATCTAGAGCTATAAAAATAACCTTTACTTATTTTTAAAATTGTTTCAGAATATGTTTTTTTTTTTGTAACTGAAAAGCTGGTCGCACGCGACATCCCTCAGAGAATTACCCATATACATATCTACATATTTCGCGACTTTGCGGGAGCGGAATTTCCTTACATTTCCTGCCGTCACTAAGTTATAATACCCTTCTACCCTATGGGTAGCGGGTATAAATATGTCGAATGGTATATTTGGTATATTGATATGGTACTACACTCAATATACTCAATAATATAGAAATATACCAGATTGCCAGCTAAAGTAACTAAAGCCTAGTAAGTAGGCGTTTTTGCCTATACAATATTATTTTTTAATGATTTCGACAATTTGTATCTGATCGCAATCAAAATTGAACATGGCTATATCGTCTCGTTGATCAAGAGCTTCTCAGAGACTACTATAATGACGTTGCCGGCAACCAGTAATGCCATACTTCACAGTCAGTCATATTGATTAGCATCGTCTGACTCAGACGACTGATAATCATCGTTGTACCCGACGTACTTCCACAACTTTTATTGTCCGAACTGGTGTTAGTAATATTGGGCACCTCACTCATATGGACCAAGGTAATTATTGGCTAATTTCTTCCCAGCAAGGAATTGTGTTCGCTTCACAGCAAAAAAGTCCCCTTCTTTGTAGCCATAGTTGTGTTTACGCTTTTTTGTCGTACTGTTTTTTATAGAGTTCTTATGCCTTTTGAATATTCATTTTGGCCGCTTGACTCAGTTCATTTTTTTATTTTGGAAGTCAATCACGAGCTCTTCTTCCACCAGTGATGTCAGCTTGTCGCTTATTTTATTTCGAATGCGTACTCCAAACATCAACTCAAACGGCAATTTCTTTGTTGTACAATTAACATATGAATTGATAGCTCATTGGACTTGTACCATTTCGTGAATCTTCGGCAGATAATTTGGAAACTATTGGCAAAATGGACCCGTTGATTCGCCCGACCTGCCCATTACCTCGAGAGACGCTTGTAGTAATGAGGACATGTTCAACTCCCTTCGATTCGTCATATTCTTTAAACGAAGCTGATGCTCCTCTGTCAGTTATCATTCGGAACGGATTACCAAAAATTGTTGCCACTCTTGTAGTCTTTTCATAACATCTTCAGATCCAGTTGACTTCGGCAAGGGCAAATTTGTATTGTTTGGCTGCTGAATCCATTGGCCCCAAATGATCTAGGTTATGCGTATGCAAGGGTTTACCTGTTTTCTCGATACAATTGAGGTAACCATCCTGTTTGCCCATCTTATTGTTGGTTATTATGCAAGATATACAGGCATGCAACTTTAAGCTCCAAATGTGAGATCCACAACTACTGCTGTATTTCATGAATTGTCTTCTGTACAGCAAAATTACCAATAGCATAAACCTCATTAATTACACCATGTTCCATCAACTGAAGCACAAAATACCTCCTTTTATTTTAAATCCATTCATGCCTGAATCCCTTTCCTGAGCGAACTTCAATTTTGCAGACATCTCTGACGCTGACGTTACGCTCTGACGTGTAGACATTATAGGCGTACCGGCTCAAACAATCAAGCTTAAATTTTATACTAAGAAGATAATATTTAAATTAATCCATGGCAATATAAACAGCGTTCACGTCCAAGACGCAGCTATGGCGTTCTGATTGACTTGGAGCCCAAGAATATAATTTTGGTTTGGTCCATTTTATGCACAGGTCGTATTTAACAACGTCTGCCAGCACCAATCTAAGCACGAACACACATTCATCGTTCTGCTGACCGTATATAACAATGTCATCCATATATAGCTGCAGAACGTCTTGATGAATCGCATAAAAATAGCTGGCGAGGTGCAGTATCCAAACGGCGCCCTAGTAAATTCAAACTCTTTCGTTATGAACGCAGTGAATTTTTAACTTGACTTGACATGGAAAAACCTGTTTTCTAAGTCCATCCAACCAGCGCATCAAATTTAATTTTGCTATCTGGTACCATAATAAAGCGACTGAATATCGTCTACAGTTACGACTCCTTCGAATTCACCTAATTGAGTTGTACTGGCTTTTCCTAAACGCAGAACAGATATAAAATTATTCAGGTCTACTGCTGGCAGGCGTTTATAAACGGAGTTCACAATAAGCACATCGGTCCCTGTATCAACCCGACTTGACCCAAGGCAACAATTTTGCTCATATATATTCTTGGAAACTTTCAACATCTTTCTTTCTCTCATTCAGTTTTGAGTGTACCTCTGTTCATATTTTCTTTTGAACTCCCTTAGGAACTTGGTTTTTAGTTCTTCATAATTACGGACAAATCGGATTCAAGGAACAACTGAACCGTTTTCCATCGCGCACTAACGTATTTCTGTTTCTCGCTTAGCCCGTAAGCGTATGCGTTTAGTTCGAAGTTATTAAACCAGTATTTCACTAGCACTGACTCTTCATCAAAAACTGGTAGAACTGTAGAAAAACCTTCGAACGTCATTTTTGGCTATTTGCCGGTCTATCTCATTGACCTTAATTTTAAGTTTAACAATTGTATTATTTGTTGCAAATTCGCTTGATTTTGTTGAATTTTCTGCTTAATTTTCGCCAGTTCAATTCTACTTTTTATCTTTATGTTATTACTGGCAACTTCCAATAATTCTTTTTTTCCTTCTCCTTTTTTCAATGCGCTATTTCTCGCAAGTTCTACCGATTTGATCCGTATTTCTTCTGACTTCACTGTTTCTCTGCTTCGCTGCATATACAATTGAATGTATGCCTGTCTTTCAACTTTACCTTTTTCTACTGCATCTGTTTTTCTCATTGTTTAGAACCCACACACATGCCCAGTGGGAACTGCAAAACTCACTATTTTTTTGATTTACACATACGCGAACATTTTCACTCAACTTAACTCACTGAATATAACACAGTGATGAGTAAAATCAACTCATTTTGCCGTACACATGATTCAGATCATCTTGAGTCATCGGTTTAAAATATCTCTTCGAAAATGTGAGCGCATGCAAGTTTGATCGGCTGATCCGAGCAGTGTGATTATTCGGCTGTTGAGTGCGTACGAATGTTTTTCATTCACCCGAGTAGCACACTTTCATCACGACTCGACAATATGTACACTCGATTCCGTTTTCAACGCCGTCTCATCACAATTAATTCTGCTTCAAAATACCGAACTTCAGGTGGTTAAGCCACCAAATAAAACAAAGTTACTACTTTATAGGGTCGGAGATGCCTCCTTCTTCATGGTACATACATTTCAAGCCGGAAGAATGTTGTAATACTCTTCTACCCTATGGGTTGCAGTTATAAAAGTCGATAAACTTATTTTGTCTGCTGTAAATAGGGCCATGCAACAGGATTAAGTCAGTGCAGAAACAATTTTAAATTTTTCTTAGTTGAAACTAGAACCCTAATATTAGATTACCGACTTAACCATAGTAGACTTTGATTACTAAACCTTCCTTTTCCTTCCTTCCTTTCCTTTCAGAGCTATTAAACCAAATTACGTTGCATTAAGAACAATAATTGTTTAAAAAATATATAGACCGATATAACGCGTATAAGTTCATAGTGTTATGTATACTATATATTTGTTTGAAAATAATAAATGGAAAAAGTAGGATAATCAACCTTAATTATCTGTCCTGACTGACTCAATCTGTAACTGAACTTTTAATGAGTAAGTCAAGACAAAAAACAACTAATCTACACTTACCTCGTGTAATTTTAAAGGTATTTCGGTTATATTCCCTCGAACATTAATTTGACGATGCAAAAGAACTTTGATTAGTTCATCAGCCTTTAAGCCTAAGAGCATAGATAGTATGACAACTATTTCTCGATCCGATAATGATAAATCGCATCCCTCGCCATCAATATCCATAAACTCAATATTTCCCAACCATAGTATTGCACTGAGTACTTTAAAAATACTTTCAATGACAGTTTGTGGAATTTGTAGGACTGTAAAAGCCATTGTCAGTTCGCCAAATCTTTTTGACTCCAGATTAATATCTATTGCAATATCTTCAGCACTATTTAGGTATCTATAAAATTCTGGAGACCGTAGGTATAATGTTTCAGCGATTTCTTTATTTGTTTGTCCTTGAGCAACCAATTGATACATCACATGATAATTTCGCTCTCCTGCACTTTGGAAAGTTATTCGAGATTGCTCGAGCAGATAATCCTGTATTACGCAACCTTTAATACTGTGGTTATCATCAAAACATACTTGCATAAATTTTCCAAATCGAGAACTATTGTCGTTACGAATAGTTTTCGCATTACCTAAAAGAAACATAATGTTTACATATTACATATTATATTGGTATCGAGTTAGTAAAGTGTCCTTAATTATAACCGCTACCCATAGGGTAGAAGGGTATTTTAACTTTACGCCGGCAGGAAATGTATGTAACTGGTAGAACGAGGCATCTCCGACCCTATTAAGTATATATATTCTTGATCAGCGTCAACAGCCGAGACGATCTAGCCATGTCCGTCTGTCCGTATGAAACACTGGATCTCAGAGACTATAAGAGATAGATCCAGTGTTTCATACGGACAGACGGACTGAGTGCCGTCAGGAAATGCATGTAACAGGCAGATGGAGGCATTTTTGATCGAATAAAGTATATCTATTCTTGATCAGCGTTAACAGCTGAGACGATATAGCCATGTTCGTTTGTTCGTCAGTCTGCCTGTTACATGCATTTCCAGACGGCACAAAGTTATAATACCCTTCTACCCTATGGGTAGCGGGTATAAATAGAAGATAAAGATGCTATGAGCACAAGAGCAACTATACATAGTGCCCAAGAAGATATTCAATATCACATATAATATTAATAAGACCTTTAACTTATTTCCATTAGCAAATAGATTTTGCAAAAGGCATTGATATAAAAGTAGAGAAATTAAATATTAAAATTACTTATAAAGAAATTAAAAATATGTACGCCAGAGATATGATCAAAGAGTGTCTTTGCTCAGAGAAGAGTATTATCTACTTTCATTGAAAGAGCAATCAATTGGTTTAAAATAAATATTACTACTGATTATAAAAAATGAATACAGAACTAAATAAATAAATGTAATGTTTGTAACGGATTCTGATAGATACAACATCAACAATCATCATATTCGCAAAATCATTTGTTCAACGAATGGAATACCTAAGAGTATGCTCGCATATCAGTAGTTGGATTAAGAAAAAACCCGACTGGTGTTAGCCGTGGCCGCGTCACATTCAGATCGGATTCCCGAACCACAAATGCAATATTAGTGATATCTTGGATGATTACTCTATAAATTCACTTATCTCCTTGCAGAGAAAATTGAGGCTAACAATCCGGTTTGGGGCAAATTTGTCCGTTTAAGCTGACCCTACATTTGCCACTCCGGGTCAAATAGGTGTGATCTTGAGCGGTAACTATGGAGATGGACATGTAGGGAGTCCAACCAAGTAAACTCACGATTGATGCTAGTGATCCAGCAGAGCAGCACTTCGTTAAAACGCATACTTGCAGAAAGGATGGCGCTTACATTGATCAATATCAATTTAAGGAAAAGGTAATGCCGATTGAGTGTACTTTGCCCCAAGCATTAAACAGCATCTCATCATTACAGAGAAAGTTTCTAAAATATCCTACACTCAAAAAAAAAATATGTCGAATTTATGGAGGATTATCAACACAAGGAATTGCTTCAGGATGCTAAAAATACGGAGGATCCCACATGTTATAAATTTGTAGCACTCTATGCAGTCTTTAAACCAGACAGTACGATGCCGAGTAGTATTCGACAGCTCTCCAAATAACTCCAAAGGTCACTTGGTCAATTCACGGCTGCGATAGGTGGTCCTATTTAAGACGATTTAATTGGACTTTAGTAATTTGAGTCCGTCACCATTAATGAATTAGAGTCATTGCCATTATTGGCAGCTCGAGTTTTCAAACAGTTCGCTGAAGACTATACCATGTGTATCCAAATGCTGCCGTTCCGTTCTCTATTCAATTCACTGACAAAGGAGATTTGTGATTATCCACTTTAAGTTTTTAATTATGATAGTCGATGAGGGTTCTTGGATTACTTTGGGAGCCATCAAAGGATTATGTTTTCCTCAAATAAGAACCACCATTTTGTTGTCTGAACTTGCCAAGATCTACGACCCCTTGGGATTGTTTGCGCCAACCACTGTTTTGTTTTTTTAAGTTCTCTTCCGTGATATTTGCCGTCGAATGGAATGATGTACTGCCTCCGCAATTATGTTCACGTTTGCAAAAGTTCGTATCCGACATATGTACATATATTAGAAACTTGTTGCAGACGCTTCATCTCACGCATAAGCTGCCGTTATTTATAACCGCATAGATATCAACCTAATCGCCTTTTACAATTTCTGTAGGTATGGGAGTTATGCACGTGCTGAGGCCTTTAAACAATTTTAGAAGGAGTATTTTCTATTTCTATAAACAATTAAAGTTCGGCAAACCAATTAAATAAAAATCCAAGCTGATCCGATACATGCTCTTTCTAGTCGACCAGAATTTAATGCAGAAACTTCCGAAATTAATACACAAGAAAATAAAATTAGTCAAATAAATGATCTTATTAAAAGTAAAAGTGTTTGAGAGTAAAATCCAAAACAACAAATCCTTTTCAAAAGACAGGAAGCATCAAAAAACTTGACGTTAAACATTTAAGAAGCAAGTAAGTAACCCACTGCCAATCAAAGTTCAAAAAAATAAAAGATAATTAATGAAAGCAAATACTATACTTCCAGGCCAAACAACGAAAACACTTCCAATGACTAAACATCTTAAGTTACGAATGTTCATCAGTCTTGACCATTTTTCCACCTATAAATACCTAGCGTAATGAGGTCAACCATTTACAAAATAACCAAGTTTTATATTAATCGTATCCCTCGACAGAGGCGATAAAAAACAATTTAACAAGTATTTTAAATAATTTCATTGACACTTCTACTTAAATTTTTTAAAGGTAATCAAAGCAAATTTGAAGAAGAAGAAGGATAACTAAATACATTCATATTTAGCATTGTTCACTTAACAAAATGTTGAACATAGGAATTTCCACCCCAAACTTTATTGAACACGACCAAATAAAACATGTTTATCATAAAAAATTAATTAATATTAAAAATTCACCTTTGCATAACATCGCACAAATTATTCTTAATTTCACATATTCCCATCAGTAACTTCGAAATTATAACATTTCAAATAATACCCTATCCAGACGAAAATAGATAAATCATAAATGAAAATGTTAAAAGAAAGTGTTACTTGCATTACAATTTGGTTTTAAATACCCTTCCAAAAAGATTATAAACGATAATTTTATTGCAAAAATCAAACAAATTGTGTACATTGAATAAATACCGTAAACAAATTCTAGTAAGAGTAGTAGAATCAAATATAATGATAACTTGGAATGCAACACGAAACAAATATAGAAAACATCAAAATAATTAATATGTCAAACTATTTAAGTGAATTTTAAAATATTAAACTCTCAAATAAATAACTCTCAAGCTCAAAAATTCACATAAAGTAGATTCTATATCACATATAGAAATTAAGGAAATGATTCTGTACAATAATAAGGAAAACACAAATTATAAAAATTCTTTAATTATAACTGTATTAATATTAGTAATCATAATTGTATGAATATTTGTAAGAATTAATATTAATACAATTATGACTAACGAATTTTCGTAAGCGTCAGATATTAATTATTAAAAAAATAAAATGAAAACATTTTTAAGCGACTATAAATAAATACTTAAAGAAAAATGAAACATTTGAAAAACAGTCTCAAATTGTAAACCCGCCTCCACTTATGTAAGACTAAAGATCACTTGAAATCACGCCACGAGCTTAGCAATATTACACCAATACAATTAAGAGAACCCTTCCGTATAATAAACAAGTCACAATAAGAAGTATAATGTTAAGCCAACAGAAATTGTAAAATGAATCCTTTGAAGACTCACTAGGATCGTAGTCTTTATTCGTTTCCTTGAAAATAAAGTTCTCCAGTAGAAAAATAAGTAAGAAAGGTACAGTCGAGTGTGCTCGACTGTGAAATACCCGCTACCCATTTAGGGTTTTTTCTTAAATAATACATTTTATATTTATTTATTAATATATACAAAACTTCTAAAATATACCACGGGCCATATTTAGTATATTTGTTGAGTTCTACACTCCAGATATAGCATTAGTGAAAAAATATACCAGATTTTCTGCCAAAGCAGCAGCAGTTTTTCTTTAATAACTTCTACAATATTCAATTTTTGTCAATATTCGGGTGCGGAAATGGACGAAATATGGCTAAGTGCATTAAAACCTGCAATGCACTCAGCCAATTCTAAAAACTCTTCAAAGTTTTCAACACATCCACCACATGCCATGGGCCAGCAGAACACCGATCGGTGGATACTTACACAACCATCACCAAAAGCCAACCTCGATAGCAGAAAGCATATTCGCCACGTACCCTGTGTCAGCAGAATATCTATAGCGAGACACTTGCCCAACCATCACCATCGGCAGGGAGTCTTCATTTTTAAGTCTTCGCATTGCCATAGGTTTAAAACTACATCTAGTAGACTTAAGTAAAGCAACTTTCTTTTTTTCATTCGTGTTAAAAGATTTGTTAATTGGCGCCCGAACAAGGACCAAATGAATAAGAAAACAGAAGACTATCATGTCAGTGTCGCGTACCAGCGCCTCAAGAAGCCACACAGTGTAACTTGCTAAAAGTGCCTTTATGAAAGCCTCAACGTAAGTGCGATTTATAAGAATGAACTGAACTATTTCACTTGGCCAAACGTAACCGCCGACATAGTGTGTAGTACCCGTTCGCCGACAACCGCATAAAGCAAAGTGTCAGTAGCCGCTGCCGCTCTTCCGCAAAGCAATAGGAGGAAAAGGACCCATCCGAAGGATCGATACAGGATAGATTTGGCGGATATTTTATTATTTGTAAGCATGGATTTTAAAGTGATAAGAAATCATACAAATATAGAAAATTTAAGCAAACCTATATAATAACAAGTATGAAAGTTAAAGTCGAGTATGCTCGACTGTGAGATACCCGCTACCCATTTTAAAGAAAAGTTAAATATTGCGCTATTTTTTCAAAATATACTAAATTAATATACCACAAAAATACTAAGAATGTATATTTGGTATATTAATATGGTACTACACTCAGTATATGTACACTATAGAGACCAAAACATACCAGATTGTCAGCCAAAGCAACTACGACCCTTAGTAAGTAGGCGTAGGCCCATACAAAAGTATTTCTTTAATAACTTCGACAATTTTTATTTAATCGCAACCAAATCAGGAATCCCGAAGACTATAAAAACTCAATATTACCGAACTAGAACAAAACTCTCTTGTGGAAAGTAATGAAAATTTATATATCGGATGTGTGGTACCTGTAATGATTACTTTAACATTTTTTACTATGTCAGATTGTTCTAATTTGTAAAAACTTGTCACATTTGAATTCATGATTTTATATAGATTTAGATTATGACATTTATAAATTGCAGTCTCCCATCTTATAATTTGGACTTGCGAGTAGATGATGTGGTAAGAACTTTATAGATATAGATAGATGAAGGTTATTTCGAGAAGCGTTGAAATTTTTTTAAGCTTACCAAATGCTTCCAAAATTGTGTTTGCTTCCAAGATTTGTTGCTGAATCCATGAGGAAACATTAGATGTTATTGCACATAAATATTGCAAAACAAATTTAGTCGACTCTGTTTTTCCAGCACCGGACTCTCCAGATATTAGGCATGACTAAAAATACAGTTTTGGTATATGTGAAATTCTAAATAAATGAACAGTCAATAAAATTCTAAATTGTTAAAAATCGTATCGCATCACAAACGGATTAGTTTTTTCACAATTTTGATCATTTTAAGTATTATTATTGATCATAAATTAAACAATTAAGAAAGCATGGATTTTGATTTGAGAAAAAGAAGTTAGACAGCAATCCCAGAAAAATACCTTATACCCAATATTTGGGCGATAACCCTTTAAACCAAAGTATTTATGTATATGTATTATTACTTTTCTACAGACTGTGGGTTTCGGGCACCGAGGGTCATCCAACTAGTTCCTAGGGTACACTGAAAAAACTATAAGTCACTTCCTGAATACTGGTGAGCGAAGTGAACTGCAAATAGTTCCAATGCAAATCGGATTGCTTTATCTAGTTCGCATTTAAGGTAAGAACTCTAAATAGACTACTTCACTTAACTGCTGTCAGCAACAATGCAATCGAGATTTTCTTAAATTAAATTTGCAAAAAATACTAACCACATATTCGTATCGTATTAATAGAACAATGTATAAAAAATGTATCAATTACCTGATTTTTTTTATCCTCAACAATGCTCCTATAAGCAGCTTCAACCAGAGCAAAAACGTGAGGATCGGCAACCCCTATTTTGGCTGTGTGATATTTGTGTACATGGTCCTTCAAAAATAAAAGAGTTTCTATTAATATTAAATCGCAGAGAACAAATCAAAGTTTGAAAACTCACTATTAAAAGTGAATTACGTTATTGAAGTGATTTTAAAATTAACAAAAAGGCGGGTACGATAAGATCTTCTTAAAGTATTTATTATAAACTTTTTTATAGCGATTTATGAGCTTAAACTAGAATAAACAACTTTATATAATATATGTATTTACTAAACACTTTTCCGGTATACCGATACTTAAATATGCAAAATAAAGATACCAAAAAACAAGTAAGAAAGCTACAGTCGTGTGGTCGACTGTGAGATACCCGCTACCCATTTTAAATAACAACAAAATATTGCGGTATTATTTTGAAAATATACCAAAAATACTGAAAATATGCCTAATTATATATTTTGTACATCGATATAGTACCACATTCAAAACATACCATAGACGGCACAATATACCAGATTGTCGGCCAAAGCAACTGAGACCCCTTATAAAACCTACCACAATTTTTATATGATCGCAACCAAATTCTCAGGAATTACAATTACTATAGTTATTATTGTATATATAAAAATTTTGTTGATTTGCGGGGGCCGGAAGTGGGAGTGGCAAAAATTTGAAACAAACTTGATCTGCGTGCAAACATAACAAATGCTGTAGAAAATTATGACTAGAGATCTTATTATAGCTCTAGCTCTTATAGTCTCTGAGATCCAGTGTTTCAAAGGACAGACGGACATGGCTAGATCGTCTCGGCTGTTGACGCTGATCAAGAATATATATACTTTATAGGGTCGAAGATGCCTCTTTTTACCTGTTACATACATTTCCTGCCGGCACAATGTTATAATACCCTTCTACTCTACGGGTAGCGGGTATAAAAATACTTCAACTTAAAATATTTTCTCTGATCACAACCAAATTTCGGGGGCCTGAAAAAATTTAAGCAAACTTGATCTGCGTGCAAAAATACAAATTGTAGTCCCAGAGATCTCGGTGTTCTTACGGACGGACCGACAATTGATTGTTGGCATATACTTGTAAAATAATGAAAACGTTAATATATAATATAGATCTTTAAATATATTCATAGATAGAATCACAAAAAGCATCTCACGCACACTGCGCACAGTGGGCGATCTGGTCCCGCTAGCGGCATTTAATTCAAATTTTCAAATTTAAAAATCCTTTAATATTTTTTCACATATCGATAGCAGATGGTTTGATTAGATTTTTAAAAGCTTTTTGAGAGCTCTACGATCAGCTGATCATCAGCTGTGATCGGTCAAACACACCATATGATTTCGCAAAGAGCTTTACACAATTTTTTCTCTTTGCGCGCATGGAATTTGAGTTCCTCGGAAATTTACAATTTTTGGTGAATTTGTTAGAAGTTTGGTTTATTATTATATTCAAGGTATGTATTTTCAAAAAAATCAATGTTTGTGACCGGTCTATAAATGTGTAGCTCATAAAACGTAGTGGTAATTCAGTGTATTAACAACTAGCCCGGATTAGCGTACACCTGTCTTTCGTGGAGTAGAACTTAATTTGTTCAACTAAGTTCAGTCTAACTCCTTTATTAGCCGAAAGTGTGAATCAGTGGCGTCCAAAATGTGTAATATCAACTGCTATTATCTGCTAGCCTTGAAACTATGGTACTTTTTAGAAACAGTGTTAGTACCAAAAAGGGATCTTTTTTTAGTATTGCACTCAGAAGTCATCCCATTTTTTTCCATCATCCCATCATTTTTTAGATAAAGTTTATATATGAAATATGTTAATTGAAGTTCAAATAAAATAAAAGTACAACAAAATTTTAAATTTAAAAAAAAAAATTTTTTAAATTAAAAAAAAAAATTTTAAAAAAAATTAAAAAAAAAAATTTTTTAACTTAAAAAATTCTATGATTTTTTTCTGATCAGTGAAAAAAAACCGACTGAAGATATCTATTTTAGTTTAGAAGTTATTAATTAAATGCCGCTAGCGGGACCAAATCGCCCACTGTGCTGCGCTGAAACTGAGACAAAATTTCTCATAATATATTTCAAAAGATATCAAAACTAACTGCACATTACTTGACTTCAAATAAACAAAGATGTACTTTACACATCAAGAAAGAGTCAACAATTACAAAATAAAATATGTAGAAAGGGCTCCTCTAAACTATGGAGGTCATTGGAGATTCCAAAGATTCCAAATTAAGACATCATCATATTTCTAGAAACTAGATTTTCTGTTTTTAAGTTAGCAATTGTAGAATTTTTAATTTTTCCAATTTATGAAATACAATGCTGATGCCAGATCCTTTAATTGATTTCAGAAAACTAATCGCAGATAGATATCTAATATTATGACATATCAGGCGACTTAGCCGCTAGAAACCCTTTTTCACGCGTCTTATTTACACCTCAAAATCTGTGGGTACGACTTCCTTCAAATTCGGTTACTCTGCTAAAATCTACCACGCTAGAGCATCGGACGTAGAAAAAACAGAAAGGTATTTTTATTTTTTTTTAGATCTGGATGGTAATCACGACGAAGTTGGAGGACAATAAACAAGTAAGAAAGCTAAAGTCGAGTGTGCTCGACTACACATTTTGAATAAAAGCAAAATATTGTGATATTATTCTCAAAATATACCAAAAATACTACAAAATATTAAAAATATGCCTAATGGTATATTTGGAATATCGAAGTAGTAACACATTCAAAATATACCATAGACGGCATAGAATATACCAGATTGTCAGGCAAAGCATCTAAGACCCCTAGTAAGTGGGTGTTTTTGCCTATACAAAAGTATTTCTTTAAAACCTTCGACAATTTCTATCCCAAATTTTTTGGAATCTCAATTACTATAGTTATTATTTTGTATATGGATAATTCTCTGAGGGATGTCGCGTGCGACCATCTTTACAATGACTAAATAAAAAGCATAAACTAAAAACTTGTTCTGTTTTCCGATAAAATATATAAATTTATTCATTTTTTGGTTTTGCGTACGAATTTGTTAATTTTTGCAATTATCAGAACAGAAAACAAAACAGAAAAAAAATTCCACACCATTCTTAGCTCTATTTAAAGTACTAATCTAGAGCTATAAAAATAAACCTTTTCTAATTTTAAAAAATGTTTCAGGTTATTTTTTTTTTTTTTTGTCACTGCAAAGATAGTCGCACGCGACATCCCTCAGAGAATTATCCATATACAATAATAACTATAGTAATTGAGATTCCAAAAAATTTGGGATAGAAATTGTCGAAGGTTTTAAAGAAATACTTTTGTATAGGCAAAAACACCCACTTACTAGGGGTCTTAGATGCTTTGCCTGACAATCTGGTATATTCTATGCCGTCTATGGTATATTTTGAATGTGTTACTACTTCGATATTCCAAATATACCATTAGGCATATTATTTAGGCACATGTCAAATTAATTTCTTTTTTAACAAATTTAATTAAATAATGATTTTCATTATTCGTAGATGAAAAAGCGTACATATAATAAATCAAAACAGATAAACTTGAATAAGAATCGTTAACTTACCTTATTGAATATATTAATAAATTTATATGGATTCACAGCGATCAATATTGAACCAGTATATGTCTATATGAAAATTGTTGAGGTAAACCCATTGAATATCTAACGTGGTCATTGCTCCAAATTTTAAGATATTACAAAATTTTCATTTCCTTTAAATTTTGTTCATTTTATTTAATTTTTGTCCCACGTTTAACAATAAAAAATTATTTCTCTATTTTATAGTTTTTAAAATCCAGGCGATCATACGGAGAGATAGAAAGATAAAAATGGCTTATCTCCCGTGATGTGTTCGCTGACCAAGTATATCAACTTTTTCGCAAAAAGTTAAATAATAACACAATGAACTCTGTTGTTTTGCCACTCCAACGCCACCTTAAAACATGTGTTAGCGCGAGAACACATCATAAAAAAACGGTCGTGCAATATTTTTGCAGGGTTATTTAACATATGAGAATATATTTAAAAACATTTTGTTTTTAAAGAGGAGCAACATTTTTTTACCGTTCAATAATTCAATCTCTCAAACAGAGCTATGTATGCATGTACATACATCAATAAAAGTGTTGTGGAAAACTGGCAGTACAAATACAAAGAGTTAGAAAGACTGTATACAAGAATTTAAAAAGGATGCATATATAATGTCATTATTATATCGAATTTTCAAATTATTATTAATTCCATTTTCATCTATGTCTGATATTGATGTCATATCTGACACGCCTGTAGTTACTGTGCCTGACATTTTTTCTGAAATGATAAAATACATATTTAAAAATATAACAAAGATGTAAAGCATTTTTATATTATTATGTATATAAATGTTTTTATTTTAAGCAAACTAATTAATTTCATATACTGCGGGACGCTGCATTCGTGAAATTTGGCTAGGACAAATATATTTTTATAGCCTTATACTTATTATATCTTAAGGCCATACATCTTGCAACAGCTCCACAAGTAAGAAAGTTCCAGCCGAGTGTGCTCGCTACCCATTTTGAATAAAAGCAAAATATTGCAGTATTTTTCCCCAAAATATACTAAAACAATATACCACAAAATACTATAACAATATGGCAAATGGTGTATTTGGTATATTGACCAGATTGTCATCAAAAACAACTGAGACCCCTAGTAAGTAGACGTTTGTGCCCATACAAAAGAAATTCTTTAATAACTTCGACATTCTTTATCTGATCGCAGGATCAGGAATCACAAAGACTATAGTTATTATTTAATATACCTAAATTCGCGACTCTAGCTTGAGTTTTGTCAATTTGTAGGGGCGGAAGTGGGCTTAGCTAAAATTTGTAACAAAAAAAATTTGACAAAAATAGGATATGCTGTCGAAAAAATGATAGCTCTATCACTTATAGTCTCTGAAATCTAGGTGTTCATACGGACAGACAGACATGGCCCCTCCACAACCCATGTTTTTATTGATTTCATTGTCTCAGATTAATGCTATTCTAAATTGTCTGGATTGGTATATAGACTTTATTTTTGTTTTCGACATGAATTCTTGTACTGTACTTGAACATTATTGCAATCCTACTCTAGCGATTACACGCTTAGGAGATTGTGCTCGCTGTTCTCGTTTTTACGGAATATCGATTTTTGAGAAATTTGCCTTGCTTATATCTCAGACTGACTGATCACAACATTCTTTGTGTGTAGTCAGGGTATCTTTTGATGTTCTTTGCTCCTCTGTTGCTCAAATCGTTTTCCGCATTTATAATAATCATTGTTTAAATAATTATTTGAGAAGGTACAGACTAAATTTTCAAATTTTCCCAAACAATTCTACGACCTTGATAACTCTCAGACTATGTCGAGAACATCGCCATCCTTTGTGTTTTTTGTAATCAGGACAGTTGAGGACACACAGGACATTTTCGCCAGAGAATTACCAATATTCTGTATCATATTTTCGAAATACTTTCTCTTATCATCAGTTAAACTAATTGTGTTTTTGGTCCTTTAGATACTGAAATTCTAAACTTACGGCTATAGGACCTTTCCGCAGGTCCAGATATATTGCCTAGTTGTGAGGTAAAGTATGGTGGTTGCGCCTGTATTTTGTAAATAATTTTTTTCATATAAGAAAAAACCAAAATCGCTGCAATATGGTCGAAATTTCAAGCCGAAAAGTTGAAAATTGTTCGAGTTATGCTGCGTGCCAATTTCAATAGCCATTTTTCTAATAAAACGCGTATAGTTAATGTTTTCTACGTTTTAATCATTTTTATCTAATCGCTCGCAATTTGTCGCTTGTAGCCTTATACACGAATAAATCGGTTTATTTTGAAAGTGTATCCGATATGCTCGGAGTCTTAGCTGATTATACCCGCTACCCATAGGGTAGAAGGGTAGTATAATTTTGTGCCGGCAGGAAATGTATGTATGTACCAGGTAGAAGGAGGCATCTCCGACCCTATAAAGCCATGTCATGTCCGTCTGTCCGTATGAAACACTGGACCTCAGAGACTAAGAGATATAGCTATAATTTTTTTTTTTGTCAGCATTTGTTACATTTGCTTCAAATTTTTTCCGTGCCCACTTCCGCCCCCGCAAATCAACAAACAAAATCGAATAACAAGCGTAATTTTAAAGCTAGAGTTGCGAATTTTGGTATTGCGAATGTGGTGCTATATCGATATACAAAATATACAGTTTGGCATATTTTTAAAGAATTTTATTTTGGTATGTTTTGAGAATTATACCGCAATTTTTTGCTTTCACTCAAAATGGGTAGCTGGTATCTCTTTCTTGTTTCTTTCTTAATTGTTTTAGTATATTTATCACTCTATAATATACTTTGAATGTAATAGTACTAAATATATTATTCGGCATTTTGGTATTTTTATGGTATATTTGTTTGGTGTATTCTAAGAAAATTAACTAACGTTTTGTACTTATCAAAAATGGGTAGCGGGTTCAGCACACTGTACTGTAACTTTCTTACTTGTTTATCTTATATAAATAATTTTTTTAAATTAAGAATACTAAGCACTCGCTTATTAAATAGATTTCCTTTAAGACTCAGGCATATGTATATTTTTTATTCATATGAAGCAAAAATGTCAAGGGGTACTCAAAATAATAAATAAATCAATTCGATAAAGTCAAAAGCCCAAAGCACAACAAAATTTGTCTACTTTTGTTTTAATGCTACCCCTGTTATTATTTTTGTTTAGCTTGCGATAAGTTTTGCTATATCCACTGTGATTTTATAATATATATTTTTTATTATAAGTATTGTTTTGTATTTGTTTTGTCAATTCGGCGTTTAAAGTCTTATACATACAATTTACCTCTTTCTCGGTTAACCAGCTCTTGAGCAATACAAATTATGTCAATCACTTCTTGGACTAATGCACAAAGTATTGCTCAAAGATTTATAAATAACCAGTCGATATTTTAGACAAGCTATTTTTGAGTGGCAAATAATACCTTCTTAGTCAATTGATCAAGCAAGCAATCGTTGATGGCATTCATCACACACAAGGTAGTCACGTTCGCCAAAGCGAAATATAAACAGTTTTTATACCTATAGAGATAATCAAGTATAAGTATATGTATATATATTCTATTTTTGGGCTATTTACGTCAGATCAAACCAACATTTTATTGGTATTGTTGCTGCGGCACTTACAGGTAGAAATGGCGAAAATATGTAAATTTCTATTATTTGACAATATTACAAGAATAATATTAAAACTACTATCAATCTGTACCAAAAATACTTGTTTTTTTTTTTAGGGCGTTAACAGTTTGTCCGATTATGTGTTACGGTAAGCGCATGCTTTGTAATCTTTTCTTCTATGTGCTTCTTCCACTCACAGTTTTTCTGTCCGTTGACAGTCCGTTTATTGCGTGCTCTGCCTTTATTACTATTGTTTGATGCTTCTTAAGTCAACTGCCTGTTGAAGCTATGATATCGTGGTTAATTGTATTGGTTATTCAATATTAATGCGTTATATTATTGTTAAAAGAACTGTCATCATGTCGAGTAGTAAAGTGTGACATGCAGATATTTATAAAGAAGGCAAAAGTAAGCTTCAATAATGTGATCGGTGGCATCTATAAGTTAAACGAGCAGTTTAATTTCAAAAGAGTACTCTTTGAATAATTCTTTTCAACACATTTCGTTTGCTACCCAAGTATCGAATACTGCTCTAGAAATAACCACTGCACAGTGGTTCCGCAAGAGGCCAAAAATCAAAAAAAAAGTGATAACAAAGAATAGAAAAAAATTGCACGCAAATTGTCTCTAAAATGTTCAAACTTCTTGATGGCAAACCGGTTTTGCCTGGAAATCTAACGGGACTTTCAAAAAATAGAATGCAAAGCAAGATCATGTGTACATTTTTGCAGTGCAGCTATACTAAGCAACAATTTTTACAAAACAAAATTGCAATTCAAAGTGGTCAAACGTTTGTCATAGTGATCCGATTTTCATTATTCAAAATGCATTTTGAAGTTGAAGGTATTTACTTTAAATGTATATATTAAGAATTAAATAAATCCAACAAATTTTTTAGTGAAATTAACAAATTCGATTTAATATTTTTTGTGTATTTTGTGAACGTATTTTTTATGTTTACCTAAAGTTTTAGTTGTGTTCCCCCCGATTCCCCCATAGATATTATGTTCATTGTATTAATCAGAGTTGTTGAAGGTATTTACTTTAAATGTATATATTAAGAATTAAATAAATCCAACAAATTTTTTAGTGAAATTAACAAATTCGATTTAATATTTTTTGTGTATTTTGTGAACGTATTTTTTATGTTTACCTAAAGTTTTAGTTGTGTTCCCCCCGATTCCCCCATAGATATTATGTTCATTGTATTAATCAGAGTTTTTACTTAATAAAAGTGTTTAAGTCATCTACAGAAACTTGCCGATGTGTGTGAAACAATTAACAATCTAACGAATCTTTTTATTTCTTCAAGGTCAAACCTGTCCAGCAGAGCCCCTGTGTTTGTTTTGTGTGTTTGTCTTCGTCTTTACTTGTGGTTTACATTGTGTATAAAACTTCGTAATATTTAAAAAATTTTGTTTTTAACTTTTAATTTCATAGGCGACATAAGTCAGTGTGTGTTCGCACGCCTACATATTTTTACTATATATGGTGCTCCAAAAAAGGCACACACGCTGGATTACGACAATTAATTGCTGATGTCCAACAAGATTTGATAAACAACGGCTTTAGAGATGAACTGAATGCGTGTATTCAACCAATTGAGTACATTTGCAAAAAAATTGTTGAATTTTGGATGCGTTATAAACGTAAGAAATCTTCTATTTTACAATATGAGTCTGATTGGCTGACTATAACGCAGACAATTTTATTGAAAAATACAAAAAATATACCCCAAGAAAATGCGGAAAGTGCTCCACGCGGACGTAAAAAACTAAATTTTATGGAGTCTTCAACGAGGACTAAGCGTCGGCGTATAGCTCAGCTGGTCAAAATTGATGAGACCGCTGTCTCTGCATTACGCAACGAAAACCAAACCCAAAATGTATTGCCAGCGGATCCCACAGAAGTAATTTCTCTTTTAATGGAGACTGGAATGACCAAGCACCAATACTTGTTGATTCGGAATTTTGTAAACAGCAAAATATTATTCGATTTTTTTCCTAGCTATCAATGCATTTTAAGCTCTAAAAAAAAAAGATATCCTGACAACATATCTGTAGACGAATCCTACGCAGAAGTCGAACTTCAAATCTTGTTGAATAACACAGCCTCGAGCATACTTGAGCTTCAATCTAATGTTATTGAAACAATTTCAGATGATTCTGTTGCGCATCTGTTATTAATTGGAAAATGGGGGTTTGATGGAAGTACGGGCCATAGCGAGTACAAGCAAACGTTTTCCAATAATGATGTAGACGACAAAAGCTTATTCGTTACATCTTACGTGCCTCTTCAACTTATTTCAAAAACTGATCACAGAGAAATTTGGAAAAACCCTCGGCCTTCGTCAACTCGTTATTACAGACCAATTCGATTCCAGTTTAAAAAAAGAGACGACCGAAGTATCAAAATCAGAGGAGAAATACTTTAAGGAGAAAATAAATTTTCTAATACCTACAGAACTATGTGTCCAAAAGAGAAAAATATTCGTTGAGTATAGCTTACAATTAACTATGGTAGATGGAAAAATTTGTAACGCTTTAAGTGAATCGCACTCCACTAAATGTTATATTTGCGAAGGAAAGCCAACGGAGATGAACAATTTGAATGAATGTTTGGACAAAAAGGTATCAACAAAATATATCGAGTTTGGATTATCTCCACTGCATGCAAAAATAAGATTCTTTGAATACTTTCTTCACCTTTCTTATAAGTTAGTCATAAAAATGTGACAAGCCAGAGGGCCCCAACAAAAACAAAAAGTTTTAGAAAGAAAGAGAGAAGTTCAACGGGATTTTCGAGATAAAATGGGCTTAATAGTGGACCAGCGTAGAGATGGCGGCAAGGGAACATCCAACGATGGCAATGTGGCGAGAAAATTTTTTTCGAATCCTCGGTTGTCTGCAGAAATTACAGGCCTTAATGAAAATTTGATTCATCGTTGTTCCACCTTACTGCAAGCTTTGGCATCGGGACACAAAATCAACGTACACAAATTTAATGAATATGCCCTCGATACTGCGAAAGGGTTAATCAAGGAGTATCCCTGGTACTATTTGCCTGCGACGGTTCACAAGGTGCTTATTCACGGATCTGCTATTATAGAGCACGCAATTGTTTCAATTGGAGTACTCTCGGAGGAAGCTGCAGAGGCGAACAACAAAGAAATAAAGAAATGCAGACTGAATCATACCCGCAAAATGTCACGAATACTTACAAATACAGACATATTGAATTATTTGCTTTTACGGTCCGACCCATATATTACTGGGCAGAGAAATATTGAAAAAAGGACAACTTAAAATTATTTCCCTCAGTTAATAGCTTGCTTGAGGAGACATCCTAAAATTTTTGTATAATTTTGAAGCTACAACCATTGTAAATTTTGTTTAGTACTTAAATGGCTCATAAATTGTTATTGTTTAATTATTTCTTAAATTTTATTGTTTGCGGTTCATTGGTTGGCGGATTTTTTCAACTACAAACACTATTTACGAAGCTTGGTAAAACTTTCAGCCCTCTAATGCCATTAAAAGCATTTTTGGCCGCGCTTCCCTACAAGCGGAACCACTGTGCACTGGTGTGTAGTACAGGTGGGCGCGGCCTGTATCTTGAGGCCCGGGCCCGCGCAACAACAAACTCTTTTTTGAGAGGCCCGGCCCGTTCGAACACGAAATTTTGAAGCATAAAAGAACTCCAAACATTTTTTATTATGCAATTGCATCCACATTATTAGGAAACGCCCGCGCTAGGTTGAAGATTAAATATATTTTGTTTGATTTTATTGAAAGTAGTGGTCATGGCCAAATTCTAAAACAAAAACGACCACATAACTAAGCCAGCTCCTTCCATATAAGTTTTAAAATGACAAAAATATTATTAAATAAAATATATGAGAAACAATAAAAAAATATTTAAAAAAAAAAACAAGAAAGCTGCAGTTGAGGGTGCTCAACTGTCAGATACCCGCTGTGAATAAAAGTCTAACCAATACAATATTAATTTCAAAACATACCAAAATATTCCACAAAATACTAAAAATATACAACAAGTTATATATGGTATATTTATATGGTAGTACATTTAAAAAATAGCATAGAGAGCAAAATATTCTAGATTGTCAGACAAGCCAACGAAGCCCCGTAGAAGTAAGTATTTTTGCCGATACATAAGTATTTTTTAATTAAAAAATTGACGCTGATCAAGAATGTATCTCCATATATTGTAGGGTCGCGATGCCTCTTTCTGCCTGTTTAAAACTTATGTAAATTTTATCGGAATTGTAGTTTCTGTCTCTCTCAGCCTCAAATTCCTTCCTTCCTTTTGTTTGTCATTTTACTCTTCAGAAATCAAATATTTTGAATGAAATAATTTAATTTTCATATACTTTTTACCCAGCCCAGTAAAATTTTAAAATTAACAGATTTTGCTAGATATAAATACCACCTAGTGACTCATTATATTATACATTAAACAAATTCTGTAATGAATATACAATTTAAATCACTTGCAAGATCATTTTAAGACAGAATATATAATCAGCTACATTTATTGTCTTTAAAAAATAATTTTACAAACCATAATTTAAGTTTTTCGAAATTATTGCAGAATAATAAACACAAGACAAAAGAAGATATTTTTATATTTAAAGTTAGTACAAAACATTAAACAAATTAATACACATAATAAATTATTTAAAAAATAAAAATTTCTCTTATATTGTATATCTAAATATAACATGTATGTACAGTTTTATTTATCAGACATATTTTTTACTAAGTTATAAGTTTTTCTACTCGTGGTTATTTACATAGAATGTTACTTAAAAATGTATACTTTTGTTAATTATTTATTATGAGGGCATATTTATATCCATCTTTGGATTTTTAAATGGGAAAAGATTACTCAACAGCAGAAGAAACACCATGGTCCGGCCCAGATTGTACAGTTT
Source organism: Drosophila kohkoa (assembly GCA_019972355.1). Taxonomy (NCBI): domain Eukaryota; kingdom Metazoa; phylum Arthropoda; class Insecta; order Diptera; family Drosophilidae; genus Drosophila; species Drosophila kohkoa. The sequence goes on from BJEL01000067.1 coordinate 250,069, forward strand.
GGTATTTAATATATTCTTTATTTTATAATTGAGTTCCACGGGGTTTTTTAAATAGTTGAAATCAAAATTGGTTTAATTTTTCATTTAAATAAATCTTCGATTAGTTTGACGCTTGATTATAATAGTCCTGAGAAATCATGCAACATTTTCGATGGCTAGGGGAATTACTACTGCTAAAACACAAAGTAAGTAAAACATGCCTTCTCGGGAGACGGCAAAGCTACTTAATTTGATTTGATACAATGATTTATTAAATGTAAACAGTGACGACAAACGCTGAAGCATGGGTTTCTCAAAAGTTGACTTCGAAGAATATATGTATGTAGCACCAAAAATCACTAATAATGTATTTTGTTTATTAATTCAAACTCATTTTGTTGAATTTAACTAACTTAATAATACAAGATTTTACTCTTCAAATTTATTTTCATACACATTTTACTAGTATTTTATTATTTTTATCTATGTATACAAATATTTTTTCTATTAGTATTATTAGTATTCTTAGTTGTATTTTGTTAGTTGTTCAACGTCTTATTAAGTGTTCACGGTTTCCGATTAATTTATGCTGTTCAAAAATCATTTTGCTTTGTCCGCGCGTCTGATATCCCTGGGCCGCATGATGCAATTGCCGTTAATACGTCAACGTCCAAATAATAAAAATAATAAAACGCCAGAAGCTTTTCTCACACCTATGAACATGTGGTGCCCATTACATTGACAAAATAAAATGCGTGAACAATTTAACAATGACTGCATTAAAGAGCGACAAGATAGAAAGCTATTGAAAGTGATATATCCACTGTCCATTGCCAATAAAAGTAGTACCTGCGACAGCTTTTGTTGTACAATATAATTACTTCTACTATTTTTATCTGATATCAACAAAATTTTCAGAAATCACAAATCACAAATTCGCGTGCAACAATAACCAGTGCTGTCAAAAATATAGCTTTATCTGTTTTAGTAGCTTTTTAGTAGAACAGCTAGGATGTTCATCTTAACACCGACTTGTACAATATAATTATTATACATTTTTTACATTTTTAATAATGTATATGTATGTCTTCTAATTTTGTATTTTACAAATCCTAAAAAGCCTCTGCTCCGTTAAACATTAATAGTTGCACATCTAGACTAAAGGAACTGAACAATAGATAATTATCAGTCTATATTTCCCAAAATAGGATGCAATGTGTATGATAAAGACAGACCCAAAAATAAATGTCTTAATCTCAACAGAAAATAATTACATATTGGAACTTTTGACGCAAGTCACACCCCCAAACTTCGGAGTTTCTAGGGTCTTTAAAGGGTTATATTGATTGAAGCCGAATTTTGCGAATTTAAGGCACCGGCAGCGCTCCAACATGGGGAAAAAGTGAAGAACAAGCCGTAAATGTTTTCAACTCAGATCATAGCTTTTGCTGGCAGAATAAATTCTTCGAATTTGCGCCTTTCGCAACGAACGAAGTCCGACCGGCAGTACACCTTAACAAGTATCTTACTATGAAGAATCATACATATGTACTTACATACATACATATTTGTTGTCTTTGCGAGATCTTGAAGAATTTATAGTTATCGTATTTAATTTTGTGGTAAGCATATTATCTAGCAATATATTATTGTGAGTTTTAAAGTGGAACGAAAACTTAGAGTTCAGTAAATAGCAAAATGAAATTTTGTTGTATGATAACCATTGCATCAGTCCATACTCTTTTGTGGACTTAACTAGGTTATACTATAATTTACAAACATTCTTTTCAATCATAAATTTATGTTCGCTACCAGCATTATTAATAGTCCCGCATACATATGTATGTATATACACGTATGTACATACACTTACCCGCATATGTATAAATGTATTTAAGATGCAATTTTATCAATGCATATATTTATGTGCATGCAGAAACATGTTTTAGTTTAGTTTTACTCTATAAAAAAACAGATAATTAATACACACTGTTCTTTAATCATTCACACTCGAGGGCTATTCGCTTTACAATATATATATGCACATATGTACTTATCTATTACGTGTACACAATATATAGATACATATTATCAATGATACAAATAAAGGTGCCTGCATAAATTGTTAATAAATTTTATAAACTATTCTAAAGTAATAATTCCAAACATATTACACAGATATTACACGACCAGTTCGTATTATAAACAAACACCACACCACACTTATACTTATGAACAACTGGCCTATCGAGCACGAAAGTTAATCTGATAAATTTCCGATTAAAAAGAGGAACGTTGTTTGTCAGGGAAACTTGAATGGAACAAATAATTTAATTTATTACTTGTAGCGAATTTAAATTACTTTCAATTTATTTAAAATAAATATATAAAAATAATAATTGCGGAAATATTAACATCAAAGAAAAAGGTTTCTTTGGATTTAATTTAAAATATAACATATGTACATATGTATTTATTGAAATGGGGAAAAAACCAAAATTTATGGCCATTTGCCTATTAAATAAACGCAAATATTCAGGCATGCTCCGGTTTTCACTTTCGGTTTTCGTTTTCGTTTTGAAAACGAAAAAATTGGTGCTCCCGTTTTCACTTTCACAAGATTTTTTCGAATTGCAAAACGAGAAAATTTGCCTTGCCGAAATGAAAAAGTAAATGCCTTTTTCTATATTAAATCGGATCTTATTTGCAAAAGGAAAAAAAGTAGTTGACTCATTGGTTTATTGTCGTTCTTTTAAGACCGCCAGCAGATCAATTAGGCTTGTAATTATTTTTAAAACGACTAATATCTGACCCCACCTCAAATTTGGATATCAAATTTGGCCGTCGGCAACAACAATTGTCGTTTTGGTGAGCGACCGATAAGTCCGACACCATGAGTTATCACCTAAGCTGCCATACTTTTGATAGAATAAAAAAGCAAGTTAAAAATACTTGTATGATCAAACGGATGGCGATAAATTTGTTGAAGTTGGGTAAAATATGTTTTTTAAAAATTAATTTATTTAATTTAATTACTTATGGGTTACAATTTTATAAAAAAAAATTGTTGGAATAACCGGAATGAAATGCATTAAAAAGGTGGCATCCCCATTTTTTGTGGGAAACAGCTGATTGCCGTTCAACTAATTTTTTTAAAGAAAGTTTCAAATCTTTCTTTGCAAAAAAGACAAAAGCCAAATATATTTCATTCAGGGGAAGCATAATTATTTATATGCAGGATAAAAAAACCCTTATGTGAGTTTAATCCACTCACGAAATTGGACATACAAAAGACATTTTTTCGCGTTGTTTACTTTTAACCAAAACACAAGTCAGCTGTTTCAGCAGTAAAAAATGAAACGTTCCGATAGCAAAACGATGACCAAAAACGTGTGAAAACCGGAGCACCTAAAAACGAAAATCTCGGTGTTGGTCCCAAAACGAAAACGAAAATGAAAAGTGAAAACCGGAGCATGCCTGATTAATAACCAAAAAAATAAAAGATGAAATAACATTCATTGCCTATTCCTATGACGACAATATCCCAAGTAAATATTATTGCAACTTCGTAGCAAACATTTTTTGTTTTAAATTTCATATGCAGTCTTGCGATTCAACAATTTTAATTATTAATATTTATCTTCACGAGAAAATGCCTTATACGCATTCCTATATTTTATTTTAAATTATCAATCTTAGTTTTCCGATATGAGTGCGGAATAATAGGTCGTCTAGTTTTTCTTCTGTTGAACATCTATCTGATTTGACATCCATACATTCCAGCATCATGGTATCTATACGGGAACAGCGGAACGAAATGACACAGCAAATATTAGTTTAAGGTAATTTTTTTATGTAGTTGCGCAAAAGAAACAATTTCTCTCTACTGGGAACAACGCTTAGTAGAACCTTCCGAGACCATGGCTCTGAAGAGTTTACCATATTTTGGTTAATATTTTAGATTCGACATAAGATGAGAATCAGATGATTATTGCTCTTATGAATCATCGCGTCTTTGAAATTCTATAAAAAAAACTTTTAAGTCCAAAAAAGAAATGAAAATAAAAAAAGGCGTGTTAAAATGTTTATAGAAAATCGCCAAAGTGCTTACATTTATCATATTAAGCAGGAATTTGATCATAGCAGAACAAGTAATGAATAATATATTAAAATTATATAATACTCTTGGAATTCCCGCAGAACCGTATAACTTATTATATTGATTTTTTTCGGTTGATTGCTGTAGCACTCGATGCTTTTCGCTCACCCGCAATGCGCTCACGCGTAAGAAAGCACTCAAGAACCAGTGCGCACAACTTCTTTCTTTCCTACAACTCTCCACCGCAGAGCCGAGCTTTGCATGGGCTCGGCGCTAGATCTGCAAAATGCTACATTTGTTCAATAGCGGTCACCCCCAATAACCCATTCTTTGTGCGTTTTATTGTAAAAACCCGACAAGTTTCGAATATATGTTTAAAATTGAAAACGCGAGTGTTTTTATTCAATTTCGGGAAAGGAAAACTTGGAACTATCTGCGCCTCCACAACACTAATGTTCATTGTTGTGCACCGTTTCCACAGCACCAAACAACTCGGTTCTTATCCGTTCAGTTTGAATATTACGTTCAACCCATGTAAAAACGCATAAAAAAAAAATTCGGTTTATCTACGTCCGCGAGCTACATGATAGTATCGATAACGAACGCAGAAATATCGAATACACTTTTTAAGTAATCACGTGATATTCAACTGAAAAAGAGGTTACCACTCAAACTGCTGACAATTACAGCCTATTACGACTGCACTCAGATTTTTTTACGTTTTTTAAAGTCTCGTTTTGGGGTTTCCAATGGCACGAACGGAAAAATATGGGCAACGGTAAATTTCTCAATATGGCCGCTCTGAAATGTGAGCTGTTCAAATGTAAACGCGAGTTGGCGAACAATTCAAAAAACAGTACGCCCATTTCTAAAATGGAAAATTTTCTTGAATTGCAAGATTTTTATGAAGGTTTTAACGAAGTGGAGGAAGTATGGTCATTGGCAATAGTAAAGAAATCGCCATCAGTTTGGGCCTATGAAAGTAGAATTGCTGGCAGCAATGTAATATTTACATGAATACATTTATTTTTTAGCAACGGCATGAGTGTTTTTGGGAGCGCGATATTTCTGGAAACCGTGAATTTTTTTTAAGATTATTTTCAAATTAATAGGGAGGAGTTTGGCATCTTTGCGGAGTGCCTTCGTAGATTGGCCATAATACATTTCTCCTCCCATAACTCGAACAACATAGCCTCGTGGATGCCACTCTACGATATAGACGGCTTTCGAGTTTTTTTGCTCATCTAAAATAAAACAAATTTGCTTTAATAAGCAAAATAAAATTTGTATCTTTCTATTTTCATACCTTGGCGCACTTAAATGTCAGCTGTTTGATTAGTGGTGACCTTTTTTTCGTTGTCATTATCGATAAAATATGGCGTAATTACCCAAAAAGTGCGTTCGCTATTTCTACGTAGCTCACGAAGAAAGAAAAACCTACTAGAAAAACCTACCTACGACCTGAACGGAAAAAACCCGAAAAACCGAGGTTTTGGGTGCAGTGGAATTAGACTATTAAGTGCGTCAAATTATGAAAATAGAAATCAATAAATTTATGTTGTTTTTAGAGCAAATTGCAGCAATTTCGTGGAGTAGCATTTACTAAGAAATGCTGTTTGAGTTGTGGGAGGATAATTTGCAGTAATAAGTAAATGTATTAATATAAATATTACATGGCCGCCAGCAATTCTACATACAAACCCAAAGTGATGGACTATCTTTCATTAGATCTGCCTCTACTTCGAACAAATCTTCGTCAAAATATTGAAATTTAAAGTTTTCAATTTTACAATTTCGCGTACATTTTTGTAAATTGTTCACCAACGAGACTTGATAGAACGTAAAAGAGCTGAGTGGCGGTGGGAACAGGGCATTGAGTTTTATTCCTGGCCAGCAATCTGCACAATCGATATCGACATACATCGAAAACTATCTAATTCATCAATACAGAACTACACATCTCCATCGCCAAAAGAAGTAAACACAATTTCCACGGAAACTCAAATACTTACAATTATAACAAAGAAAATATATATAAAATATACAAAAAAAACATCAGTCCACCCTGTCCCAAATGGCCTCTTTTCGAGGCTCCTACTCATTTGACAAGATGCTGAAGATTCCTTCCCTTTCAGCCCATTTATTCACCATTAATTTTACCTTTGTTTGTATGTAAGTACATATATGTATGTATAAACAGTTACAAAATATGAAATACAATATTACTTTAAAAATATCAAAAAATATACACATATATGTATATTAAAGCTGAGATCTTTATTATAACAGTGGTTACAACCTTCACGTTAAAGATTTACTTTTAATACTGTCATTAACACTAGTTTGGAGCAAAATTTAGATACAATAGATTAATGAATTTATTTTTAAATATTTCCACATTTTTTTATTTGGGGTGCTTCAGTATATGATAAATTAGTAGTGTTAAAAGAAAAATGTAATAAAATTCAAAATATTGGGTCTATAGCTTAATTCGTGCGGTTCGCTAAGAGATGGAGCCGCATGACTATTCTACCATCGTTTCAATATTCCAGACATGCGTTGGAAAGCTAAAGTTATTGTGCATCTGTTTCAGTATATGTCCTGGAAAAGTGTTTTCTTTTCTTCATTACTTCAATATGAAGAAATCTGCTGCCGAACACAAGAGGAGCTCGCAGAATCTTTGGGCGTCACTCAAGCAGTTATTCCAAAATGTTTGAAAGCAGTCGGATACATACAAGCAAATTGGGTTCCATATGAACTGAAGTCGAGAGACGTAGAAAGGCGATTTTGCATGTCCGAAATGCTGCTGGAACGCCACAAAAGAAAGTCTTTTTTGCATCGGATTGTTACTGGTGATAAAAAAAATGGATCCATTACGAGTAGTAATGTCTTTTGTGAAACCCGGCGAACCAGCCAGTTCGACTGCAAAGCCGAATTTCCATGACGCAAAGGTAATGCTCTGTATTTGGTGGGATCAGAAGTATGTGCTGTATTATGAGCTGCTCAAATCGGGTGATACTATCAATGGAGAACGCTAGCGAACACAGCTAATTCGTTTGAAAAGAGCAATAGCCGAAAAACGTCCGGAATGCGACCAGGCACGATGCACGGGTATTACCCCACCCGCCTTATAGCCCAGACCTTGCCCCTACTGACTATCATTTGTTTCAGTCGATGCAGAACGCCCTCACTGGAATACGGTTCACATCAGGGCAGGGTATCAGAAATTGGCTTGATTCGTTCTTGACCACAAATTGCCAGAATGTACTTTGAATATACAATAGTACATGTTTTTCTTAAATAAACGTCCAAAGTTTAAAAAAAACGCACGAATTAAGTTATAGACCCCAATAGATTATAAAATAATTTAATACAGCCTCACACCAATTTATGTAATGCACATGGAGACCACAAAGTTTATTTATTTAGACGATGACCATCAAGCGTCCTAACGCGGACCAATGTTATACAAACCGCCGACTCGACCGAAGGGCGCACAACATAATGTGCGGTGACGGAAGATCGCGAACAAATCTAGAAAACTATGATAAATTACCTAGTTATAAGCTAGACAAATGACATAAGATTATAGTACGAAGTGAAGAAATAGACGAGGCGCTACTTATAATTGGATAAAAAATGTATTGTTGCTATGTATGGCGTAATTTTCACAGCAATATAGATGGAAAAAATGAAAAAAATCATAGTGTATCGAATCGGAACCGTTAAACTTATTTGACTAGTCAATTCAGAGGAATTGATTTTACCGTTAATCAATTGGTGCAAAAACATTACTCCAAGCATGGTTCTACGGTCGGAAAGAGATTTTTAAATAAGAGTCTACTACGATAAGAAGTGAGAAGAGCGGTTGGAATCCCCAGTTCTGGGGTTTGGACGGATTTTAATTTATCTTAAATTCAGGACGTTGGGGACTTCTGGGAAACATAACGCTCCAATATAGGGTTTCAATTGGGTTTAAGTCCTGGGACTGAGCTGACAAATGCATTACGTCAATTTTACTTGTATGATTTGGATCCTGCTAAAATGTCCATATAGAGGGTATTTTGTCTAAAGCTTACGGTAGCATGCCATTTCTTAATGTATATAATATTTTACATATGACAAACATTTCCATACCAATATTTTAAGTCTGTATTGCTTAACGGTCTTAAGCGTATGGTTTGGGTGGTACTCGACACACATACTGTCATAACCTGCTCAACCAAATAATACCATCTTGGGTTCATCTGTCCAAAGGATATTATACCATTCGGATAGTAGCCATTGGTTGTTTGTTGTTGGTGGTTTTTGACAAACTCCAACTTGGCCTTGATAAACTATTTATCAAAGGACGCAGTTGTATATACAATACAATTGAATAAGCAGACTCCACATTTGCAAAACAGTCCTATAAATATAACAAAAATGAAAAACTTTGATTGTTATTATCACATTGTCTATCCAAACATAAATTGAGACTTGTATTTTACTAAATATGCTATTTCAGAAAACAGGAAAATAAACGACTTAATCTCTGCGAGAAATGATTCTACACTGGCATTGTCAAAGAAAATCATCGGACTTTCTCGGAAGAAGCCAAAAAATCCTTTGCAGCCATGACGCTTTATCTTGGCAGAAAAAAATGGGACAATACAAATTGGGTTTACGCAGTGAAAAAGGCAAATATTTATTTATTTGGACTTTGACGTGCTAATGCCAGTACTACCAGGTGCGATACCAACCATGTGCTTCTTGACGAGCGGATAAACAAAATAAACTTTTGAAACAGGAATGTAACATTTTTGTATTAAAGTGCATAGCAATTTTTATTTAATAAATGTTTTTTATTATAAATTGTTTCAAAACCATATACATTTTAGGTTCATAATTATGACAACCTTAAAATTTTGTTTAATAATTATACTAATGAATATACCTAACAAATAATTTATTTTTCCAACAGTATGTTTAATTTGCTTTAATATAATATATATTTTGCATTAAATTAACGTTAATTTTTTTGTAATACAAATAAATACTTTGTTGTACCCCATTTTGCTTGTATTACACATTTTTACCTATTGGGCATCAAATTCTAGAAAGCGTTTATAAAGCATAATTTGTTGAGTATATGCATTAGTCATCTAATTATTATAATTTTTTTCCTAAGCTTTTCATGATTATAGATAGTAAAATTAATATGGGTGGTCAGTAAAATTTTATTTAGAAAAAAAACTTATTTAAAAATATTCCATTAATCTGCAAAAAAGAAGTAGCAATACAGAAAACATTTAAATAAAACCCCTAGCAAGAAAACATGGAAGTACAAGAATATTCAAATTCCGGATTTTTTTCTGAAATACGTTATAGAGAGTATTGTAATTCCCACACAGAACACTGAAGGGATTCTGACAAACATTGAAAAGAGAAAGAATATTAATTATGGTCCTGAACACCAAAACAAATTGTTCTGTCTTGACTAGGGATTCTAGACATAAGGTGCATGTTCAAGTATACGACGAACCAGTGAGATAAAGAAAGCTTTAATGACATAGGGATCGTTGAATTCTTTCGATCAGTGTTTTATGAATTCAAGCACACCCATTACCTTATTTACAGCACACAGAATAGGTTTATCGAATTTTTATTTTTAATCAAGCAGAACAGACTCTATTCGCTCGAGTAGAGTATTATTACATAATTATTTACCAGGAGAGAACCCCTAAGGAAACACATAAGCTTGCAATTAAAATTTAACAAATTACTGTGCACCAAGAAACTATACTCTCATGCCCGAATTCAAATGGGCATGGCTAACATTTTTTTGAGTAGACGTGTATACTAGAGTTGAACTTAAAATCATCCTGGTTCAAGAGCTACAGGATGTTTCGCATATGCAACAATGAACAATTATGTTATATATTTAGAGTTGATTTTTTTTCAAATGCCTTTAATTTATTTTTGTGTCGGCAGGAAATGTATGTATGTAACAGGCATAAGGAGCCGAGACGATGTAGCCATGTCTGTATGCCCGTATGAAACACTGGATCTCAGAGACTATAAGATATAGAGCTATATTTTTTATACTCGCTACCGGCTGCCGGCAGGAAATGTATGTAACACGTAGAAGGAGGCATCTCCGACCCTATAAAGTATATATATTCTTGATCAGCATCAACAGCCGAGACGATGTCCGTCTGTTTGTCTGTCCGTATGAACACCTAGATCTCAGAGAATATAAGAGATAGAGCTATAATCTTTTTTCGACACCATTTGGTGTGTTTGCACGCAGATCAAGTTTGTTTCAAATTTTTCCCACGCCCACTTCCGCCCCCGGAAAATCAAAACAATCGAAAAACAAGCGTAATAAAGCTAGAGTAACGAATTTTGTATATACAATAATAACTATAGTAGTTATGATTCCTAAAAATTTGGTTGCGATCAGATAAAAACTGTCGAAGTTATTAAAGAAACACTTTTGTATGGGCAAAATCGCCTACTTACAAGGGGTCTTGGTTGCTTTGGCTGACAATCTGGTATATTGTGCCGTCTATTGTATATTTTGAATGGGGTTCTATATCGATATACCAAATAAACCACTTAGTATATTTTTTTTTTTAGTATTTTTATAGTATTTTGGTATATTTCGAAAATAATACCGCATTATTTTGCTTTCATTCAAAATGGGTAGCGGGTATTTCACAGTCGAGCACACTCGATTGTAGATTTCTTACATGTTTTTTCGACAGCATTTATGTTTGCTCGCAGATGGAGTTTGTTTTACGTATTTGCCCACTTCCGCCACCGAAAATCAACAAGAATCGAATATCTTTAAGAGTTAGAGCTGCGAAATTCGGAATATACAATTGCAACTATAGTAATTGTTATTTCTGAAAAATTGAGATCAGATAAAGATTGTCGAAGTTATTAAAGAAATACTTTTGTATGGGCAAAAGCGCCTGCTATGTATGTATGTATAATATATACGTATCTATATGCTCTCCAGAGACCTGCATTTAGTATGATCGAGTCGGTTCGATCAGCCTCGCTCAAACCCGTCATAACTCAAAAGGTGGATCGCTAATAGCTGAATGCATCGTATTTGTATTTCATTAAATAAGTTATTCAATAGCGTAAACTGATGAACAAATATCACAAAATAATTTTAGTCATTTAAATATTTAAATTAATATTATAAAATTAGACAAAGAAAATAAAGATTTCAGCAGATTATGACTCATTTCAAGTTATCGTTTTCAAGAAGTAGAATCTCATTCTGAAATATTGAGACTCAATCCTGAATATCCTCTGAATTTGGGAGATATTTGTGTGTGCTGGATCCAACCAGTGGAACACCTTTTAAAAATTGGAATTTTCTTCGTGACTTAACCTCAACCTCGGCTATGACAAATGGGGAGGAACACGTGGCTGAAAAAGAGATGACAAGGAGTCTTACATCATTTTTCATAGAAAGACGGCGAGTAGCCCCCTATTTTGCTATATCCCTATTACGATCCACGGCAAAACAAAATCCGTTGTACTTTGGAGCTGCTTGTTCTTTAATTAAAAGAGCCTTGTCGGACGAGCTCGAGCTAGAAGGACCGGCAACTCAACTGAGCCTGAAATGAACAGGTGTTGTTTCCAAGTTCAAAACTATTCGCAGCTATTGGACGTCACTGTATCAGCTAAAAGTATGAAGTTGCAGCGATTTACTCTGAACAAGTCGGAAAGCTACGGTCGAGTGTGCTCGACTGTAAGATACCCGTTACCCATTTTGAATAAAAGCAAAATATTGCGGTAAAATTCTCAAAATATTAAAAAAAAAATGCATGTATTCTGAATTGGGATTTTAACTCGAGTACCACAACATGTCAGGCTTGCTATCTATCACTAGAGCCAATACAGTCATTATGCAGGTGCTATTTATTTCTAAGCATCTAAGACAATCATCAAAATCAATGCGCAATTAGTCCTTACTTCTGTCAGTAAGCTTGAAAGGGAATGAAAAACTATAAATCGCATTAAAAAAAAGAATATATGTGTGTATTCCCGACCGGGAGTCGAACTAGTGAAGCCGCAGTGATTGTGAAGCCGCTATTTAACTCTAAGCATCTAAGACACAAGCAATTGCTGTCGTGTCCATCTTCGTTGCAAAACTACACATGCATACATATGTATATCAATATAGGGGAGCAATGCAATGAATACTATTCACTATGCTTCATGATTTTGCTGCAAAGAGTGAAGTTTGTTATATTATTAACTTATTTATAGATAGCGTTAGAGAATATCACTACAATGAGATGCGTGCTTTTTGTACTATGAAAGTGTTGAACAGTGTTTCTAAACGTATGATAAAAAGCCCACGCTATGATAAATTGTGCTAAATTAGACAAGAGCTTCTGGGGTGGAGCTGTGTTAACAGCATCGTATTTAGTTAACAGAATTCCAAGCAGAGCTCTTAATAATAACACTATAATCGCATAAGATGTGGCGTAGCTGAAATCCCAATTTAAAACATCTGAGTATTGGTTCAACAATATATGTATGTACACAATAAGATTAAAAAAGTTTAATTTAATGATAAATCATTTAAGAGTATTGTGGGCTATGAAGCAAATGGTTCTGGATGAATGGCTTAAAAATCCGTTGCTTTTGTTGCAGGCGACCGTCCCCAAACTGGACGGCTTGTGGGAGGGGGCCGAGCTGGACGTGGTCGATAGGAGTAACATTTCGTCCATACCGAAGGTTAAGGTCCCTATAGCCATGCAAGGCGAGCGAGCGCTTCAACTGCTTAGGAAACAGAACCCGGCCATATAGTGATGATATGATAGTGATTGGTCAGTGCTGAAGGTTGATGAACCCTTGCCTAGTGGTGGGCAGCACGTGATCATTCAGATCAATAAGGAGGCCGAGGATAAATAATATATAATAAATACAAGTATAATAACATATTATAATATTTGTTTTTTCCGCCAATCGCGTACTTATGTATGCATGTGTGTTTTTGTGTAAGTGCAAGTGCAACTGCATAATAGTAAAAAGTGGAAATATTAAGAGAGATACTAAAGTGCAAATATTTCATACATATATAAACATACAAATTAAATAATTAAAATCCAAGCTGTGTGTACCAGCATTTCTGTGTGTATCAGTATTTCTTTTAATTCTTGTCCGTTGTACGTTTTGTATGTCGCGATAATCGCCGACAACGACGCGCAACGGCGCACCGGCTTGCAGCCGCGCTTGCTCTCGCTCTCTTTTTACATACACACATACGTGCACTTCGCCTGCTCAGATGTTTGGCAGCGCAGTGCAGGCATACATACATACATACGTACATACTGCTTTGCATGCTGTAACAGCGTGCATAAGTGCTTCTGCGAGTGAAGTAACAGATTGGCAGGGCAGCGGTAGACGCACTCGACATACCCTACCCTTTTATTTCATTTTTTTTTCGCCAAGTGATATATTCTGTGTGTGTATACATCCATAAATTATAAATATATAAAATAAAGAATATTGTGATAATTTATTTATTGGTTTTCCAATCCAGCACATTTACATACATTTTTGTTTTTTCCAGCATCTTGTTTTTTTTTGGTATTTTTCTGTGCCCTCTTTTTTTTGTTTTGCCTTTTTTCGGCGATCATTTTTTTGATTGTCGCGGGAAATTTTCCCAGCCCCGTCCTTTTGCTTTCGTCGTCTGTGTCCGCTATTATCCGTACCCATTTGGGTGTAAAATACCTCAGCACTGCCTTTGGTATTTTTTCTAGTATTTTTTTTATTTATTGGTTGCTACGTTCTTACCGCCTCGTTTCTACTATCTGTGTCGTTTTCCTGCAAAAAAAAACAAGTTCCTTTTGGTATTTTTTTTTGATTTTCTGGTTTCGAGAAAATATAGTATGCAGTCCGTATTCTTGTCGGACTGTAAGAGCGCCCAGTTACTTTCTCATCCTCAGTGCGTAGCATGTCATCGGGCAAACCCGATAAGAGGAAAGCTAAATTGTCCGTGCCCTCTACTGGCGCCGCTAGAACTTCTATTAGCCCCTCTTTGCCTAGGTCCAAGAAGGAGTCGGCTCTTCGTGCATCCTCACATTGCCGGTTCATTCGCAACCGAAAAGGGAGGCACGGTCAGCTAGCGTTTCGCCCACTTCCGGTACCAAGCCTCTGATCCTAGTAACGCGACCTCCGTCTGATCCTAAGACCAAGGTTTCTTCCGCCCCAATCCCTCGGCTGCCAATTGTCACTCGCTCGCAAGGAAAGATGGCACTCAATGCAGTAGACACAGCGTTGACAAAGTTCATCGCCGCGACTGATCGTATCAGTCACTTTGCGGCGCGAGTCAACAATCCTTCTGCTGACAGCCCATCCCTGTACACGTGTCAAGTCCGAAGGGACCAGATGTGTGCCTTGTGGGAAAAGGTCGAGAAGGAATATGAGGCTTGCTCTTGCGTCATGTCGGAGGAGATGACGGCAGAAGAATTGCCTACTATTCAGGTCAAGTACGATTACTGCTATGTTGTCTAAGAGCAGTGCGCAGCTCAGTTAAGTGAGCAGATAGCTAATGCATCCCAGGCGCTCACTCCCCGTACAACCGTACAACCGCAAGCCGTGCAGTTCTTGCCCACAGGGTGTCGCTTACCTCCGTGCGACACCGAAGTTTTCGAAGGCGATTACACTCGCTGGCCCACCTTCCGGAACTTATTCACGGCTATCTATATCAGGAACCCGAGACTGTCAGAAGTTGAGAAACTTTTCCATCTCAACTCCAAGACCAGCGGTGAAGCCTATGCCATTGTGTCAAAGTCTCCTTTGACCAATGAAGGGTTTCAGTCGGCGTGGTCCAGCTTGACTGAGCGATTCGAGAACAAACGGTTGCTCGTAAACAGTCAGCTGAGAATCTTGTTCAATTTGCCCGCCGTTGGGCAAGAGTCGGGTGCAGCTATTCAAGGGTGCCTGACAGCCTTAAGTGTCATCCAGCACGAACGCTTCTTACTTGCAAGGGTTGTCATCATACACTCTTGCATCGAGTGAACCCGGCACCGACAGTCACCACCCCCACTCTATCTCCGATACAGTCCACTCCTTCCCAGTCAGCTAGCGTCCAATCATTCCTGGCAGTTAACACACAAGGTGTTCTGCTGAGCACAGCTGTTATTCACGTATGCCATTTCGGCGTCCGCTATACAGCTAGGGCTCTGATCCATTCCGGATCAGAGGCCACCTTCTTTTCAGAGAGATTGTTCAAACGCTTGAGGATGCCGTATACATCCGTGCAAGCCCACGTCTCTGGGCCCAGCCCCGCAAGTACTGCCAATTCTTAATTGGCTCCCCTGTCAGACCAGATTTGCAGATTGAGGCGTCGGCGTACGTCCTTCCCCAGTTAGCGGTAAATCTGCCCTCATGCACAGTCCCACAAGTTATCCTCGATAATTTGCCAAGCATCCAGTTGGCAGACCCCAAGTTCTGTGAGAGTTCGCAGATTGATGTGCTACTAGGCGCTGATATCCTCCCGTTTATTCTGCTCGGCGGCTCTCACCCTAACGTTTGTGGGATCCTCCTTGGTCAAGTGACCATTTTCGGCTGGATCCTGACTGGCCCTGTGTCGGGATCCACATCTAAGTCCATTTCGTCCTTTTCGGCATGACTGTCCGTCGAGCGAACTCCGCCATTGGAGGAACTCCTCTCCAAATTTTTTGAGGTGGAGGACCTTCCGGCTAGCCCAGCGAAAGAGTCTGACCTTGTCTGTGAGGCTAATTTCAACGCCACGACCGTGCGAACCACAACTGGTCGCTATATGGTCACACTCCCATTCCGCGATTCTGGCCTCGTTGACCTGGGTCACTCGAGGGCTACCGCTCTCGCTCAGGTCCTGAGAAACGAGAGCCGTTTAGAGAGAAACGACTCTCTGAAGGAACAATATTACTCCGTTATTCAGGAGTATCTGGATTTGGGTCATATGACTCAAGTCCCCCCATCTAGTTCCGGCAACTATTATTTGCCGCATCACGCTGTTCTCAAGCCCGACAGCACCACCACAAAGCTTTGCGTTGTATTCAACGCCTCCAGCCCGACTTCAAACGGGAAAAGTCTGAACGACACCCTCCACACTGGGCCGATCCTTCAATCTGACCTAACCATTCAAATCCTGAAATGGAGGTTTTTCCAATTCGTTTTCAATGCCGACATCATCAAGATGTATCGGCAAATCCTTGTGGATCCCAAACACACCCGGTTTCAAAGGTTGCTCTTTCGTACGCGAGACCAGAAGTTGTGCGACTTTGAACTCAACACAGTCACCTTTGGAGTGAACTGTGCTCCGTACCTGGCTATACGCGTTCTGCATCAACTTGCGAGTGATGTTCGCGACCGGTACCCCCTAGTTAGTGACATCATCGCCAATTATATGTACGCTGATAACGTCCTAGCAGGAGCTCACACTAAGCAGACCGCGGTGTCTGCTATAGATGAGCTTCGAACAGCACTCGAGAGTGCTGGGTTCCCTTTGCGTAAATGGACCTCGAACTCGAAAGATGTGCTAAAGAGGATTCTTAAGGAACACTTGCTCTGTGCAGACTTCCTCGAGATCGAGATCGAGATAGAGCTATAAGATAGAGCTATAATCTTTTTTCGACACCATTTGGTGTGTTTGCACGCAGATCAAGTTTGTTTCAAATTTTTCCCACGCCCACTTCCGCCCCCGGAAAATCAAAACAATCGAAAAACAAGCGTAATAAAGCTAGAGTAACGAATTTTGTATATAAAATTTGGTTGCGATCAGATAAAAACTGTCGAAGTTATTAAAGAAACACTTTTGTATGGGCAAAATCGCCAATCGCCAAGGGGTCTTGGTTGCTTTGGCTGACAATCTGGTATATTGTGCCGTCTATTGTATATTTTGAATGGGGTTCTATATCGATATACCAAATAAACCACTTAGTATATTTTTTTTTAGTATTTTTATAGTATTTTGGTATATTTCGAAAATAATACCGCATTATTTTGTTTTCATTCAAAATGGGTAGCGGGTATTTCACAGTCGAGCACACTCGATTGTAGATTTCTTACATGTTTTTTCGACAGCAGATGGAGTTTGTTTTACGTATTTGCCCACTTCCGCCACCGAAAATCAACAAGAATCGAATATCTTTAAGAGTTAGAGCTGCGAAATTCGGAATATACAATTGCAACTATAGTAATTGTTATTTCTGAAAAATTGAGATCAGATAAAGATTGTCGAAGTTATTAAAGAAATACTTTTGTATGGGCAAAAGCGCCTGCTATGTATGTATGTATAATATATACGTATTTATATGCTCTCCAGAGACCTGCATTTAGTATGATCGAGTCGGTTCGATCAGCCTCGCTCACACCCGTCATAACTCAAAAGGTGGATCGCTAATAGCTGAATGCATCGTATTTGTATTTCATTAAATAAGTTATTCAATAGCGTAAACTGATGAACAAATATCACAAAATAATTTTAGTCATTTAAACTAACTCGAATGATTGATAAAGAGCTTTTAACATGGGTTTTATCTTTAATTTGTTTAAATGTGTATAGAAGAATAATATGTGTGTATGTGTGTATACCGGAAAATTAATTTTATAAAATTAGACAAAGAAAATAAAGATTTCAGCAGATTATGACTCATTTCAAGTTATCGTTTTCAAGAAGTAGAATCTCATTCTGAAATATTGAGACTCAATCCTGAATATCCTCTGAATTTGGGAGATATTTGTGTGTGCTGGATCCAACCAGTGGAACACCTTTTAAAAATTGGAATTTTCTTCGTGACTTAACCTCAACCTCGGCTATGACAAATGGGGAGGAACACGTGGCTGAAAAAGAGATGACAAGGAGTCTTACATCATTTTTCATAGAAAGACGGCGAGTAGCCCCTATTTTGCTATATTCCTATTACGATCCACGGCAAAACAAAATCCGTTGTACTTTGGAGCTGCTTGTTCTTTAATTAAAAGAGCCTTGTCGGACGAGCTCGAGCTAGAAGGACCGGCAACTCAACTGAGCCTGAAATGAACAGGTGTTGTTTCCAAGTTCAAAACTATTCGCAGCTATTGGACGTCACTGTATCAGCTAAAAGTATGAAGTTGCAGCGATTTACTCTGAACAAGTCGGAAAGCTACGGTCGAGTGTGCTCGACTGTAAGATACCCGTTACCCATTTTGAATAAAAGCAAAATATTGCGGTAAAATTCTCAAAATATTAAAAAAAAATGCATGTATTCTGAATTGGGATTTTAACTCGAGTACCACAACATGTCAGGCTTGCTATCTATCACTAGAGCCAATACAGTCATTATGCAGGTGCTATTTATTTCTAAGCATCTAAGACAATCATCAAAATCAATGCGCAATTAGTCCTTACTTCTGTCTTGAAAGGGAATGAAAAACTATAAATCGCATTAAAAAAAAGAATATATGTGTGTATTCCCGACCGGGAGTCGAACTAGTGAAGCCGCAGTGATTGTGAAGCCGCTATTTAACTCTAAGCATCTAAGACACAAGCAATTGCTGTCGTGTCCATCTTCGTTGCAAAACTACACATGCATACATATGTATATCAATATAGGGGAGCAATGCAATGAATACTATTCACTATGCTTCATGATGTTGCTGCAAAGAGTGAAGTTTGTTATATTATTAACTTATTTATAGATAGCGTTAGAGAATATCACTACAATGAGATGCGTGCTTTTTGTACTATGAAAGTGTTGAACAGTGTTTCTAAACGTATGATAAAAAGCCCACGCTATGATAAATTGTGCTAAATTAGACAAGAGCTTCTGGGGTGGAGCTGTGTTAACAGCATCGTATTTAGTTAACAGAATTCCAAGCAGAGCTCTTAATAATAACACTATAATCGCATAAGATGTGGCGTAGCTGAAATCCCAATTTAAAACATCTGAGTATTGGTTCAACAATATATGTATGTACACAATAAGATTAAAAAAGTTTAATTTAATGATAAATCATTTAAGAGTATTGTGGGCTATGAAGCAAATGGTTCTGGATGAATGGCTTAAAAATCCGTTGCTTTTGTTGCAGGCGACCGTCCCCAAACTGGACGGCTTGTGGGAGGGGGCCGAGCTGGACGTGGTCGATAGGAGTAACATTTCGTCCATACCGAAGGTTAAGGTCCCTATAGCCATGCAAGGCGAGCGAGCGCTTCAACTGCTTAGGAAACAGAACCCGGCCATTCTGATAGTGATTGGTCAGTGCTGAAGGTTGATGAACCCTTGCCTAGTGGTGGGCAGCACGTGATCATTCAGATCAATAAGGAGGCCGAGGATAAATAATATATAATAAATACAAGTATAATAACATATTATAATATTTGTTTTTTCCGCCAATCGCGTACTTATGTATGCATGTGTGTTTTTGTGTAAGTGCAAGTGCAACTGCATAATAGTAAAAAGTGGAAATATTAAGAGAGATACTAAAGTGCAAATATTTCATACATATATAAACATACAAATTAAATAATTAAAATCCAAGCTGTGTGTACCAGCATTTCTGTGTGTATCAGCATTTCTTTTAATTCTTGTCCGTTGTACGTTTTGTATGTCGCGATAATCGCCGACAACGACGCGCAACGGCGCACCGGCTTGCAGCCGCGCTTGCTCTCGCTCTCTTTTTACATACACACATACGTGCACTTCGCCTGCTCAGATGTTTGGCAGCGCAGTGCAGGCATACATACATACATACGTACATACTGCTTTGCATGCTGTAACAGCGTGCATAAGTGCTTCTGCGAGTGAAGTAACAGATTGGCAGGGCACCGGTAGACGCACTCGACATACCCTACCCTTTTATTTCATTTTTTTTTTCGCCAAGTGATATATTCTGTGTGTGTATTTTAAGAGCAACTGCTCAATTGTCTTTGTATGGACTTTTCTCCAGCCAGTGTTCCACATACACAGACATACACATACACATATACACGCTATTATACATCCATAAATTATAAATATATAATATAAAGAATATTGTGATAATTTATTTATTGGTTTTCCAATCCAGCACATTTACATACATTTTTGTTTTTTCCAGCATCTTGTTTTTTTTTGGTATTTTTCTGTGCCCTCTTTTTTTTGTTTTGCCTTTTTTCGGCGATCATTTTTTTGATTGTCGCGGGAAATTTTCCCAGCCCCGTCCTTTTGCTTTCGTCGTCTGTGTCCGCTATTATCCGTACCCATTTGGGTGTAAAATACCTCAGCACTGCCTTTGGTATTTTTTCTAGTATTTTTTTATTTATTGGTTGCTACGTTCTTACCGCCTCGTTTCTACTATCTGTGTCGTTTTCCTGCAAAAAAACCAAGTTCCTTTTGGTATTTTTTTTGATTTTCTGGTTTCGAGAAAATATAGTATGCAGTCCGTATTCTTGTCGGACTGTAAGAGCGCCCAGTTACTTTCTCATCCTCAGTGCGTAGCATGTCATCGGGCAAACCCGATAAGAGGAAAGCTAAATTGTCCGTGCCCTCTACTGGCGCCGCTAGAACTTCTATTAGCCCCCCTTTGCCTAGGTCCAAGAAGGAGTCGGCTCTTCGTGCATCCTCACATTGCCGGTTCATTCGCAACCGAAAAGGGAGGCACGGTCAGCTAGCGTTTCGCCCACTTCCGGTACCAAGCCTCTGTAGTATGTGCATATATCGAGGGTACACTGTACCAATAGCTAAGCAGCAACACTGAGTCGTATTGCATAGATAAACAAACTCAAGTGGACGCGAAATACGATCACCCACTTCTGCTGCACTCTAAGACAGCATTTAAGATATGTCAGCATTCCCATGCTGACCACTTACAATATATATATGTATATGCCCATAAAACTCTCTCTCCATAACATAGTATATAAGATATATATATATGCAGCTGCTCTTCTACGCAGTGGCATTCTACCATTATGTACTTAGGCTAAGCCAACCGAATTATTTGAATAAAAGAACATTCACAGTTTGACAACAGATCAGCACTGACGTGCTCCAACTATTCCCTTTGACTACGAACTTAAAACATTTTTATCACATGGCGACCGTGACAGGACGAGCTAAGACTCTTCGGATAGTTTTTTTTTAAAAACAAAAACAACCCAAAAAATAATAACGATATAATCAAAAGACAAATAATGATATAAACGTTTATCAATTCAACAATTGTCTTGCTGCAGTGAAATGATGAAAACACACAATACACAAATCATAAGTTAAAAAAAAAAATGAAACAAACAAAAGTCGGGCAATCCATAAAAACGAAATAACGTAGTCGAGTCAAGTAAAAAAAAAAGTTAATAAAACTATGGTGTGCATGTCCGAAGGAGTAGCAGATGAGCTACAATAGCGAATGACCACCACTCCGACGTTTCAACACCCTGCTCCTGTCGAGCAAAGGGACCTGCCAAGACTTAAAGAGGCAATAGAGGCAGATCCAGCCGCGGGACCAAAGCCCTTGACCATAGAAGAATACAAGGCAAGGACAGCAGCGAGGGAGCAGCCACCTAAGAAGAAGCGAGGTGGCCGCCGAGTAAAATTGCTCAGCTTAAGAAGACTGAACACCGAGATGCTGAAGACGGCAACCAACGGGGAAGACCGACAGCGCTACAAGGAGCGCCTTGCAGCCATCAACATTCAACTTCGCGGTGCGAAGTAAAGCGGCGAGCTGTTTTTAAAAGCCATAGCCCCAACCGCCCCAATATTATTAATGTTGCCGATGCGATTTCCGCTGCAACAACAAAAACAACGATTACTAACGTAATAGGACCCATATTCACAACTAACACACATAAACTGAGTATAATGAATTCATTCATTAATTAGGGAAACGGTATAGAGTTTTATTACAAACAAAACAAAGGAAGTAATAATTGTCAATTATTCAAGATATATCTATGTTTTTATCTAATCTAGATCTGTCTATATCGTTAACTAAAATTTTGTTCACAATGGGAGGCACCAAGTCAAAATCGGACAGTAACACTGCAAATGTTGTAAATACAGTAGAAGTCGTGGATACAACTCCACATTTAGACGGACTGTACTTGCTACTTTTGATTTTAGTAGTAATATCAGCCTTTAACCTAGTACTGAAGATATATCTTCTTCATAAGAGATCGTTGAGAAAGACTTACATGGGTCGAGCCAACGATTTAGACAAAATATAAAAAAAAAAATACTATCGTACTTGACCATCACGTACCTCCTAGTACAGACCATCATAGTACAGACCATACCACAGGGGTACAGTTGCGATTACATCGCTAAAATGTACATACATGGAATGGCTAAACCTAGTAAAAGCTATAAACAATATTAGAGATGCTTTTGATAAATCATATAAATGCATCAACAAAAGCGCTCCGATAAAAACTCAAACGCTTATTTATCACATAAAGGTATTGATAACGCAATACAACGCGCTACAAAATCTTATATTAAAGAACAGAGAAAGACTCACTGAAGAACATAAAGCTCAATGCTTAAAAGTTCTCAGTTCATTTGGTAAAAGACTACATAATACTAGTGTTAGACACAGTATTATAATAGAAGTACCAACTGAAATATCGAAAATAGCGGAATTCGACGAAAGCCAGCTAAAAGAACGGGACGAATCACAACCTCAAGAGGATTGGGATATCGAAAGCGATATTGAGTCCATAGAAGAGAAAAAGACAAATATAAACATGAGCAAATAATAGAAAAGCCCAAAGTCTATGAAGTTGTCAACAATAATGACACAAAGAAACATGTTCTAATCAAAATAGATAAACACAAGTGTTTATTAAAACGAGGAAAAACAATTGTTTCACGCTTTGATGTTAATGACTTGTATTCTAATGAAACATTTGACCTAAATCAATTCTTTCAAAGGCTTATTTCAAAAGCCGGAATGCATAAAATAACAAAAATGCGAATATCACCAAGTGAACAAATATTCGAATTTGTATCACTAAATGAATTTAAAACAAAGGGCAATCGAGTACTCGAAAAAGTAGAACTAGCTATTCTACAAAAGGTGATAATCATAGAAAAAAACGATGAAGCTCAAATTAAGGAAATTTTGACAAAATTCCATGATGATCCTATAGAAGGAGGCCACTCAGGTATTGCGCGAACCCTGTCAAAAATCAAAAGATTTTATTATTGGCCACAAATGACTAAGACAATATCAAAGTATGTAAAGACTTGTTTGAAATGCCAACAAGCCAAAACAACAACACATACCAAAACACCATTAACATTGACACCAACGCCAGCAACAGCATTTGATACCGTTTTAATTGATACCATTGGTCCATTACCGAAATCGGAAGACGGAAATGAGTATGCAGTTACAATCATATGCGATCTAACTAAGTTTTTAGTCACTATTCCAACACCGAATAAAAGTGCTAAAACAGTTGCAAAGGCTATATTCGAATCATTTGTATTGAAGTACGGTCCAATGAAGACGTTCATTACGGATCAAGGTACAGAATACAAAAATTCACTTATAAACGAATTATGCAAATATATGCATATAGAAAATCTAACATCTAGCGCTCACCATCATCAAACTCTAGGAACAATAGAAAGAAGCCACCGAACATTCAATGAATATATACGTTCATATATATCAGTTGACAAAAGTGATTGGGACATTTGGTTACCATATTTCACTTATTGTTTCAACACAACACCCTCAATAGTTCATGACTATTGCCCATATGAACTAGTATTTGGCAGATTACCCAGACAATTTAAAGATTTCAGTAAAATAAACAAGATAGACCCAATATACAACGTAGAAGACTATTCCAAAGAACTAAAATGCAGACTAGAAATGTCATACAATAGAGCTAGAAGAATGTTAGAAAAAGCAAAAGCAGATAGAAAATTAATATACGATAAGAATATAAATAATTTTGATTTAAAAATAGGAGATAAAGTATTGCTTAAAAACGAAACAGGTCATAAGTTAGATAATAGATACGAAGGTCCTTTCGACGTATTAGATATAGGAGTAAATGACAACATAACTATTAAAATACAAAATAAGAAACAACAGGTAGTACATAAAGATAGGCTAAAAAAGCAAATATAGAACAAAAAAAAAGGTCTGATCAGCCAAAAAAAAAAAATTATATAAAGACATGAATATGTTTGAATTTTAATTTCAAAAAAAATTTTATTCCCTTTTGTTCATTTAAAACTCAATATCAGAAATCATTTTAATTCATTAATATTATATTCACTAATATGTTACAATTATGATATAATTTAAAGAAAATAACTTCACTTCATAACGTTATTTTTCAAAAGGAGGGAGGTGTAGTATGTGCATATATCGAGGGTACACTGTACCAATAGCTAAGCAGCAACACTGAGTCGTATTGCATAGATAAACAAACTCAAGTGGACGCGAAATACGATCACCCACTTCTGCTGCACTCTAAGACAGCATTTAAGATATGTCAGCATTCCCATGCTGACCACTTACAATATATATATGTATATGCCCATAAAACTCTCTCTCCATAACATAGTATATAAGATATATATATATGCAGCTGCTCTTCTACGCAGTGGCATTCTACCATTATGTACTTAGGCTAAGCCAACCGAATTATTTGAATAAAAGAACATTCACAGTTTGACAACAGATCAGCACTGACGTGCTCCAACTATTCCCTTTGACTACGAACTTAAAACATTTTTATCACACCTCTGATCCTAGTAACGCGACCTCCGTCTGATCCTAAGACCAAGGTTTCTTCCGCCCCAATCCCTCGGCTGCCAATTGTCACTCGCTCGCAAGGAAAGATGGCACTCAATGCAGTAGACACAGCGTTGACAAAGTTCATCGCCGCGACTGATCGTATCAGTCACTTTGCGGCGCGAGTCAACAATCCTTCTGCTGACAGCCCATCCCTGTACACGTGTCAAGTCCGAAGGGACCAGATGTGTGCCTTGTGGGAAAAGGTCGAGAAGGAATATGAGGCTTGCTCTTGCGTCATGTCGGAGGAGATGACGGCAGAAGAATTGCCTACTATTCAGGTCAAGTACGATTACTGCTATGTTGTCTAAGAGCAGTGCGCAGCTCAGTTAAGTGAGCAGATAGCTAATGCATCCCAGGCGCTCACTCCCCGTACAACCGTACAACCGCAAGCCGTGCAGTTCTTGCCCACAGGGTGTCGCTTACCTCCGTGCGACACCGAAGTTTTCGAAGGCGATTACACTCGCTGGCCCACCTTCCGGAACTTATTCACGGCTATCTATATCAGGAACCCGAGACTGTCAGAAGTTGAGAAACTTTTCCATCTCAACTCCAAGACCAGCGGTGAAGCCTATGCCATTGTGTCAAAGTCTCCTTTGACCAATGAAGGGTTTCAGTCGGCGTGGTCCAGCTTGACTGAGCGATTCGAGAACAAACGGTTGCTCGTAAACAGTCAGCTGAGAATCTTGTTCAATTTGCCCGCCGTTGGGCAAGAGTCGGGTGCAGCTATTCAAGGGTGCCTGACAGCCTTAAGTGTCATCCAGCACGAACGCTTCTTACTTGCAAGGGTTGTCATCATACACTCTTGCATCGAGTGAACCCGGCACCGACAGTCACCACCCCCACTCTATCTCCGATACAGTCCACTCCTTCCCAGTCAGCTAGCGTCCAATCATTCCTGGCAGTTAACACACAAGGTGTTCTGCTGAGCACAGCTGTTATTCACGTATGCCATTTCGGCGTCCGCTATACAGCTAGGGCTCTGATCCATTCCGGATCAGAGGCCACCTTCTTTTCAGAGAGATTGTTCAAACGCTTGAGGATGCCGTATACATCCGTGCAAGCCCACGTCTCTGGGCCCAGCCCCGCAAGTACTGCCAATTCTTAATTGGCTCCCCTGTCAGACCAGATTTGCAGATTGAGGCGTCGGCGTACGTCCTTCCCCAGTTAGCGGTAAATCTGCCCTCATGCACAGTCCCACAAGTTATCCTCGATAATTTGCCAAGCATCCAGTTGGCAGACCCCAAGTTCTGTGAGAGTTCGCAGATTGATGTGCTACTAGGCGCTGATATCCTCCCGTTTATTCTGCTCGGCGGCTCTCACCCTAACGTTTGTGGGATCCTCCTTGGTCAAGTGACCATTTTCGGCTGGATCCTGACTGGCCCTGTGTCGGGATCCACATCTAAGTCCATTTCGTCCTTTTCGGCATGACTGTCCGTCGAGCGAACTCCGCCATTGGAGGAACTCCTCTCCAAATTTTTTGAGGTGGAGGACCTTCCGGCTAGCCCAGCGAAAGAGTCTGACCTTGTCTGTGAGGCTAATTTCAACGCCACGACCGTGCGAACCACAACTGGTCGCTATATGGTCACACTCCCATTCCGCGATTCTGGCCTCGTTGACCTGGGTCACTCGAGGGCTACCGCTCTCGCTCAGGTCCTGAGAAACGAGAGCCGTTTAGAGAGAAACGACTCTCTGAAGGAACAATATTACTCCGTTATTCAGGAGTATCTGGATTTGGGTCATATGACTCAAGTCCCCCCATCTAGTTCCGGCAACTATTATTTGCCGCATCACGCTGTTCTCAAGCCCGACAGCACCACCACAAAGCTTTGCGTTGTATTCAACGCCTCCAGCCCGACTTCAAACGGGAAAAGTCTGAACGACACCCTCCACACTGGGCCGATCCTTCAATCTGACCTAACCATTCAAATCCTGAAATGGAGGTTTTTCCAATTCGTTTTCAATGCCGACATCATCAAGATGTATCGGCAAATCCTTGTGGATCCCAAACACACCCGGTTTCAAAGGTTGCTCTTTCGTACGCGAGACCAGAAGTTGTGCGACTTTGAACTCAACACAGTCACCTTTGGAGTGAACTGTGCTCCGTACCTGGCTATCCGCGTTCTGCATCAACTTGCGAGTGATGTTCGCGACCGGTACCCCCTAGTTAGTGACATCATCGCCAATTATATGTACGCTGATAACGTCCTAGCAGGAGCTCACACTAAGCAGACCGCGGTGTCTGCTATAGATGAGCTTCGAACAGCACTCGAGAGTGCTGGGTTCCCTTTGCGTAAATGGACCTCGAACTCGAAAGATGTGCTAAAGAGGATTCTTAAGGAACACTTGCTCTGTGCAGACTTCCTCGAGATCGAGATCGAGATAGAGCTATAAGATAGAGCTATAATCTTTTTTCGACACCATTTGGTGTGTTTGCACGCAGATCAAGTTTGTTTCAAATTTTTCCCACGCCCACTTCCGCCCCCGGAAAATCAAAACAATCGAAAAACAAGCGTAATAAAGCTAGAGTAACGAATTTTGTATATAAAATTTGGTTGCGATCAGATAAAAACTGTCGAAGTTATTAAAGAAACACTTTTGTATGGGCAAAATCGCCAATCGCCAAGGGGTCTTGGTTGCTTTGGCTGACAATCTGGTATATTGTGCCGTCTATTGTATATTTTGAATGGGGTTCTATATCGATATACCAAATAAACCACTTAGTATATTTTTTTTTAGTATTTTTATAGTATTTTGGTATATTTCGAAAATAATACCGCATTATTTTGCTTTCATTCAAAATGGGTAGCGGGTATTTCACAGTCGAGCACACTCGATTGTAGATTTCTTACATGTTTTTTCGACAGCATTTATGTTTGCTCGCAGATGGAGTTTGTTTTACGTATTTGCCCACTTCCGCCACCGAAAATCAACAAGAATCGAATATCTTTAGAGTTAGAGCTGCGAAATTCGGAATATACAATTGCAACTATAGTAATTGTTATTTCTGAAAAATTGAGATCAGATAAAGATTGTCGAAGTTATTAAAGAAATACTTTTGTATGGGCAAAAGCGCCTGCTATGTATGTATGTATAATATATACGTATCTATATGCTCTCCAGAGACCTGCATTTAGTATGATCGAGTCGGTTCGATCAGCCTCGCTCACACCCGTCATAACTCAAAAGGTGGATCGCTAATAGCTGAATGCATCGTATTTGTATTTCATTAAATAAGTTATTCAATAGCGTAAACTGATGAACAAATATCACAAAATAATTTTAGTCATTTAAACTAACTCGAATGATTGATAAAGAGCTTTTAACATGGGTTTTATCTTTAATTTGTTTAAATGTGTATAGAAGAATAATATGTGTGTATGTGTGTATACCGGAAAATTAATTTTATAAAATTAGACAAAGAAAATAAAGATTTCAGAAGATTATGACTCATTTCAAGTTATCGTTTTCAAGAAGTAGAATCTCATTCTGAAATATTGAGACTCAATCCTGAATATCCTCTGAATTTGGGAGATATTTGTGTGTGCTGGATCCAACCAGTGGAACACCTTTTAACAAGTAAGAAAGCTACAGTCGAGTGTGCTCGACTGTGAGATACCCGCTACCCATTTTAAATAAAAGCAAAATATTGCGGTATCATTTTCAAAATATACCGAATATACTGCAAAAATACTAAAAATATACCAAATAGTATATTTGGTATATCGATATAGTTCACCATTCAAAATATACCATAGACGGCACAATGTACCAAATTGTCGGCCAAAGCAACTCAGACCCTAGTAAGTAGGCGTTTTTGCCCATACAAAAGTATTTCTTTAATAACTTCCACAATTTTTATCTGATCGCAACCAAATTTTCAGGAATCATAACTATTATAGTAATTATTGTATATACCAAAATTCGCAACTTTAGCTTTAAAATTACGCTTGTTATTCGATTTTTTTGATTCGCGGGGGCGGAAGTGGGCGTGGCAAAAATTTGAAACAAACTTGATCTGCGTGCAAACATAACAAATGCTGTCGAAAAAAAATTATAGCTCTATCTCTTATAGTCTCTGAGATCTAGGTGTTCATACGGACAGACGGACAGACGGACAGACGGACAGACGGACATGGCTATATCGTCTCGGCTGTTGACGCTGATCAAGAATATATATACTTTATAGGGTCGGAGATGCCTCCTTCTACCTGTTACATACATTTCCTGCCGGCACAAAGTTATAATACCCTTCTACCCTATGGGTAGCGGGTATAAAAATTGGAATTTTCTTCGTGACTTAACCTCAACCTCGGCTATGACAAATGGGGAGGAACACGTGGCTGAAAAAGAGATGACAAGGAGTCTTACATCATTTTTCATAGAATGACGGCGAGTAGCCCCTATTTTGCTATATTCCTATTACGATCCACGGCAAAACAAAATCCGTTGTACTTTGGAGCTGCTTGTTCTTTAATTAAAAGAGCCTTGTCGGACGAGCTCGAGCTAGAAGGACCGGCAACTCAACTGAGCCTGAAATGAACAGGTGTTGTTTCCAAGTTCAAAACTATTCGCAGCTATTGGACGTCACTGTATCAGCTAAAAGTATGAAGTTGCAGCGATTTACTCTGAACAAGTCGGAAAGCTACGGTCGAGTGTGCTCGACTGTAAGATACCCGTTACCCATTTTGAATAAAAGCAAAATATTGCGGTAAAATTCTCAAAATATTAAAAAAAAATGCATGTATTCTGAATTGGGATTTTAACTCGAGTACCACAACATGTCAGGCTTGCTATCTATCACTAGAGCCAATACAGTCATTATGCAGGTGCTATTTATTTCTAAGCATCTAAGACAATCATCAAAATCAATGCGCAATTAGTCCTTACTTCTGTCAGTAAGCTTGAAAGGGAATGAAAAACTATAAATCGCATTAAAAAAAAGAATATATGTGTGTATTCCCGACCGGGAGTCGAACTAGTGAAGCCGCAGTGATTGTGAAGCCGCTATTTAACTCTAAGCATCTAAGACACAAGCAATTGCTGTCGTGTCCATCTTCGTTGCAAAACTACACATGCATACATATGTATATCAATATAGGGGAGCAATGCAATGAATACTATTCACTATGCTTCATGATTTTGCTGCAAAGAGTGAAGTTTGTTATATTATTAACTTATTTATAGATAGCGTTAGAGAATATCACTACAATGAGATGCGTGCTTTTTGTACTATGAAAGTGTTGAACAGTGTTTCTAAACGTATGATAAAAAGCCCACGCTATGATAAATTGTGCTAAATTAGACAAGAGCTTCTGGGGTGGAGCTGTGTTAACAGCATCGTATTTAGTTAACAGAATTCCAAGCAGAGCTCTTAATAATAACACTATAATCGCATAAGATGTGGCGTAGCTGAAATCCCAATTTAAAACATCTGAGTATTGGTTCAACAATATATGTATGTACACAATAAGATTAAAAAAGTTTAATTTAATGATAAATCATTTAAGAGTATTGTGGGCTATGAAGCAAATGGTTCTGGATGAATGGCTTAAAAATCCGTTGCTTTTGTTGCAGGCGACCGTCCCCAAACTGGACGGCTTGTGGGAGGGGGCCGAGCTGGACGTGGTCGATAGGAGTAACATTTCGTCCATACCGAAGGCTAAGGTCCCTATAGCCATGCAAGGCGAGCGAGCGCTTCAACTGCTTAGGAAACAGAACCCGGCCATTCTGATAGTGATTGGTCAGTGCTGAAGGTTGATGAACCCTTGCCTAGTGGTGGGCAGCACGTGATCATTCAGATCAATAAGGAGGCCGAGGATCTTCTTTATAAGCGCAACGGTAAGATGGCGTGGGGCTTAGGGAGCGTGCACCTTCGCCTCGAAAAAAGCCAACCAACGACACATTGAGGTCAGGGGAGGTTGAAGCGGATCTCGGTGTTGAGAGCATGACCGACGCCGCCCTGCATCTCAGCCTGACTGACGAGACGGAGGAGGTAGGGGAGGAACTGTCCATGCAGACGGGCCCCCAGCGAGTTTGCAATCCTCTAAAGAGTGTGTTGGAACTCAACCTAAATAAGGCGGAGCTACTCCTCGCCCTGGAGGAAGAGTGCGCTTACGCGGCTTTGGTCCAAGAACCGTGGATAGCGTCGGGCAACACGGTTGTTGATGCGAGCGCATTGTAGGTGAGTGGCACACCTCCGCTCCGCCGACCGAAAAGCACTCAACGCTTTTCGCTCACCCGCAATGTGCTCACGCATAAGAAAGCACTCAAGCTCCAGTGCTCTTAACATCTCTATCTCCCATAACTCTCCACTGCAGAGCGCGGATCGGCACTAGATCGGCGAAATGGCGTCGGCATTTTGCTAGGTCAGTGTCAAACCACGTCTCTTAAACCACGGTCTATAAGCATCCCCCAACTATGTGCGATTTGTCATTAATACCCCGAAAGTCGAAAATATATTAACTATTAGTGAAAAAACGCGAGTGTTTTCATTTACTTCGGGAAAAAGGGAAATTGCAACTACATATCTGCGCCATTACGGAAACATTGGTCCTTCGAGCCGGAAAATTCTTGTTCAACATCGTTACTCCAGCATACTCCGCAGATAAGTACCACAAAAGATTTTTCCTCTTTCCATAATTTCTTCCACGGTCGTCCGCCCTTTGGTTTTCCGCCATATTGTGCAAAAGATTTCAATATCTTTTGCCGAGTTCCTTTCTTTTTTGCTTCGGACGACCTTTTCTGTGCTTTGTATATTATATATAATATATAATCATAATAAATACAAGTATAATAACATATTATAATATTTGTTTTTTCCGCCAATCGCGTACTTATGTATGCATGTGTGTTTTTGTGTAAGTGCAAGTGCAACTGCATAATAGTAAAAAGTGGAAATATTAAGAGAGATACAAATATTTCATACATATATAAACATACAAATTAAATAATTAAAATCCAAGCTGTGTGTACCAGCATTTCTGTGTGTATCAGTATTTCTTTTAATTCTTGTCCGTTGTACGTTTTGTATGTCGCGATAATCGCCGACAACGACGCGCAACGGCGCACCGGCTTGCAGCCGCGCTTGCTCTCGCTCTCTTTTTACATACACACATACGTGCACTTCGCCTGCTCAGATGTTTGGCAGCGCAGTGCAGGCATACATACATACATACGTACATACTGCTTTGCATGCTGCAACAGCGTGCATAAGTGCTTCTGCGAGTGAAGTAACAGATTGGCAGGGCAGCGGTAGATGCACTCGACACACCCTACCCTTTTATTTCATTTTTTTTTCGCCAAGTGATATATTCTGTGTGTGTATTTTAAGAGCAACTGCTCAATTGTCTTTGTATGGACTTTTCTCCAGCCAGTGTTCCACATACACAGACATACACATACACATATACACGCTATTATACATCCATAAATTATAAATATATAATATAAAGAATATTGTGATAATTTATTTATTGGTTTTCCAATCCAGCACATTTACATACATTTTTGTTTTTTCCAGCATCTTGTTTTTTTTTGGTATTTTTCTGTGCCCTCTTTTTTTAGTTTTGCCTTTTTTCGGCGATCATTTTTTTGATTGTCGCGGGAAATTTTCCCAGCCCCGTCCTTTTGCTTTCGTCGTCTGTGTCCGCTATTATCCGTACCCATTTGGGTGTAAAATACCTCAGCACTGCCTTTGGTATTTTTTCTAGTATTTTTTTTATTTATTGGTTGCTACGTTCTTACCGCCTCGTTTCTACTATCTGTGTCGTTTTCCTGCAAAAAAAACCAAGTTCCTTTTGGTATTTTTTTTTGATTTTCTGGTTTCGAGAAAATATAGTATGCAGTCCGTATTCTTGTCGGACTGTAAGAGCGCCCAGTTACTTTCTCATCCTCAGTGCGTAGCATGTCATCGGGCAAACCCGATAAGAGGAAAGCTAAATTGTCCGTGCCCTCTACTGGCGCCGCTAGAACTTCTATTAGCCCCCCTTTGCCTAGGTCCAAGAAGGAGTCGGCTCTTCGTGCATCCTCACATTGCCGGTTCATTCGCAACCGAAAAGGGAGGCACGGTCAGCTAGCGTTTCGCCCACTTCCGGTACCAAGCCTCTGATCCTAGTAACGCGACCTCCGTCTGATCCTAAGACCAAGGTTTCTTCCGCCCCAATCCCTCGGCTGCCAATTGTCACTCGCTCGCAAGGAAAGATGGCACTCAATGCAGTAGACACAGCGTTGACAAAGTTCATCGCCGCGACTGATCGTATCAGTCACTTTGCGGCGCGAGTCAACAATCCTTCTGCTGACAGCCCATCCCTGTACACGTGTCAAGTCCGAAGGGACCAGATGTGTACCTTGTGGGAAAAGGTCGAGAAGGAATATGAGGCTTGCTCTTGCGTCATGTCGGAGGAGATGACGGCAGAAGAATTGCCTACTATTCAGGTCAAGTACGATTACTGCTATGTTGTCTAAGAGCAGTGCGCAGCTCAGTTAAGTGAGCAGATAGCTAATGCATCCCAGGCGCTCACTCCCCGTACAACCGTACAACCGCAAGCCGTGCAGTTCTTGCCCACAGGGTGTCGCTTACCTCCGTGCGACACCGAAGTTTTCGAAGGCGATTACACTCGCTGGCCCACCTTCCGGAACTTATTCACGGCTATCTATATCAGGAACCCGAGACTGTCGGAAGTTGAGAAACTTTTCCATCTCAACTCCAAGACCAGCGGTGAAGCCTATGCCATTGTGTCAAAGTCTCCTTTGACCAATGAAGGGTTTCAGTCGGCGTGGTCCAGCTTGACTGAGCGATTCGAGAACAAACGGTTGCTCGTAAACAGTCAGCTGAGAATCTTGTTCAATTTGCCCGCCGTTGGGCAAGAGTCGGGTGCAGCTATTCAAGGGTGCCTGACAGCCTTAAGTGTCATCCAGCACGAACGCTTCTTACTTGCAAGGGCTGTCATCATACACTCTTGCATCGAGTGAACCCGGCACCGTCAGTCACCACCCCCACTCCATCTCCGATACAGTCCACTCCTTCCCAGTCAGCTAACGTCCAATCATTCCTGGCAGTTAACACACAAGGTGTTCTGCTGAGCACAGCTGTTATTCACGTATGCCATTTCGGCGTCCGCTATACAGCTAGGGCTCTGATCCATTCCGGATCAGAGGCCACCTTCTTTTCAGAGAGATTGTTCAAACGCTTGAGGATGCCGTATACATCCGTGCAAGCCCACGTCTCTGGGCCCAGCCCCGCAAGTACTGCCAATTCTTAATTGGCTCCCCTGTCAGACCAGATTTGCAGATTGAGGCGTCGGCGTACGTCCTTCCCCAGTTAGCGGTAAATCTGCCCTCATGCACAGTCCCACAAGTTATCCTCGATAATTTGCCAAGCATCCAGTTGGCAGACCCCAAGTTCTGTGAGAGTTCGCAGATTGATGTGCTACTAGGCGCTGATATCCTCCCGTTTATTCTGCTCGGCGGCTCTCACCCTAACGTTTGTGGGATCCTCCTTGGTCAAGTGACCATTTTCGGCTGGATCCTGACTGGCCCTGTGTCGGGATCCACATCTAAGTCCATTTCGTCCTTTTCGGCATGACTGTCCGTCGAGCGAACTCCGCCATTGGAGGAACTCCTCTCCAAATTTTTTGAGGTGGAGGACCTTCCGGCTAGCCCAGCGAAAGAGTCTGACCTTGTCTGTGAGGCTAATTTCAACGCCACGACCGTGCGAACCACAACTGGTCGCTATATGGTCACACTCCCATTCCGCGATTCTGGCCTCGTTGACCTGGGTCACTCGAGGGCTACCGCTCTCGCTCAGGTCCTGAGAAACGAGAGCCGTTTAGAGAGAAACGACTCTCCGAAGGAACAATATTACTCCGTTATTCAGGAGTATCTGGATTTGGGTCATATGACTCAAGTCCCCCCATCTAGTTCCGGCAACTATTATTTGCCGCATCACGCTGTTCTCAAGCCCGACAGCACCACCACAAAGCTTTGCGTTGTATTCAACGCCTCCAGCCCGACTTCAAACGGGAAAAGTCTGAACGGCACCCTCCACACTGGGCCGATCCTTCAATCTGACCTAACCATTCAAATCCTGAAATGGAGGTTTTTCCAATTCGTTTTCAATGCCGACATCATCAAGATGTATCGGCAAATCCTTGTGGATCCCAAACACACCCGGTTTCAAAGGTTGCTCTTTCGTACGCGAGACCAGAAGTTGTGCGACTTTGAACTCAACACAGTCACCTTTGGAGTGAACTGTGCTCCGTACCTGGCTATCCGCGTTCTGCATCAACTTGCGAGTGATGTTCGCGACCGGTACCCCCTAGTTAGTGACATCATCGCCAATTATATGTACGCTGATAACGTCCTAGCAGGAGCTCACACTAAGCAGACCGCGGTGTCTGCTATAGATGAGCTTCGAACAGCACTCGAGAGTGCTGGGTTCCCTTTGCGTAAATGGACCTCGAACTCGAAAGATGTGCTAAAGAGGATTCTTAAGGAACACTTGCTCTGTGCAGACTTCCTCGAGATCGAGATCGAGATAGAGCTATAAGATAGAGCTATAATCTTTTTTCGACACCATTTGGTGTGTTTGCACGCAGATCAAGTTTGTTTCAAATTTTTCCCACGCCCACTTCCGCCCCCGGAAAATCAAAACAATCGAAAAACAAGCGTAATAAAGCTAGAGTAACGAATTTTGTATATAAAATTTGGTTGCGATCAGATAAAAACTGTCGAAGTTATTAAAGAAACACTTTTGTATGGGCAAAATCGCCAATCGCCAAGGGGTCTTGGTTGCTTTGGCTGACAATCTGGTATATTGTGCCGTCTATTGTATATTTTGAATGGGGTTCTATATCGATATACCAAATAAACCACTTAGTATATTTTTTTTAGTATTTTTATAGTATTTTGGTATATTTCGAAAATAATACCGCATTATTTTGCTTTCATTCAAAATGGGTAGCGGGTATTTCACAGTCGAGCACACTCGATTGTAGATTTCTTACATGTTTTTTCGACAGCATTTATGTTTGCTCGCAGATGGAGTTTGTTTTACGTATTTGCCCACTTCCGCCACCGAAAATCAACAAGAATCGAATATCTTTAGAGTTAGAGCTGCGAAATTCGGAATATACAATTGCAACTATAGTAATTGTTATTTCTGAAAAATTGAGATCAGATAAAGATTGTCGAAGTTATTAAAGAAATACTTTTGTATGGGCAAAAGCGCCTGCTATGTATGTATGTATAATATATACGTATCTATATGCTCTCCAGAGACCTGCATTTAGTATGATCGAGTCGGTTCGATCAGCCTCGCTCACACCCGTCATAACTCAAAAGGTGGATCGCAAATAGCTGAATGCATCGTATTTGTATTTCATTAAATAAGTTATTCAATAGCGTAAACTGATGAACAAATATCACAAAATAATTTTAGTCATTTAAACTAACTCGAATGATTGATAAAGAGCTTTTAACATGGGTTTTATCTTTAATTTGTTTAAATGTGTATAGAAGAATAATATGTGTGTATGTGTGTATACCGGAAAATTAATTTTATAAAATTAGACAAAGAAAATAAAGATTTCAGCAGATTATGACTCATTTCAAGTTATCGTTTTCAAGAAGTAGAATCTCATTCTGAAATATTGAGACTCAATCCTGAATATCCTCTGAATTTGGGAGATATTTGTGTGTGCTGGATCCAACCAGTGGAACACCTTTTAAAAATTGGAATTTTCTTCGTGACTTAACCTCAACCTCGGCTATGACAAATGGGGAGGAACACGTGGCTGAAAAAGAGATGACAAGGAGTCTTACATCATTTTTCATAGAAAGACGGCGAGTAGCCCCTATTTTGCTATATTCCTATTACGATCCACGGCAAAACAAAATCCGTTGTACTTTGGAGCTGCTTGTTCTTTAATTAAAAGAGCCTTGTCGGACGAGCTCGAGCTAGAAGGACCGGCAACTCAACTGAGCCTGAAATGAACAGGTGTTGTTTCCAAGTTCAAAACTATTCGCAGCTATTGGACGTCACTGTATCAGCTAAAAGTATGAAGTTGCAGCGATTTACTCTGAACAAGTCGGAAAGCTACGGTCGAGTGTGCTCGACTGTAAGATACCCGTTACCCATTTTGAATAAAAGCAAAATATTGCGGTAAAATTCTCAAAATATTAAAAAAAAAATGCATGTATTCTGAATTGGGATTTTAACTCGAGTACCACAACATGTCAGGCTTGCTATCTATCACTAGAGCCAATACAGTCATTATGCAGGTGCTATTTATTTCTAAGCATCTAAGACAATCATCAAAATCAATGCGCAATTAGTCCTTACTTCTGTCAGTAAGCTTGAAAGGGAATGAAAAACTATAAATCGCATTAAAAAAATGAATATATGTGTGTATTCCCGACCGGGAGTCGAACTAGTGAAGCCGCAGTGATTGTAAAGCCGCTATTTAACTCTAAGCATCTAAGACACAAGCAATTGCTGTCGTGTCCATCTTCGTTGCAAAACTACACATGCATACATATGTATATCAATATAGGGGAGCAATGCAATGAATACTATTCACTATGCTTCATGATTTTGCTGCAAAGAGTGAAGTTTGTTATATTATTAACTTATTTATAGATAGCGTTAGAGAATATCACTACAATGAGATGCGTGCTTTTTGTACTATGAAAGTGTTGAACAGTGTTTCTAAACGTATGATAAAAAGCCCACGCTATGATAAATTGTGCTAAATTAGACAAGAGCTTCTGGGGTGGAGCTGTGTTAACAGCATCGTATTTAGTTAACAGAATTCCAAGCAGAGCTCTTAATAATAACACTATAATCGCATAAGATGTGGCGTAGCTGAAATCCCAATTTAAAACATCTGAGTATTGGTTCAACAATATATGTATGTACACAATAAGATTAAAAAAGTTTAATTTAATAATAAATCATTTAAGAGTATTGTGGGCTATGAAGCAAATGGTTCTGGATGAATGGCTTAAAAATCCGTTGCTTTTGTTGCAGGCGACCGTCCCCAAACTGGACGGCTTGTGGGAGGGGGCCGAGCTGGACGTGGTCGATAGGAGTAACATTTCGTCCATACCGAAGGCTAAGGTCCCTATAGCCATGCAAGGCGAGCGAGCGCTTCAACTGCTTAGGAAACAGAACCCGGCCATTCTGATAGTGATTGGTCAGTGCTGAAGGTTGATGAACCCTTGCCTAGTGGTGGGCAGCACATGATCATTCAGATCAATAAGGAGGCCGAGGATCTTCTTTATAAGCGCAACGGTAAGATGGCGTGGGGCTTAGGGAGCGTGCACCTTCGCCTCGAAAAAAGCCAACCAACGACACATTGAGGTCAGGGGAGGTTGAAGCGGATCTCGGTGTTGAGAGCATGACCGACGCCGCCCTGCATCTCAGCCTGACTGACGAGACGGAGGAGGTAGGGGAGGAACTGTCCATGCAGACGGGCCCCCAGCGAGTTTGCAATCCTCTAAAGAGTGTGTTGGAACTCAACCTAAATAAGGCGGAGCTACTCCTCGCCCTGGAGGAAGAGTGCGCCTACGCGGCTTTGGTCCAAGAACCGTGGATAGCGTCGGGCAACACGGTTGTTGATGCGAGCGCATTGTAGGTGAGTGGCACACCTCCGCTCCGCCGACCGAAAAGCACTCAACGCTTTTCGCTCACCCGCAATGTGCTCACGCATAAGAAAGCACTCAAGCTTCAGTGCTCTTAACATCTCTATCTCCCATAACTCTCCACTGCAGAGCGCGGATCGGCACTAGATCGGCGAAATGCCGTCGGCATTTTGCTAGGTCAGTGTCAAACCACGTCTCTTAAACCACGGTCTATAATCATCCCCCAACTATGTGCGATTTGTCATTAATACCCCGAAAGTCGAAAATATATTAACTATTAGTGAAAAAACGCAAGTGTTTTCATTTACTTTGGGAAAAAGGGAAATTGCAACTACATATCTGCGCCATTACGGAAACATTGGTCCTTCGAGCCGGAAAATTCTTGTTCAACATCGTTACTCCAGCATACTCCG
Source organism: Drosophila kohkoa (assembly GCA_019972355.1). Taxonomy (NCBI): domain Eukaryota; kingdom Metazoa; phylum Arthropoda; class Insecta; order Diptera; family Drosophilidae; genus Drosophila; species Drosophila kohkoa. The sequence goes on from BJEL01000067.1 coordinate 288,982, forward strand.
CAGATAAGTACCACAAAAGATTTTTCCTCTTTCCATAATTTCTTCCACGGTCGTCCGCCCTTTGGTTTTCCGCCATATTGTGCAAAAGATTTCAATATCTTTTGCCGAGTTCCTTTCTTTTTTGCTTCGGACGACCTTTTCTGTGCTTTGTATATTATATATAATATATAATCATAATAAATACAAGTATAATAACATATTATAATATTTGTTTTTTCCGCCAATCGCGTACTTATGTATGCATGTGTGTTTTTGTGTAAGTGCAAGTGCAACTGCATAATAGTAAAAAGTGGAAATATTAAGAGAGATACTAAAGTGCAAATATTTCATACATATATAAACATACAAATTAAATAATTAAAATCCAAGCTGTGTGTACCAGCATTTCTGTGTGTATCAGTATTTCTTTTAATTCTTGTCCGTTGTACGTTTTGTATGTCGCGATAATCGCCGACAACGACGCGCAACGGCGCACCGGCTTGCAGCCGCGCTTGCTCTCGCTCTCTTTTTACATACACACATACGTGCACTTCGCCTGCTCAGATGTTTGGCAGCGCAGTGCAGGCATACATACATACATACGTACATACTGCTTTGCATGCTGTAACAGCGTGCATAAGTGCTTCTGCGAGTGAAGTAACAGATTGGCAGGGCACCGGTAGACGCACTCGACATACCCTACCCTTTTATTTCATTTTTTTTTCGCCAAGTGATATATTCTGTGTGTGTATTTTAAGAGCAACTGCTCAATTGTCTTTGTATGGACTTTTCTCCAGCCAGTGTTCCACATACACAGACATACGCATACACATATACACGCTATTATACATCCATAAATTATAAATATATAATATAAAGAATATTGTGATAATTTATTTATTGGTTTTCCAATCCAGCACATTTACATACATTTTTGTTTTTTCCAGCATCTTGTTTTTTTTGGTATTTTTCTGTGCCCTCTTTTTTTTGTTTTGCCTTTTTTCGCCGATCATTTTTTTTTATTGTCGCGGGAAATTTTCCCAGACCCGTCCTTTTGCTTTCGTCGTCTGTGTCCGCTATTATCCGTACCCATTTGGGTGTAAAATACCTCAGCACTGCCTTTGGTATTTTGTCTAGTATTTTTTTTATTTATTGGTTGCTACGTTCTTACCGCCTCGTTTCTACTATCTGCGTCGTTTTCCTGCAAAAAAAACCAAGTTCCTTTTGGTATTTTTTTTGATTTTCTGGTTTCGAGAAAATATAGTATACAGTCCGTATTCTTGTCGGACTGTAAGAGCGCCCAGTTACTTTCTCATCCTCAGTGCGTAGCATGTCAACGGGCAAACCCGATAAGAGGAAAGCTAAATTGTCCGTGCCCTCTACTGGCGCCGCTAGAACTTCTATTAGCCCCCCTTTGCCTAGGTCCAAGAAGGAGTCGGCTCTTCGTGCATCCTCACATTGCCGGTTCATTCGCAACCGAAAAGGGAGGCACGGTCAGCTAGCGTTTCGCCCACTTCCGGTACCAAGCCTCTGATCCTAGTAACGCGACCTCCGTCTGATCCTAAGACCAAGGTTTCTTTCGCCCCAATCCCTCGGCTGCCAATTGTCACTCGCTCGCAAGGAAAGATGGCACTCAATGCAGTAGACACAGCGTTGACAAAGTTCATCGCCGCGACTGATCGTATCAGTCACTTTGCGGCGCGAGTCAACAATCCTTCTGCTGACAGCCCATCCCTGTACACGTGTCAAGTCCGAAGGGACCAGATGTGTGCCTTGTGGGAAAAGGTCGAGAAGGAATATGAGGCTTGCTCTTGCGTCATGTCGGAGGAGATGACGGCAGAAGAGTTGCCTACTATTCAGGTCAAGTACGATTACTGCTATGTTGTCTAAGAGCAGTGCGCAGCTCAGTTAAGTGAGCAGATAGCTAATGCATCCCAGGCGCTCACTCCCCGTACAACCGTACAACCGCAAGCCGTGCAGTTCTTGCCCACAGGGTGTCGCTTACCTCCGTGCGACACCGAAGTTTTCGAAGGCGATTACACTCGCTGGCCCACCTTCCGGAACTTATTCACGGCTATCTATATCAGGAACCCGAGACTGTCGGAAGTTGAGAAACTTTACCATCTCAACTCCAAGACCAGCGGTGAAGCCTATGCCATTGTGTCAAAGTCTCCTTTGACCAATGAAGGGTTTCAGTCGGCGTGGTCCAGCTTGACTGAGCGATTCGGGAACAAACGGTTGCTCGTAAACAGTCAGCTGAGAATCTTGTTCAATTTGCCCGCCGTTGGGCAAGAGTCGGGTGCAGCTATTCAGGAGCTGCAGAGCACCATTCAAGGGTGCCTGACAGCCTTAAGTGTCATCCAGCACGAACGCTTCTTACTTGCAAGGGTTGTCATCATACATTCTTGCATCGAGTGAACCCGGCACCGACAGTCACCACCCCCACTCCATCTCCGATACAGTCCACTCCTTCCCAGTCAGCTAACGTCCAATCATTCCTGGCAGTTAACACACAAGGTGTTCTGCTGAGCACAGCTGTTATTCACGTATGCCATTTCGGCGTCCGCTATACAGCTAGGGCTCTGATCCATTCCGGATCAGAGGCCACCTTCCTTTCAGAGAGATTGTTCAAACGCTTGAGGATGCCGTATACATCCATGCAAGCCCACGTCTCTGGGCCCAGCCCCGCAAGTACTGCCAATTCTTAATTGGCTCCCCTGTCAGACCAGATTTGCAGATTGAGGCAACGGCGTACGTCCTTCCCCATGACATTTCGGCATGACTGTCCGTCGAGCGAACTCCGCCATTGGAGGAACTCCTCTCCAAATTTTTTGAGGTGGAGGACCTAGCCCAGCGAAAGAGTCTGACCTTGTCTGTGAGGCTAATTTCAACGCCACGACCGTGCGAACCACAACTGGTCGCTATATGGTCACACTCCCATTCCGCGATTCTGGCCTCGTTGACCTGGGTCACTCGAGGGCTACCGCTCTCGCTCAGGTCCTGAGAAACGAGAGCCGTTTAGAGAGAAACGACTCTCTGAAGGAACAATATTACTCCGTTATTCAGGAGTATCTGGATTTGGGTCATATGACTCAAGTCCCCCCATCTAGTTCCGGCAACTATTATTTGCCGCATCACGCTGTTCTCAAGCCCGACAGCACCACCACAAAGCTTTGCGTTGTATTCAACGCCTCCAGCCCGACTTCAAACGGGAAAAGTCTGAACGACACCCTCCACACTGGGCCGATCCTTCAATCTGACCTAACCATTCAAATCCTGAAATGGAGGTTTTTCCAATTCGTTTTCAATGCCGACATCATCAAGATGTATCGGCAAATCCTTGTGGATCCCAAACACACCCGGTTTCAAAGGTTGCTCTTTCGTACGCGAGACCAGAAGTTGTGCGACTTTGAACTCAACACAGTCACCTTTGGAGTGAACTGTGCTCCGTACCTGGCTATCCGCGTTCTGCATCAACTTGCGAGTGATGTTCGCGACCGGTACCCCCTAGTTAGTGACATCATCGCCAATTATATGTACGCTGATAACGTCCTAGCAGGAGCTCACACTAAGCAGACCGCGGTGTCTGCTATAGATGAGCTTCGAACAGCACTCGAGAGTGCTGGGTTCCCTTTGCGTAAATGGACCTCGAACTCGAAAGATGTGCTAAAGAGGATTCTTAAGGAACACTTGCTCTGTGCAGACTTCCTCGAGATCGACGAGGCTAGTGTCGCAAAGACGCTAGGTATTCGATGGCGGGCCACGTCCGACTAGTTCTTTCTCGTCACCGCCGAGATGGTGTCCAAAACATCTTTCATCAAGAAAGAAGTGCTATCGCAGATCGTCAAGTTGTTCGACCCAGCAGGTTGGCTTGCTTCCGTGGTCATTTGGGCCAAGATTTTCATACAGGAAATCTGGAAGCAAGAAATCGGCTGGGATGACTGCTTGCCGGCGAATCTCACAGAGCGGTGGACCAGTTTCTTGCGAAATTATTCGTCCTTGCAAGACATCCACATTCCCAGGTGGACCAAGTTCACACCCGGCGCAACAATCCAATTCCACGGTTTTTGTGACACCTCTCAGAGCGCGTATGGAGCCGCTCTATATGCACGAGTGGAAACGGCTGGACAAGTGTTCGTGAGCCTCCTAGCGGCAAAGACTAGAGTTGCACCTATCAAGACGGTCTCTCTACCTCGTCTTGAGCTGTGCGGAGCTCTCCTGCTGGCAGAGTTGTCCGCCGCCCTCCTACCACACTTTCATACACCCGACGCTGAGACGTACCTGTGGACAGATTCCACTATAGTTCTGGCGTGGCTGGATAAGCAGCCATGCAAGTGGACAACTTTCCTAGCTAATCGAGTGGCTAAGATTCACTCGGTGAATGGCACTTGGCAACATGTTCGTTCCGAACATAACCCAGCCGATCTGGCGAGCCGTGAGGACTTCCTCGACCGTTTCTCCAGGTTCGATCGAGCGCTCAGAGTGTTTGCGTATGTGCGGAGGTTTGCGGGCACTGGGCTGAAGTCGCCTAATTACAATTTATACGTCCCGACATTGGTAAGTAGATCGAGAACTGCCATCCTTGCAAGGAAGGGGCTAAAAGCTCATCTACTAGCTAATTTTAGCAATGACGATCTAACCGTAGTGATGCTGGAAAGCTGCGAAGGATGTATGCTGCTAATTTCCTACATGGCCCATGACGCACTGGCTCCACCTGAAGAGCTGAGGAGACTGGTGAACATGGTCTGCTCCTCCAAAAAACACCTTATTATCGGAACGGACGCCAACGCCCACCATAGCGATTGGGGAAGTCCCGACATAAACGAAAGGGGTGAGTCAGTTCTTGATTTTATCCTAAATTATAAGCTGAGACTAGCCAACAGAGGTAAGGAATCTACCTATGTAGGTTCCACATCTCGTAACGTGCTGGACTTAACCCTTGCGACTGAGTGTACTAATGTAGAGGAGTGGAGAGTCCTGGATAGACCCTCCTTCTCCGATCATAAGTACATCCAGTTGACCATTCCATTAAGCAGGGTATCTACTGAGCCGTTCAGAAATCTCCGTAACACGAACTGGGTGAAATTCTCCAGTCTCGTTTCCAAGTCTCTTGGTCCGCCGAGCACTATCAACTCGGTACAGGATCTAGAAACAACTGTGAATGTCCTCTCAGAAGGGCTACTTTCCGCGTTTTGCCAATTCTGTAGACTCTCAAGACGAGAAGATCGAAGCCACGCTGGTGGAACCCAGATCTCTCACCGCTGCGTGGTGAGCTTACTAGCATCACTAACCATACAATACATAGATGCTTCAGCCAGAACAATTTTTTGTATCATCAAAAACAGTATTATTGCAACGAAATACGCCCGTGCTCATCGCTCCGCATTTGATCTGCGACTGAACTCAACGCTGCGCGCTGCGTTAGAACTTCGAATTTTCGAATGAGCCGAAGAGGCTCGGTGTTCGAATCGCAGCGCACGGCCCGACTGGGGTTGCAGTAATACTGTTTTTGATGATACAAAAATTTGCATGGGCTGGAGCATCTATGTATTGTATGTTTAGTGCTTGCATGCTTCAACTTGCTAAAAAGGCGGACAACGACTATGTCTGGGACGAGTACAGGTCTCTTCTGAAGGATATGCCGACGCCCTCAACCTCTTCACTGACGGGTCGAAGATATACAACGGAGTCGGCGCGGCCGTATACTGCCCCAACCCGGTTACCAAGGCGGAAGTCTTCGCCATAGGTAAGGCTGCAGAGGTGGCTCGGGGTATACAGAACAATTATAACAACTAAGCATCTAAGACACGAGCAATTGTTGTCGTGCTTATCTGCGCTGCAAAACTACACATGCATACACATACCGAGCATGTAGCGGGTGTTTTTGCCCATAGAAAAGTATTTCTTTAATAACTTCGACAATTTTTATCTGATCGCAACCAATTTTTCGGGAGTGACAATTAATATAGATATTATTGTATATACCAAAAGCTCTATCTTTAAAATTACGCTTTTTGTTGTTATGCGGGGGCGGAAGTGGGCGTGGCATAAATTTAAAACAAACTTGATCTGCGTGCAAACAACAAATGCTGTCGAAAAATAATTAGAGCTCTATCTCTTATAGTCTCTGAGATCCAGACAGACGGACATGGCTAGATCGTCTCGGCTGTTGACGCTGATCAAGAACTTATATACTTTATAGGGTCGGAGATGCCTTCTTCTACCTGTTACATACATTTCCTGCTGACACAACGTTTTAATACCCTTCTAGCCTATGGGTAGCGGGTAGTTGAACATGTTTATATTTATATATCAGCGCAACAAAAACAGATGCAGTTAAGTAGAGCCTGAAGGGTATTTCAAATAGTTGAATAACTATCACGTTCGGGCTTGCACACTGTTGTAGCATCTCTTGAGAATCTCATAAGCTTGTTGAAAATAAGACAATTTTTTTTATCTGAGCATCGAGTTCCAGTTTTTTATATTTCGTTTTGCATTTTTTTGCCATTTGCATTGACCCAATTTTATTTTTGAGATAAAGAAAAACATTCGTTTCTACTCATTTCCCATAAAAAATCACAAAATATATTTTTGTTATTGTAAAAAGTTTTTGGCTGCTAACATTTAAAAAGGGCTATAATTAATTTATAAAATAATAATAAAAATATAATATACTTTTTAATTTTTCTCGTACTTCCATTTATTTTTGGCTTCACGCTTCGCTTCTGGTACTAGAGAGCTTTTAGCACCTCCTAGTATATTAGTTGTAGCCTGAGTAGCTAAAACAGCCGGGCAAACGACCAGTTGAGGTATTTGTCTGACAACAGCACCAACAGCGCCACTGTAGCCCTTTTGATCATGCTCCACAACGGCAGCCTCCATTAATGTGTTTGCGGTTTCATTTATTCCCTATAGGTAGAAAAATATGTATTAAAAAATGATGTGTAGAAAAGTCGAGTATGACAAGAGTTTTGTTAAATACTAATCGTTATTATTCAATACCCTAATTAGTTTTTTATTTGGTTTTATTTTTCTTTCTTTTTTAATTTTCTTTTTTTTAGTTTTTGTTTTTTTTCTTTTTAAGAGCTGAAAGGCAAACTGAAATAATATTAAAGTTAAAAAATTTGTAATAATCAGCTGATATCCATTGATATTGCACATTTTTCGATAAGTGCTATATTCCAAAATATTAGCCAAAATACCGCCACAATTTCAGAATCATTGCAAAATCGTCAGTGATAAGAGAATGATGCATACTATCCGTATATTTATGGATCATACAAAAGTAATATCGCATCTTAACAGAAAGTTAAGATTGATAGAATTCCCTTAATTGCAAAGCAACCCTGTGCCTCAGATGTAATGGCATTGGTTACAATTTAAAATGTGACAAAATCGAATTCGCACAGTTAGCGATAAGAAACGCCCTTGTGAAAACCCATTCACATTTTCTCGCTTCATCAGTTCGAAAAGTGTACACTAAAAATAAAGAAATCGTTTTATTTAGACTGGGCTGCCTCATTAAAAATTTCTGAAAACTAGAACAATACGCCTTCATTCCCTAAGCGGTTGATGAAGCCGCCTCAACAATGATACGACAATGATTCAGAAAATGTGGCAATATTTTGGCTAATACTCCTATAAATTAATCGAAAAAAGTACGATATCTATGAAAATCAGTTGATTATTCAAACTTATTTGAAATTGTTTAAAAAAAAAAACCAAATATGTATGTGAAAAATTAAAAGGTAGTAAAGCTACGATCAAATTTATCACTTTGTATTGCAATATTATCATACTAGAGCGAGTAGCTTAATATTATGCAAAACGGGAAAAATAGAACAAATTAATCAATATCAAATACAACTTATAGAAACTTTAATTTAAACACATAATATAGAATCGCAATTGTTATGCAGTCCCACTTGGTCTAAATAGGGTACTACTGACTTACAAAAAAAAAAAAAAAAAAACAATAATCGTTTGTTAAATGAATATCTAATAATACCTCTTTTACGATTGTATAAGCATTTGCGACCCCCTCACGTAAATCCTTTGGGCGGCTATGGCGTTTCTTTCCAACTTTTGATTTTTTTCTTCTGTTTAATGATGGTCCTGCAGAAAGCATGTCAAACGTGGTCTCTGCGGTAAACTGGAAAAAGAAACATAAATATTTATTTCTTAGCTGCACAGTTCCATATTGACGCTTTGGACATTCGAATGCATTTAATATTAAACAAATAAGAATGGTCCAATCGAAAAAATTGCATTCCTCCTCAATATTTATAATTTGGTTACAAGTTTCTATTTCACAATTAAAAAAAAAATTTGGTTGCAAATAAAACTAAAACTTATTGACGACACGTAAACACCCTAGTTTAAAAAACTACTTATTTGTTATCGGCGTATATAGCAGAAACGCATCTCTCTGCATATTTCTTATCTAATAATCATATAATACATATGTAGATACACCAACTCTTGAAGCAAAGCGTATCATTAAAAACAGTATTATTGCGACCCCAGAAGATTAGAACTCCAGCGCCTCTTCGAAGCAGTGGGTGAACTTAGCTATTGTTCGTATGTGAGCTGGTTAGCTTTCTCCACGAGAGTCTATGCTTTCTGGGTGAGTAATCTAACTATAGATCAGATAAAGAAATGAACCTTATCAAAATCCGAAGGATGTTTTTTATAAATGCATAATCAAAAAAGTGCGTCTTTGTATTATAATAGCATCCTTGTTTTGTTTTATAATAGCATTATAAAGTGGTTTCAGGTCAGGATCTTCAGTGTGTGCTTGGTTAAAATAGCCTATTAACTCAATACGAATATTAAAAACCAAAAATAACAGAATATGGTGGCGATCGTTAGAAAACGATGAGTGCTTAATGTGATTTCCTATCAAGATTCCGACGTCTCCATGAGCTTTCCCGAACGGTGATTTTTATTGTAATTGTTGGAATACCCCTATTCCTTATTGAATACGTAGCCTTCGGTCACACTGACCGATCCTCTTCCCTTTTTATTGTTCAATCGTCAAGGAGACAAGTTGTGTGGTGCTGGTGTTGCGGTACAATAAAAGGAAACTTAAAACATATTTTCTTTTGTGTAATTATTGGAATTATAAATCAAATATTACAACAGTAATCGATGTTTGTGAAGTGGAACGCGTCGCCTATTGTCGTGTACGAAGAGGAGCCCCATTGATTGTTATTGTTTATTTTTGTAAGACAAGCAGCTTTATCAAAACACTTCTCTTGAGATGTGTAGTTGTCCGCATAATTGACATAAATTTCATCGTACAATGATTAGGATCGATAGTATTAAGCGATCGATTCATTGTGTTGCAGTTACAGTTGCTAATTACGTCACTATAAATGGCCGCGGTTTTATCTCTAACTTCTTTTCTTGTGTTGAGATAATTTTGTAAACGTGGTTGCTTACAAAAGAATATTCGTCCTTTCGCTGTGCAACCTGATAGTTAATTGTATGTGTGGTGTATATGTCACTCGCTCAACCTATAGAAAATAGCTTCATTAATTTAATAGCTTCCGATGTCTGAGACAGATTCTGAATTTGTTTTTTTGTTTAATATTTGAATATAAATAGTTAACAATATGATTTTCTTTTGTTTGTAATCTACTAAGATATAAGCACCAATAAGTTATAATACTATTCAATAGCGAACATTTTTTTGAAAATTGTATTTTCCTTGTTGCTAAAGAATATAATATATATATACAAATATATATCAAATAATTATTTTATATATATATATGTATATATATTTATTCAACCGTAAAAACTTTTGAGTATTTGTACTAAATAGTTTAGTATGCTTAATTGAGAATCTATAAATTAGGTTTTAGATTAATATTAAAATTACTAATTAATTTTTATATAAATATGATTGTTACCTGGAGTAAATGAATTATTCTAGACGTAATTTCCAGTGCTGCAATGGCAGTTCGTGCGCTGAAACTTTGCGCACCAAGTTGAAAACCTTTGATAATTCTGCCATCTTTATTGTATTGTTGTAATGGTAGTCGAAATAAATCAAAGAAACCTTGGACTGAAAAAATTAAAACAAGTAAACACTTAATTATAACAACGGTACTTCTGTAGTTAGTAGCAAACTGAGGTTTTTATAGGATGGTTTCTCACAACAAATAGTCCAAGCGATTCCAAGTAGAAATAAAACAGTAAAGCTCAATCCTCATTTTATTTTCACTCATTGCCATGATTGGCAACGAGATTGTTCCTGTCAATTGATAGATTTTAATGCAGCTCGGTCTACGTATGCAGAGAAGATGTGTGTGATGCAGAAACTATTAAAAGACTTCAGAGCGGGTCAAAACAAAAAGGTTTGAAATACCAAAAGTTTCTGAAAAAAAATATACAGATCGCTCCTTTTTGAAAACGAAAACGAAAAAATTGGTGCTTTCGTTTTCACTTTCACAAGATTCTTTCGAATTGCAAAACGAGAAAATTTGTCTTGCCGAAATGAAAAGTAAATGCCTTTTTCTATATAAAATCGGATCTTATTTGCAAAAGGAAAAAAAGTAGTTGACTCATTGGTTTATTGTCGTTCTTTTAAGACCGCTAGAAGATCAATTAGGCTTGTAATTATTTTTAAAATGACCAATTTCTGACCCCACCTCAAATTTGGAAATAAAATTTTGCCGTCGGCAACAACAATTTTCGTTTTGGTGAGCGACCGATAAGTCCGACACCATGAGTTATCGCCTAAGCTGCCATACTTTTGATGGAATGAAAAAGCAAGTTAAAAATACTTGTATAATGGAACGAATGGCATTAAATTTGTTGTTTATAAAAATTAATTTATTTAATTTAATTACTTAATTATAAAACAAATTGTTGGAATAACCGGAATGAAATCCATTAATAAGGTGGAATCCCCTTTTTTTGTGAAAAACAGCTAATTGCTGTTCAATTGATATTTTTTAAAGACATAGAATCATAAAACGGCAAAATCGAAGATCTTCCCAAAATTATTATATTCACCGCTTCAATTCTAGATATTGCTGAGAATGGATCTGTAGTCCCACCTCACTTCGGAGGTATTTTAGAAAAGCAAAGAATAAACAAAATTTGAAACTTTTTAAACAATGTAGAAAGTAAAAATAATAAAGAGGAGATATAAAAATCAATTAGGATAATTATATGAAAATATACATAACAGATAAAGGGCCTGCAAATAAATTAAACTCAAACGATGTAAGCTCAGAGTTGCAAAAATGAAAATTCAAAATAAGTTATGTAGTTGTTCAAGAATACAAAACGAAAGAAATATGTTAAAGTATTTTTAAATTTTTTGAATGTTTTAATGTTAATCAAAAAATGCCAATCTAGGCAAACAAAAACAGTAGGAAACACCAATATAATTATAAATGCGATATTCGATATTTCGAATAAATTAAAAAACAAAAAACAAGACCGATACCCATTTTTAATAAAAGCACAATATTTCGGTATTATTTTCAAAATGTACGAAAAATACTACAAAAATACTAGAAATACACAAAATGGTATATTGGATGTATTGATATAGTACTACAATCAAAATATACTATAGACGGCACAATATACCAGATTGTTAGCCAAAGCATGGAAGACCCCTAGTAAGTAGGCGTTTTTATCCATTTTTTTAATAACTTCGACAATCACAATTACTATAGTTATTATTGTATATACAAAAACTCGCCACTCTAGTTTTAAAATTACGCTTGTTATTCGATTTTTGTTAATTTGCGAAGCGGAAGTGGGCGTGGAAAAATTTGAAACAAACTTGATCTGCGTGGAAACATAACAAATGATGACGAAAAAAAATTATAGATTGGAAAACGTGGTAAAGTGCGTTAGCGAAGCAGAGAGCGACCGAAAACCGGATGAAGGCTTCTCATGATCTTGACATAATATATTTAATAGTATTTTACGAATTTGATCTACTTAACGACGATTGGCTTTTTCTGTTTCAACAATTTATATATTGTAGTCAACCAAACTGCAAGAAGTTTACCTTGCGACATGAGATTAGTTAGCTTTGATTTATTGTGCATACTTACATAATTGAAGTACAGCATTCGTTGGCCCGATTCCACTTAAAATATTGGGGAGCTGGTTCCTCTTAATATCTTTAAGCCATTCACGACACAAAAATTCTAGTAACTTATTCCACCCTAGAAGACCTCGTCTAAAATGTCGGAAAATAATATAAATTATTACAATGAAATAAACAAAAATTACGGTGTATACTCAATTTAAACATTTTAATGCCAATTAATAAAAAAAAATTGCTACGAAGAAGTTGCAGATTGGCATCGATTCGATCGCAAATACTTGTGAAGATCACTAATTATTATACAATAATCTTTTATCACAACATAAAAAATATATGAGAATAACCAATAAATGATGAGATTGTGTTTTTGTCTTCTTGATACCATTAATTTCATTTTATTTCTATAAAAATTAAAACTTACCGACATATAACTTCACGAAGGTTAATTCCAGATCCTTGTAATTGTGCAAGTCCCATTACCAATCCTGTTATTGGACCCCGGGATAATTCAATTCTTCGACCATGGTAGTCAAAACATATAGGCAAAGATGGACTAAATATAAACTCTTTGAAGTAAATAGGTTCATTTAAATTTGTGCCTTCTTCTAATTCTTTTGCATTAAATGCATTTTTTTCAAAAGGATCAGCTACATCTTTATCGGATGCATTAGTAGATTTTAACTCATTTACGACACTTGGGTTAACTTCTACTGTCATTATTGGCACATCCCTATCTAAATCTATATTATTGTATGAATACTCAACAATTTTGGACGCTTCAATTAATTCAGAAAAATATTCTTCCAAGAAAATTAACGTGTCTTGGTCAATATTAAGACGTATTGGCAAGATTGAAACTTTCAAAGAACATTCCTCCGATCTGCTCTTATTCGCATTGGATCGAGAATTAAGCGCTTTCACAGTGATCATGTTTTCACTATTTTTGTGTGAAATGTTGTTGATAAAAGGGTGATAAAGAAGTTTATTAATTTCTGATGATTTTAAACGGTCCCGAATTTCTATTTCAGAAATAATTAGAACTTGTCTAGATGAATATGCCGCATTAATCGGGTATGTTTCATGAGAAAGACGAATTTTTGTTAATTGTATTTCTACAAGAATATCGGGGTTACGTTGAGATAGCATTGATGCATCAGGAATGATTTTTCTCATGTTTTCATGGCTTTCATTTGGAGCCTCCGACACGCCATGCTTATATGTTTCGGACATTTTAGGCACTGCTGAAAACCTAAAAAAAATATGTTGTAGTTTTATTAATTAAAAACAAAATTTTATATTCCATTATATAATTCAAATTAGTTTTTGTTTAAATTAAATTTTTTCGTTTCTTTGTAATAATAATAGGTACATAATTCGTACTAAAATAGAAGTTATAGAAGCTAATCCAACCAATTATTGAAGATATAGAGCTGTAACCAAGCATGTCCCTTCCTGTTCGTCACAACAAATGAATTTCCTTCCCTCAATCAACCAGCTATATTACTTATAAAGAAAACAATATAACTGAATGATTTAAATAAGAAATAAATTGTCTTCTGTGTTAGTAAGTAAACTACCTAGGGGTCCATCGCTAAGCTGACCTTTGCAAGGCGTGCTTAGATTAATTGACAAGTGTATCGGGAATAGATTTACTTATCCAAACTGCGTTACTAATTATTAATTAATTTAAATTATTAATACATTAATTGATAAATTCCCATACATATCAAATCAAGTATAGCACGAACCACTGAGTCACACAAATATATAGTTATGCAAGGATCGCTGAATTCCTTGAACCCGCGTTTTATGAAGCCTATCACACCCATCGCTCATTTACAGCAGACAGAATATGTTCATCGAATTTTAATTTTGAATCAAGAAGAATATCCAAGTCGTTCAACGACTATATTCGCTCTACAGAAGTATTCCATAGTATATAATTATTTACCTGGTTCTCCCAAAGAAAGTCATAAGCATACGCAAAGATTAAGGTCGCTTTGAAACCGTGAGCCAGAAAGAAACCTTCAAGGAGACGTCAAGGAGAGCTTAACATCATCAGCAGACATAAATACACGAAAAAACTTAATTACAGAAGAAAGATCATTTATGTAAAAGTTTACTTTATTCATGAAAGATCTTCCCAAATGACTATTCAGTAGGACCACATATGCTATATATGTTATATACGAAAGATATAAGGAGGGTCCCCTGAAGTAAAAGAAGTTTATATAACAGGAGCGAAAGTCAAGAGCCTTACTAAAATCAAAATAAATAGTTTCAGTTAGCAAATTATTCTGAACTCAACTGATTCCGACAAATGACAACTTTAATAAGTCATGTATTGGTTATCAATACAAATACAATAATAAGGATAAAACAAAATATTTCGAAAAATTTGAAATGGCTTTCATGGCTTTCAGGTCCATTAGATATTGATTTATTTTCAAAAAACACAATTAAAAACACAATTACAATTAAAAAAATTGTCGAAGTTATTTAAGAAATACTTTTGTATAGTATGTGAAAATCGCCTATTTACTAAGAGGTTTAGTTGCTTTGGCTGACAATCTCGAATATTTTGCATTCTTTGGTATATTTTTATTGGTACTATATTAATATACCAAAAAACATAGTCGCTGGCGTATCTTAGTATTTTTGCTGAATTTTGTGGTATTATTTATGAACTCACTGTTTTGCTGTTATTTAATACTTTAGGTAGCGGGTATCTCACAGTCCAGCACACTCGACTTTCTTTATTACCCGTTCGAGGGCAACACTGCCGCTACTACTAAACCATCTATATTTCATCCACAGCAGGGTGAACAGTACCATCAAGTGTCCCAGCGATACCATGCACAGGCTTGTTGACACATGCATTAATCAAAAACCGCGAATAATTATTAAAAGACGCTGGACAGCTAATTAAATACAGCTAAAAAAACCAAATATGTTAGGATAGATGTATGTATAGGATAAAAAACATTTAAATACTCGATAAATGCTAATAAAGTTTTAAACAGAGGAATAGATTTACTTAAAATTATTGAGATTATTATAATTCTCACACAGAATACGGAAGGGATTATGACAAGCAAAGTTAGTAGTTCTACGGGAAATGAGAAGAGGAAGAAAATTCCTAGTGATCCTGACCGGAACCGCAAAACTAATTTGACTTAAAAGTTCCAAAGAGTATATTTCTTTATTAATTAGACTCTGAAAGAGAACAGTACCTTGCATAGTTCTACGGTCAGAAAGAGGAGGAAGGTTTAGTAATAAAAGTCTACTGCGATAAGGTGGTAATCTAATATTAGGGTTCCAGTTTAAACTACGAAGAGCAAATATCAAAAATTGTTTCTGCACCGAATATGTTTATTAAATTTAAGTTTTGCATCAAGCAGAACCCCTAAGTCATTCACAGTAGAAAAGTATCATATAAAACACAGTTATTTACCTGAGAACCCCTACAGAAAGTCATAAGATTACATTTATTGCAAATGAGATGTAACATATTTACTCTGCACCAAGATTCTAGACGATTAAGGTCACATTGCAACAGTGATATCGCAAGACTATCATTAAATGTCAGGCAAAGCTTGACGTCATCAGCGTACATAAGTACACGGGAATGCTCAATAACAAAAGGAAGATAATTTATAAACAAAGTGGATAAAAGAGGACCCAAAATGGCTACCCTGGGGCACACCAGAAGTAACTTGGACACTTTTAGATACAAAACCAGTATAATAAACATTCTGAATTCTGTTGGAAAGGTAAGAGGAGATCCACTCAATTAGGCTATGAGGAAACCCTACAAGATTAAGTTTATACAATAATAGGTGATGACTTACTGAGTCAAAAGCCTTACTAAAATCGGCGTAAATGACATCTGTTTAAATTTTATTCTCGAATCTTTTAATTACAATAGAAGAACTCCAATAAGATAGTAGAAGTGGACCTAGATTTCACCAACCCATGTTGGTAAGGTGAAATTATAGATTTACACAGATGTTGCAGTTGAGAAGTTATGATTTTTTCAAATGCTTTCGGAATCGCAGACAATTTACATATACAGCGATAATTTTGAACTTTAGATTTCTTCCCTTTTTTTAGGATAGGTATAATGTATGACTATTTCCAGATTTTTGGAAAAGAACATGAGTTTACGGACAATTCAAACAATTTAAAAAGCGGTTTACAGATACTACTAGCACAATGCCTTAGCACACAACTAGGCACTCCATCCGGACCTGCCGAAAATACAGATTTTATAGCTAATAGTTCCATTAAAATAGAGCTTTCAGTAATTAAAGGACCAAAAATACAATTAGATGAACTTAACTGATAAGGATAAGAAAATTAATTATTATGATTATTTATTATTATTCTGCACCTACTCAAATAATTATTATAACACTCATTGTTATGAGAGCAAAAAGCAGCTTGACCAACAGAATAGCGGAGAAACTCAAGAGAAGAGCCAGTTTCCTTCAATTTTTTGTAAAGTCTCGACTTACGATTTTTTTAAATTCAATAATTCCATAGTAAACCATAAGGGTTTATCAGACAAATGTGGAATTCTTGATGGAACACAAGCATCAAATAGTATGTTCAAAGTAGTATAAACAAGTAAGAAAGTTACAGTCGAGTGTGCTCGACTGTGAGATAACCGCTACCCGTTTTGAATAAAAGCAAAATATTGCAGTATTTTTTCAAAATATACCAATATACAAATATACTACAAAATATACCAAACGGCGTATTTGTTATATCGATATTGTTATGAGAGCAAAAAGCAGCTTGACCAACAGAATAGCGGAGAAACTCAAGAGAAGAGCCAGTTTCCTTCAATTTTTTGTAAAGTCTCGACTTACGATTTTTTTAAATTCAATAATTCCATAGTAAACCATAAGGGTTTATCAGACAAATGTGGAATTCTTGATGGAACACAAGCATCAAATAGTATGTTCAAAGTAGTATAAACAAGTAAGAAAGTTACAGTCGACTGTGCTCGACTGTGAGATAACCGCTACCCGTTTTGAATAAAAGCAAAATATTGCAGTATTTTTTCAAAATATACCAATATACAAATATACTACAAAATATACCAAACGGCGTATTTGTTATATCGATATAGTGCCACATTCAAATTATACTATAGACGGCACAAAATACCAGATTGTCAGCCAAGTTTTTGCCCATACAAAAGTATTTCTTCAATAACTTCCACAATTTTAATCCGATCGCAACCAAATTTTCAGGAATCATAACTACTATGGTTATTATCGTATACATTAAAATTCGCAGCTGTAGCTTGTTACTCGATTTTATTGATTTGCGGAGGCGGAAGTGGGCGTGGAAAATTTTGAAACAAACTTGATCTGCGTGCTGTCGAAAAAATTAGAGCTCTATCTTTTATAGTCTCTGAGATCCAGTGTTTCATACGGACGGACGGACAGACACACAGACGGACATGGCTAGATCGTCTCGGCTGTTGATGCTGATCAAGAATATATATACTTTATAGGGTCGGAGATGCCTCCTTCAACCTGTTGTAGTGTAGGGGGTATTAAAAAAATGAAAAATATAAGCAATGTAGGTAAATTAATTGCAAAGTAATATGATCTGTACTTACAAAGAGCACAAAACACAAAGATTAAGCGCAGGTCGAGCGAGAAGCAAGATAGACGATAGCCAACTATCTAATTTATTATATAAAGAAGGTTTTACATTTATGGGGAATATTTACAAGGGAGTATTTACAGGGGAGTAAGGGTCACCACTCGTTTGGTGTCTTTTAAGGCGTCTGACGTGGACTGTTGTCCAGCAGGTTGATTGCGAGCTGGTTACAGTGGGTGTCAAGTCTTTGCATGTATTGTATTGACAATTTCTTTAGATATATTTTGAAATTCGTAAGTCATTGTGAAGTGTGTGATTCCTGACGTAGAATGGGGCATTGGTGATCAGACGCAAGGTTTTTTTTTGGAACCTTTGTAGAATTTCTAAGTTGGAGTTCGATGCTGTTCCCCAAAGTTGGATCCCGTAGGTCCAGACAGATTTGTATCCAAGCAGCCATCTCATTTGCCTTGTTTTTAGGGTGAGCTGCTTTCTCTTGGCTTGGATGCGTGCTGACCAAGTGAGCCGTCTGTCCATGGTTAGGTCAAAGTAATTGATTGCCTTTTCTGTTGGTAGGGTGTTGCCGTTTAGATGAACCGGAGAACATGTTTTGACATTTATAAAGATTTGTAAAGACAGTTGCGCTTGAAGGATGACAGGCTTCGGCATAGTCTTGAGATGTTGCCAAGAAGTCTGTGTCATCAGCGTAGGAGTGTCCAGAGTCAACAAAGCTACTTGAAAGCCAGGGTTTAAGGATTGGGGTGCACTCAACGTACTTGAGGTTGACTTTCACGATTATAGCAGCATAGCTGACGTTGGCTTGTGTGAGTGAGGCAGAGTACTGGGTGCTTGATGACTGGTTTTACCCTGGTCCCGTTGCTGCACTGCTGCTTTGTAAATTTTGCATTCCTTGCGATTTATGAAAAACATCGGTAGAGGATCTTTAGTGGCTCTATTCTTGGCGTTGACTATGTGTCGGACTGTGTGACCTGTCTTGGACAATGCGTTCCGGATGTGATCTAGGGGAGTGCTGTGGTGGAGGTTCCTAATGACAGCTCTGTAAGCTCTTTTCTGTTTCAATTGGTAGGTATGGAACTCAACCTTTATCTCCGTTAGCAGTTTAACTAAACTTCTGTAGTTAGCTTCACAATTCGCAATGATTCTAACCTCTCCTTCGCGACCTGCGTATGTGTAGCCGTCACTACCAATTGCTTCAGAGAAGGATGCCTGCATGTCTTCAATGCTTGTGACAGAGGTTATGAAGATAGGTGGCGGTTTCGGTAAGGGGCTCACAGTAGATTTGGGGGTGGGCTTGGTGGACGTGGAAGCTTCAGCTAGATCCATGTCATCATCATTGATGGCCAACAATGCAAAGCTGTTTGTGGTGTTTGCATAAACCGTTAGGATTTTGGCCGATGTGAAGGTGGCTGGTTTTAGGCGGGGACGAGCAGCTTCAGAAGTTAAGTCTTCTGAGTCGGATAACGAGATTGTAGATAACGAGTTTCGATATGCCTGACGAGTTTGGTTTTCTTGTTGGTGGGAGGAGACCTTTCCTTGCGTTTTAATGCCTGCCAAGGCACGTTGAGAGCGAATCGCCCTTCTCGTCTCGGCTGTTGACGCTGATCAAGAATACATGCACCAGACATCGTCAAGGGTGCAAATTTCGACATAAATCTCACACCCATAAATTTTTTCTAGCCTTTGCCTTTTCGCTACCGGATCATTTTAGGCACTTGGCATGTAGACAGTCGTGCCTTTCGGGTAGCTGTGCTTCGTGCAGATCATTTTTGCACTTTTGTGTCTTATGAGCATCTACTCAAATTCTGAAAAACACCCTGGTGTTTGATCAGACACCCGAGTATTTTCACAGACACTTGATAGTTTTTCTCCCACCTCCTCTATTGATGCTTGTGTGTCTCTGCGGCTCTTGATTAGATTTTATGACTATGAATGATTTTCGCGAGTTTCTACTTTGACAAATGGATGGTTTTTCTTGAAATTAATAAAAACAGGTAAGAAAGCTACAGTCGAGTGTACTCGTGAGATACCCGCTACCCATTTTGAATAAAAGAAATATATTTTGCGGAATTATTCTCAAAATATACAAAAAAAAAAATATTAAAATATACCAAATGGTATATCTATATAGCACTGCATTCAAAATATACCATAGACGGCACAATATACCAGATTGTCAGCCAAAGCAACTAAGACCCCTAGTAAGTAGGCGGTTTTGCCCATACACAAGTATTTCTTTAATAACTTCGACAATTTTTATCTGATCGCAACCAAATTCAGGAATCATAACTACTATAGTTATTATTCTATATACCAAAATTTGTAACTCTAGCTTTAGAATTACGGTTGTTATTCGATGTTTTTGATTTGCGGGGGCGGAAGGGGGCGTGGCTAAAATTTGAAAAAACAACTTGATCTGCGTGCAAACATAACAAATGCTGTCGAAAAAAATTAGAGCTCTATCTCTTATAGTCTCTGAGATATAGGTGTTCATACGGACAGACGGACATGGCTAGATTGTCTCGGCTGTTGACGCTGATCAAGAATATATATACTTTATACCTGTTACATACATTTCCTGTCGGCACAAAGTTATACGAGGGTTGCTATTTAAGTTTCTGGCCTAGGTCACTTTTAGCCATATTATGACCAATTGGCTATTTCCCAAAGAAAGTTTGGACTTTTATCGATAAAAGCTTCATACAACTTTGTTATGTGTGATCACGTTTAATATCGATAAACGATTAATCAAAAAGTTACCTCGACAGAAAAATGAAATTAACCCGCGAACATTTTCGAGCAATTATTTTTCACAATTTTCGACGTGGATTATCACGTAAAGAGTGCATCGATGAGCTGAAATCTTTGTATGGCGATGAAGCACCATCCTATAGCACTGTGAAAACTTGGTTCAATGAATTCTCTCGTGGCCGATGCTCGCTCGAAGACGCAGGTCGTGAAGGTCGTCCAAAAACAGCCGTTGTGCAAGAGAACATTGATGCCGTGCGTGAACTAATAATCCAAGATCGTCATGTGACATACCGTGAGATAGAGGCATCCTTAGGCATTTCTTCCACTAGTATACATTTGATATTACATGAACACCTGGTCGTAAAAAAACTTTGTTCACGTTGGATCCCGCACAATTTGACAATTGCTCAAAAAAAGGCTCATGTGGATTGGTGCAAAGAAATTTTGGAAAAGTACATTCGCGGTGCTTCAAAAGACGTTTATAAGATCGTCACAGGTGACGAATCTTGGATCTATGCTTATGAGCCCGAAACAAAGCAGCAATCAACCGTGTGGGTCTTTGAAGACGAGCCAAAGCCAACGAAAGTTGTTCGAGGAAGAAGCACTTCGAAGCAAATGGTCGCCTGTTTCTTCAGTAAAACTGGTCATGTGGCGACTATTCCGCTTGAGCAACGTAGGACGGTGAATTCTGAGTGGTACACCACAATTTGTTTGCCTGAAGTCTTTGGAGAAGTTCGAAAAACGAACAAGACAAAACGGATCGTTCTGCACCACGACAATGCGAGCTCTCACACATCAGCTCAAACCCGCTCCTTTTTGACCGCCCAAAACGTGGAATTGATGGGTCACCCGCCGTACAGCCCTGACTTGGCACCTAATGACTTTTTTCTATTCCCGAACATCAAGGGAAAAATGCGTGGTCAACGATTTTCATCGCCAGAAGATGCTGTTGAGGCGTTCAAAACCCATGTATTGGAGGTGCCTCAATCGGAGTGGAAAAAGTGCTTCGAAAATTGGTTTGAGCGCATGCAAAAGTGCATTAATCTTGCTGGAGATTACTTTGAAAAACAATAAACCCATTTTCGATGATAAATATTACCATTTTCACTATTAGGCCAGAAATATAAATAGCAACCCTCGTAATACCCTTCTACCCTATGGGTAGCGGGTATAAAAAAAAACTGACATTTGCAAGTTCTTTACTAATTTGGATTTTTTCTTGAATTATGTACATGCTTTTAAATGTAATTTTAATTAATTATGCAAATAAGTGATTCCATAAGGTAATATACATACGCCAAGCAATAATTTCAATTGTATTGAAATAAATAGTTCTTGATCGCTAATGAGCAAATGCTGTCGGCATTTCTTGCATCTCAACATGTATACATACGTACATATGTACGCGCCTGGCCACTCATAATTTCTTACCGAGGGTTTGTGCCTTACTAGGTACACACACCCATAACCACCGACACCGACTTTATGCGTAAAGACAAAAAAGTCTTGTGCCCTTTCGGCACTCGCACAATAAGTATCGTGCCTTTTTGACACCCAACACTCATAAGTATGTGCATTTTTTTGCCACCCGTATGTGTATTTTTTGATACTCATACTCATGAGTACAAATGTGTCAAAAAAGCACATGAAAACCAGGTGCACCGGTTGAGTGTGTATACCCGTGCCGTTTTTGATATGTACTTTATGGGGTCTGAGATGCTCCTTCTCCTTCTCACTTACATTTCCTGCAGGCAGAAAATTATATAGTAATACCCTTCTACCCTTAGGAAAGCGGGTATAAAAACCACTCGAGGATTGTTGCCCTTGAATAAACGAATTTTATACATATACATATACAAATATAATATTAGACATGTACGTCAAAGTCCAATTAAGAAATAATATACAAATTGTCATTCATTGCCAGATAAAATACCTTATTTACCCGTACACAGAAAAAATACTTACTGTTTGGTAGATTTAATTTCTGGGTCTGGAAAGTCCTTGCCTCCAAATAGATGCCACGTAAATGTCATTTCACACAAGGTATAGCTTTCTTCCGAAATAGGAAAACTTATAGGTGATCGAAGAAGGTCAATTTTTTCATGTGGCATACTGAAGTGATTGTCTACGATTCGGAGAGGATCTTCAGAGACAAATACTTCGTCAACTCCAAAATTATCCTAAATAAATTTGTTTCCCAACATTAACGTTATTCGATTTGAGGTGTTCGATACTACCAACGCATTCATTGATAGCAGTCAAATGGCAAATTAATAGAAAACTTACCATAAAAAAAAGTTCATCCTCATGAATAACGTGGAAATCTTTCTCCTCCACTGTTGATTTATGCATGAAAATTGCTGTCCCCAGTTCAGACTCAATTTGTGGTAAAGATTTTTCTAAATTGTCTTGATTACAGGGTTTTAAAAGTCGGTTAGACTCCAATTTTAAAATGTCTTCATTGGAATTACTAAAGCATGAGCAGGAACTGGTTTTCAGGCTCGCATCATCTTCTGAAAACATATTTTTTCTATACTTTTCCATAGAAGTATGTGTTGAAAGATTAGATTCGACGTCTTTGACAGCATCTGCCATAAGCGTATTTATATGTTGGCTCGTTCTATCGCCTTTAGAGTCTGAACTTTTTGATTGATAATTATCACTTTTATTTTTGTCCATATTTTGTTCTGTTGATATTAAGTCTTTATCATTCGCTATATATGCAATAAGTTGAGCCAAAGCATTCGCAGAATCAAAGCAAGTTTTTAAATGCACATCGTGAATTGAAGATCGTAAATTTATTTTCGGGTATAACGTATTCTGATCATTTAGAAATATTGAAATATTAATGAGTCCAACATTTAAGACTGCCAACAAATTATTGTTGAAACAATCCTTATAGCCATTCTCCTAAATATTCAAAAATAAAATATAAATTGTTATACGAAAGTTACATAAAAGAAGCTTTATACTTTAAAGATATTACATATTTGATAAATAAATTTATAAATATTATATACTAAAAATAAAGATTGAAATCAATTTCAATAAAAAAGGTCATTGGGTGTCTCACAGTCGAGCACAATTGACTTTTTTTTTTACGTATTCTTTATTGCTTTGTCATTGCAGGGAACAGCACATACGTAGGACGATTGCGACAACAAAAATAATTGCGTTGGGACTCATCGAGATATCAAGAAATTTAGTGGAATTGAGTGATTATTAAAACACGTAAGAAAGCTAAACTTTTGTCGCGAAAAAGAGATCGATCCAATTTCTTGTTGTGAATGAGTGTTAGCCTTTTGTTTCTTAACTTTTGGATTTTTCATAAAGCGATTAAAGAAGTTAGAGTAGAAACTTTCATCGTGTCGAGTTGATAATTCATTTATTTCTGTGTATCAACATTAAATTTTTGACTTAGATATTTGTTAAACTATTCGCATATTTATGAAGACTCTTGAATTTCTAATAAGAAATAACATATATCCATTAAAGTATTTTTTTAATGACTGCAAAAATTATGGGATGTCAAAAATTATTCACAACATATGAGTCTCATTTGTGAAGCATAGAAAACACTATTAATATGATTAGTAACGAACATTGGATTTAATATAAAACTAATTTAAATAAACTATTAATTAATTTAAGTCGTATTTTAAAGTCAAAATCATCTTATGTTTAAAATCGTCGGAAAAAAGAACGAACTTAATTGATTATATTAATAATAATATAATATTTACTTACTGCAGGTCCTATAGACAGGATGCAATCCTCAGTCATAACCCGTAAGGTACATCCTGTCATGGGGTAAGTAATGTTACTACTTAACGAGCCATAACTTATGTCCAGAGACGCCCAATAAGGAAAATGTTTTGGCCTAAAATTAAAAAAAAAAAAATCAATTTTTAAAAACAATTTTATTCTTTAGCTTTTAAAGCGACAATTCTCCGCCGAACACAAAACTACAAATTTACGCGCGGAGATATGACGCTTTTAGGCGACATATGATGGTTTAAAACGTCATATCTCCGCGTGGAGATATGTTACTACCCCATCAAAACCATCTACTGAATACTGCCGGCTGGTCTGCATGACATCACAGTAGCAGATCTACTATGCGCCGATGTCGTGGGAACTCGAGATACTGATAAAGGGAGTTTCTTCATGTCTAATGGGCCTTTGTGACCTGGTAACAAGTATGCTAGTATGGAGCATATAAACACTTAAAAATCCGACTGGCATGACAGGCCTAACGTCGGTGAAAGCAGCGGGGCTCTTTGGGCCTGAAGAAAACAGTCAAACACAAGGTGGCTGACAACTCAGGTAGATCCGTGTCAACCCAAAGGAAAGTGCAAGGCGGCATCTGGTCTTTGGTCTCATCGACAGATGGGACGGAAAAATGTCCGTACAGCGGCTGCACTTGTGCTATGGCAAGCTGGTCGACGCAGTGTTTGTCAGGATGGAAAACGCACCAGACAGCTTAATGTCTACCCTCGAAGGTACGATTTGGTGTCAAAATCCTGAAATGTTAGGATGGCCCAAAAATATTCTTAGGCTGACCGTCACCGAGTGGATGTCCTATCCAAGCTGGACGGAAAAGAATTCCGTTCATTCCGAAGACTAAGAGCATCTCTTCCTCATCGTTGTTCAGGGGGAGCGATCATTGCAGCTGCTTAAGTAGATCCCGTGCATTCCTTTGCCATAAAATGGCGGAATTGTGATCCTTCAGATCAGCCAATGAGAGTTACAGTCGAGTGGGCTCTACTTAAATATACCCCCACCTATTTTGAATAAAAGCAAAAAGAGACGGCAACATTCTGTAAATATACCAAATTAATAAACTCAAATATACCAAAGGCTATTTTTATGATATCAATATAGTACTACCACTAACCATACAATACATAGATGCGTCAAGTCATACAACCAAAAGGTATCATTAAAAACAGTATTATTGCGACCCCAGTCGGGCCGAGCGCTGCGATTCGAACACCAGAGCCTCTTCGGCTCATTCGAAAATTCGAAGTTCTAACGCAGCGCGCAGCAGTGCTGCTAGTTTAGCAATTTAGTTGCTAGATCTAGCAACTTTACAAAACATTTGCAACTTTTTTTTGAAAATGCTATTAGCTACAAATTTAGCAACTTTTTATTTTATTTTTTTTTTTTTTTTAGCAATTTTAGCTATTTTAGCAATTTTTCATTTATACTTTACTTAAAGCCTTTTTATTTTGTATTCCCTTTTTCCCATTCACTGCAAAAATTGCGATTAATAGTTCACAACGAAATCTGAACTTGAACTCAACGGTTCGATTATATGAGCTACTTGAACCAAAACCCTTTTAGTGATTTAGCAGATTTTGCGCTCAAAATCTTTTCCCTGCCATGGTCGAACGCTGAAGTTGAGCGTATATTCTGACAAATGAATATAGCAAAAAATAAATTACGCAACTGTATGAGCCTTAAAACATTAAATGCGATATTGCATATAAGGTTAGTTTTGAATTTAAATAATTTAAAACACGAGCAGATATAGCGACAGTTTTCTAACCCATAGAAGCAGACTCGCTAGAAGACTCCTACCAACTAGACCGTTGAGGCGATTGAAGCATCAAGGTTTCGCCAAAACGTTCACCCAATCGTAAACTTCACATAAACTCCTTAAACTAATATAAGGCTTAGCCCAAATAAATACATTTTTTTACCTGTGTTGTTATAGTACTAATTTCTTCCTGCTGTACAGAAATGTTATTGTTATCTTAAAATGTAAAAAAAAAAATTTTAAAGTTCAAACTTTTTTATATAGAGTTTTAAAAAGTGTTTGCAAAAAGGAATTTGTAAATCATCAAAAATCAATGCGCGATTAGATTTTACTTCTGTCAGTAAACTTGAAAGGGAATGAAAAATTTTTTTTTTTTTTTTTTGAGTTTTAAGTTACCACCCGACCCATGGGCAGGGGGGAATTATTTGGCCGCTCCCTAAGCACCCGACCGAGAACTGGTCGATGCCTTTATAAGGTGAAAAACGCCACGAAGAATTGATTGAAGTGTTCAATCAGAGGTCCAAAATTGTTTCTTTTATGAAGTCTATGATGGTTTTAATGTGCTCGACATTTCCTTCCTTCAAGAGAGCGTGAATGTTGTTGTGTTTCCCTAGTGTTGGGTAACGTTGGCGTACAGTATCGTATTTTGAACAGCTGAGGATTGCATGTGAAGCGTATCGCACAAGTCGTCCAACGTGACATGCATTTTGAAAAGAGTGGCCTTATCGAAGCCGTTACCACTTAATAAGCGATTGATCGTTTTTATGTCTTTTGGTTTCATATTGAATTTATTGTTGGAAAACCAGGGTTTCTTCATTAAAGCTGGGAAGATGTCACAGAAACGAAGGAGTTGTACTCCTCTTCCCATTCCAGTTTAATGCGTTTGTATATCTCGTTGATTGCGTCTTTGACTGACCAGTTTAGCAATGTGAAGCTTCCTTCTGTGGGTGCGTTTTTGGCTGCATTACCGGCTTTTGTGTTTTGTGGGATGTTGGAGTGTCCCGGAATGTAATGAATTTCTATGGACTTTAGATGGTGATGCCGGTTTATTTTTTCAATGATGCTGGCTGCAATATGATTGTCGTGGATTGTTTTGCATAGGTTGATAATGCTATTTTTGCTGTCTGTAAGAATAGCGACTCGAGGAAGATTGTTGAATAAGGCGAAGTCAAGTGCTTTGTCAATTGCAAGGAATTCGGCAGAGAGTGACGACAGTACTTTGTCGGTGTAATAACTGGCTATGTGCTTTGACCTCTCGTGCAAAAAGGCTGCACTCGAATGTGTTCTTGTAACAGATCCGTCCGTAAAGAATAGCTCAAAATTATTGTTTTTTAAATGTGCAATTTTTTCATTAAATAGAAGGAGAATACTAGAATTGCAAATTGATTTTTTGTTCTTTGCGGAACCTTTAAAAAAGTCAGTAAAGCCGGTCAGTTTTTTGCAATGGATAACAGAGGAATCGATTCCCTCGATATGCTCAAGCACGTCTGCGAACTGTCTGTATGTTTTTGTGTAACTTGTGTTTATGTGGGGATTGACACATATTGTTTTTCTTGCGGGGAGGTTTAAGGCAAAGACTTTAACCAGTTCCTTTGCAGTTGTGAATTTGTAGCGATAGAGTGGAGGCAATTCAGCAGCAAGATGGTAAATTATTGGGACGGGTGTGCACTTTATGAGTCCCAGCGCTTTTCTTAACTGGCAATTTGCGAGGCTTTGAATCTTGGACAAAGCTGATTGGCTGAGGTTGCTGAAAGAAGAGCATGCATATTCCAATCTGCTTCTCATGTATGCCTTGTAAAGAGTTAGGCTTTGTGACGGATGAATGCCGAAACGACAGCCGCTTAGGAGCCGAAGGAAGGTACACGCTTTTGATGTCTCAGAGATCGTTTGGTCAATGTGCGCTGACGAGGAGCTAGACGCTGACACGACTCTGCCAAGGTATTTAATTTGGCTGACTTCTTTTATAGGCCTATTTTGATGGAAAATGGGTAGGGGTCTTCTCTGAGTGCTGAAGTGAATGACGTTGGACTTGGTTGCGTTGAATTGAAGGTCTAGGCTATTGCAAACAATTTGAAATTCATTTATCTTTTGTTGAAGTAGATCGGATGCTGAATTGAAATCTTTGTGAAAGCAAATTAAAAAGAAATCGTCTGCGTATTGAAAAAGTGTGCAATTTGGGCCATTTAGATCGTGGAGTCCTGCCGTGTACAAATTAAACAGAGTTGGACTAAGGCAGCTACCCTGACACACACCTTTACCAATTGTAACTTCACAATTTCCCTTGACTAGCGTCCTCCTGCGTAAAAAGCTAGCAATCCACTCGACCAAATGCCTATCAAAACCTTGTTCGTTTAGCTTACACTGGAGGATGTCTATGTTTACACAGTCAAAAGCTTTTTTTAGGTCTAGACATGCTGCTAAAACTTGATACTGCTTGGACTTCAGTGATTGAACTTTATTTATTAGATCATTGATGCACAAGGCTGTAGATCTCTGGCGGCGAAAAGCGTATGATCTTTCTGGGATTATTAAATTCGCACGAATATGCTCCTCCATTCTTTGTTTCACTAGCCCCTCTAGTATTTTAAAAGGGACACTCAATAGGCAAATCGGTCTGTAGTTGCTTACTATTGAGGTGTCCATACCTTTCTTAGGGACGGGGACTACTCCAATCTTTCTCCAGCTTTCAAGAATGACGCCCATGGACCATTTCTTGTTTAGCATCTCCAGAAATCAGCATATTCTTCTGTGATCCAGCTTTTGGATCATTTTGTATGAAATGCCATCAAGACCTCTGGCAGAGTTGGGATTTCTAGCATTAACAAATTCATTGAAGTCCGATAAGTCGAAGGGTAGATTACGAGGGTCGGTGTCTTCTACGCCGTTGCTAACTATTTGGGGGCACATAGGTCTTGTGGTGTCTACTACACTTTGAAGAAAGTTTTGATCCTCTTCTTCCGTCCATTTGTTACCAATTCTTTTAACTTTTTTGTAGTTTTTTATATTTTTAATTTTGGCCCAAACATTTGAAGCTGAGGAGAATTCGTTCACAAATTCTTGGAAGCTGGATTTCTGCGATTTTTGACTAGATTTTGAAAGTTTCTATCTTCTTCAAAAGCTTTCAGTGCGTCTTCTCTCTTTTTTGTGCTGTAAAACTTTTTCCTGCAAGCATTTCTTAATCTAACCAACCTGTCTACTTCTGAGTCCCACCATTTCTTTGGCTTATATCTATTTTCCGAACTAATTATAATAGTGTGCTGCTTTGTGAGTTTTTTAACACTCACGCTTAGGTCCTCTAGGCTGGTGAATTCACACTCACCGAAAGCATCTGCGATTTTGTTATGTACAACTTTCCTATGTGATGTTGCTGTGGGAAGATTTTCAAAGCAGATGAATATTGGGAAATGGGGGCTGTTTGTAATGCGCACATCGTGCGCTGACCATCTAATATTGCTTGCTCTTGAGTTGGTAAACGCTAGATCTAAGACGGAGGATTGGTTTACGCTACGGGAAAATGTGGGGGAACCATCCTTTAGGCAAATAAAGCCCGCGTCCATGGCAGCATCTTCCACAAGTTGGCCTTTGGAGTTAGAGCTTGGGCTACCCCAGGATGTTGACTTGGCGTTTATGTCTCCCGCGACTAGAGAAGAGTTATTAAGACCGGCTGCAAATTGAAAAATACTCTGCAAACCAAGTCCAACGTCCGCAGCTAAGGTGGAGGGGGAGGAATAGATACTAAAGATATTTAGATTGTGTTTCAAATTTAGCGTTTGAATTCCAACGCATTCGATTTTGGTAATGGGATTTAGTATCTTAAAGGTTATGTTGCTTCTAATGTATATTCCTACCCCTCCATATCCGTCTTCCCTAGACTTGCAATAAAATTTGTAATCAGGTATGCTACAATCGCTGTTGTCCATAACCCAGATTTCAGAAATAATAGCTATGTCTATGTTGTTGTTGTCAAGGTACATATATAGAAGCTGTTTGTTGTTGTTGTAGGTCAGGTTTTGGATGTTGAATTGGAGGATCTTCGTGATGATAGGACGTTTCCAAGAGAGAGTTGGCTAGCTATTTTATATGCATCTATCTCTGCGTTGGCTGAATTTATAAAATCTCTAAGCTCCACGAGAAAAGCTGAAAAAATACTGGTTGTGGTGTCCTCTCTGCACTCAGTTACAAATGCAACAATTTTAGTGCCTAACTGACTGAGTTTCTCCTCAGCAAAGAAGTGGATCGGGCTGGCTGCTCTCACTGGTGTAGGATTTGAAAAGGATTGGACTGGCGTACTCTGAAGTGAAGAATTTGAGGATCTGGCTGATCTAGGGTTGCCTGTTTGCTTGGGTACCTGTGGGAAGTTCAACGCATCGAACGGAGGGGGTGAAGCTTTCTGAAAAATGGAGTGGAATTTAGTTTTTGCATCCTTTCTAGACGTATTTTCGGAAGCCATTATTTTTTTATCGAATATTCTTTTATCCTCGCCGGACAATTTGGGTCAGTCGCCACATGCTGCTCCTTGCAGTTGACGCATGAGGTTGGGCCGCAAGGATCCTGCTTGTCATGTGCAAGGCCGCACCTGAAACATCTGGCCTTGCTCTTGCAATGTTTAGCCAGGTGGCCAAACCGGAAGCAGCAAAAACACTGGCAAAAATAAATGAAAGGCTGAACAGACAGTCTAGAGTACATAAGCTTTATCTCTTTAGGAATCTCTGCTCCATTAAACCACAGTTTTACTCGTCCAGTCGGGATAAGCTGTCCGTCAATTCGAGATTTTTTCATTATGCGTTCGACTTGGTATATTGTGATGTCAGATTTAATGTTTCTTAAAATGTCGGAATCTGAAAGGTTTAAAGGGATATTGAAAATAATGCCAGCCGTGTTTACTAGGTGGCGAGGGATCTTCGGCTCGTAGCAGCCTGCAAGTAAATCGCCACAGTAAGCCAAGTTATTAGCGGCCTGCGCCGAGTTGCAAACGACTTTGCACCGTCCGTACCCCATCTTCTTAATCTCCTCTATGCCCTCTATTTCTTTTGACGACAGAAAAGCCGCCAGCTCGATGGAGTTTATGGCTCCGCTATTTCCATTAAAATTTTTTTTAAGATATACCGCGTAAGGGCCCTTGTGGTTTTCGTTGTAAGAGTATCCATTTACATTTTCTTTGCTAGTTCCGTTATCCATGGTGATTGTTGGTGTTTTTACCTTTTCCGTTTTATTCTGCTTTGTTGTTTTGTCCGTTATTTCTGAGCGCGTGGCTTCAGAGCTGGTCATACTTTTTTTATTGGTTTCTTTTGCAGTGTTCATTTTGTTGGATTTGCTTTCCAATTTTGAATTATTTATTTTTGAAGAAGAAGCCGAATTGATTGAAGTGGCAGTTGTTCGCCTGGTGGCGATTCTCCCACTTGAGTTGGACGTGCTGGCCATGATCGCGCCTACAAATTCTCCTATTCCCCTTGTGCCTGTGGGAAAAAGCGTCCGCGCAAGATGAAAGCTAAACGGAGACTGAGGTCGAATTTTAATTGATAAAATTCAAATAATACACTTCTTGAGCGGTCTATCGCTCCACGTTATGAAGAGAAACAGAATGAAAAAATTTAATTCGCATTAAAAAAAAAAAAACAAAATATGTATACATTCTCTATCGGGAGTTGAACCCGGACCCACAACATGTTGGGCTTGCATACCACCAGCAGAGCCAACGCGGTCCTTGTGCAAGTGCCATTTAACTGCAAACATATAGAACGCGAGCAATTGTTGTTATCTTCATCTTCAAGATCTTCGTCGCGGCAAAACAAAATTGGCGTGCACTAGCTGCTTGTTTGCGAGGCAGCCGCACGTTGCAAAACTTCACATGCATACACATACTGACATAGGCGAGCATGTAGATACATACACGCATACATAGAAACGAAAGCAGAGCGCAACGAAATACGCTCATGCTCATCGCTCCGCATTTGATCTGCAACTGAACTGAACGCTGCGCGCTGCGTTAGAACTTCGAATATTCGAATGAGCCGAAGAGGCTCTGGTGTTCGAATCGCAGCGCTCGTCCCGACTGGGGACTGTTTTTAATGATACCTTTTGGATGTATGACTTGACGCATCTATGTATTGAATGGTTAGTGGTACTACACTCTAAATATACAATAACGTACAAAATATACCAGATTGCCAGCCAAAACACCTACTACCGCCATTGCATTACGTGTCTTTAGCCATACCTCGGCATTTCTTAAATAATCCCCACTTTCCGACTGCAAATAAATTTTTAGGAATCATAAGTACTTAAGTTATATTGTTCCAA
The DNA here is from genome assembly GCA_019972355.1 of Drosophila kohkoa. NCBI lineage: Eukaryota > Metazoa > Arthropoda > Insecta > Diptera > Drosophilidae > Drosophila > Drosophila kohkoa. Next base: position 321,273 of record BJEL01000067.1, read on the forward strand.
CAATCGACTCTAGCTTTAAAATTACATAATTGTTATTCGATTTTAATCGATATGGGGATAGAAGAGTGCGTGACAATAACTTGAAACAAGTAAGAAAGTTACAGTGGATTGTGCTCGACTGTACCCATTTTGAATAAAAGCAAAATATTGCGGTAATAAATAATAAATCACAAAAATACTTTTAGAAAATGTGCCAAATGGTATATGTGATATATTGATATGGTACAATCAAGATATACAATATAGTGCAAAATATACCAAATTGGCAGCCAAAGCAATTAAGACCCCTAGTAAGTAGTCGTTTTTGCTCATACAAAAGGATTTCTTTAATAACTTTTCGACAATTTTCAGCTAATTGCAACAAAGTGCGGAAGTGGGCGTGACAAAAACAAACAAACTTGATCTGCGTGCAAACATAACAAATGCTGTCGAAAAAAATTATTGCTCTATCTCTTAGAGTCTCTGAGATCGTACGGAAAGACTAGATTGTCTTGGCTGTTAACGATGATCAAGAACATACATATATACTTTACATATATACTTTATAGGAAAAGCCTCCTTCTACCTGTTACATACATTTCCTGCCGGCACAAAGTTATTATGCCATACTACTCTATGAGTCACGCGTGTAAGAAAGTTGAATTCTATCTCTATAACATATAATCTCTGAGATCTATAAAGGTGTTCGTCTCGGCTGTTCACGATGATTAAGAATATTTTAAGGGTTCATACATGATTCTTTCTGCATGTTACCCTATGAGTAGCGGGTATAACAAGAATGCCGACGACCTGCTTTTCAAGCGCATGGGGCGTTCGGACGTTGGGAGCGTATACTTATTCTTAGAAGCAATCCAACCGACATGGACTTGAGCACGTTGTGGTCAGGGGTGTTTGGAGACAGATCTCGGTGCACAAGCTTAGCCGTGCAATCTTTATCTATAATACATTTTTTTTCAATTGCGCTTTCTCTTTTTGTATGCAGACCAAGTATGATTTAGTTTCAGGTAGCGGGTAGCGAGCACAATCGACTAGCTATTTTACTAGTTTTTAATCATGCTTTGTTTAATATTGATTTTCTTAATGTATCTTTATGATTTGGACGACCCAACATTGCAGTGGCTGCAAGCGACCGTACCCAAACTGGACGGACTGTGGGAGGGGGCAAAGCTGGACGTGGTGGACAGGAATAACATTCCGTCCATGCCGAAGGCGAAAGTCCTTTTCCCCATAGTGGTGCAGGGCGAGCGGGCGCTTCAGCTGCTTAAAAAGCAGAACCCGGCCATTCCAACGAGTGATTGGTCCGTGCTGAAGGTTGATGAACCTTTACCCAGTGGTGGGCAGCACGTGATCATTCAGATCAATAAGGAGGCCGACGATCTGCTTTATAAACGCAATGGGAAGATGGCGTGGGGCTTAGGGTGCGTGTACCTTCGCCTCAAAAAACGCCATCCCAACGACAAGGACACACACACGCTGAGGTCAGGAGAGGTTGAGGCAGATCTCGGTCTTGAGAGCGTGACCGACGCCATCCAGCACCTCAGCTTGACTGATGAGACGGAGAAGGTGGGGAAGGAACTGTCCATGCAGACGGGCCCGCCCCGCGAGTTTGCTAACCTCTAATGAGTGTGCTGCAACTCAACCTCCATAAGTCCAAAACGGCTTCGGCGGAGCTACACCTTGCCCTGGAGGAAGTGTCCGCCCATGCGGCTTTGGTCCAAGAACCGTGGATAGCGTCGGGCAACACGATTGCTGGGCTGAAGTCGCCTAACTACGATCTATACGTCCCGACGTAAGTAGATCGAGAACTGCCATCCTTGTAAATAAGGGGCTAAAAGCTCATCTACTACCTAATTACAGCAATGACGATCTTACCGTGGTGGTGCTGGAGAACCGTGAAGAATGTTTGCTGCTGGCATCCTGCTACATGACCCACGACAAGCCGGCTCCTTCTGACGAGCTGCGGAGGCTGGTGGACATGGTCTGCTCCTCCAAAAAACATCTTATCATCGGAACGGACGCCAACGCCCACCATAGCGTTTGGGGAAGTCCCGACATTAACGACAGGGGTGAGTCAGTTCTTGATTTTATCCTTAACTATAAGCTTAGACTAGCCAACAGAGGTGAGGTATCTACCTATGTAGGTCCCACCTCTTGTAATGTGCTGGACTTAACAATTGCGACTGAGTGTACCAATGTAGAAGAGTGAAGGGTCCTGGATAGACCCTCCTTCTCGGAACATAAGTACATTAAATTTACCATTCCTTTTGACAGGGTACCTGCGGCTCAGCCGTTCAGAAATCCCCGCAATACTAACTGGGCGAAATTCTCTAGCCTTGTTTCCAAGTCTCTTTGTCCGCCGGTTAACATCAACTCGGTACAGGACCTAGAAACAAATGTCAATGTCCTCTCAGCAGGACTACTTTCCGCGTTTCGCCATTCCTGTAGGCTCTCTAGACCGACGAGAAGATCGAAGCCACCCTGGTGGAACCCAGATCTCTCATCGCTTCGTGGGGAACTTACTAGCATGTTTCAACTTGCTAAGAAGGCGGACAACGAATATGTCTGGAAAGAGTACAGGTCTCTCCTAAAGTCTTACAAGAGGATGATCCGATCATCCAAAAGGTCTTCATGGAGAACCATTTGCTCAGACCTGGACAACATCAAAAACACCTCCAGACTGAGGAAGCTGCTGTCCAAGCAGGCTTCCAGTCCTAGTCTGCTCAAGTCGGGCGATGGAGTGTGGACGGAGAGTAGTGCTGAAACTCTTGAAGCACTGCTCTCAACTCATTTCCCGGGATGTATTGGAATAGAGAACAGTGACTGGCAGCTCCTTCTTAGTCTCCCAGTTATGAGACCCCCTGCCAGTCTAATTACAGATAACAAAATAATTTGGGCTATCGACTCCTTTGCGAAGGTCAGGTCGCCCGGTCTCGATGGTCTTTCGCCAGCAATGCTGCAAGCCAGCAAGCCCACGATTGTTCCGTGGCTATCAGGTATCTATTCGGCGTGCCTCGCATGGGGTCATATCCCCACTATTTGGAGAACCTCGAAAGTCATTTTCCTGCTCTAGTAGCCTCCATCGAAAAAGCAGACCATTATAATGAATATGCCTTGGGTGCATTTCTTGATATTTCAGGCGCCTTCAATAACGTCACTACTGACGCTATTATGAAGGGCCTTACCTCAGTTAGCACGGCACCAGCGATCCACAGGTGGGTCAACCGCCTTCTTTGTGACAGGCGGGTGGTGGCTACGTGGGGCGATGCGGCCATTACAAAGGTAGTGTGAGGTGGCACTCCCCAGGGTGGGGTTCTCTCGACTCTCCTTTGGAATTTGGTCGTAAATAGCCTACTACAAAAATTCACTAGACGGGCCCCCAAGTTAATTGCCTATGCCGACGACAAAAGCATTTTGATAACTGGGAAATGCCCAACCACCCTTAGTTCCGTAATGGAACTTACTTTACGGGAAGTTAAAGCATGGGCCGAATCAGCCGGGCTCAGCATTAACGCGGACAAAACGGACCTTATCCTCTTCACGAAGAGGTATAAGGTACCTGCGTGGTCCCCCCCAAAAATAGGCTGTACCATGCTAAAGCCGAGTCTAGCAGTAAAATACCTAGGTGTGGTCCTGGACAGCAAACTGTCATGGAAGCTCAACGTTTTAGAAAGGGTGAAGAAGGCCACCGGAGCCTTGTACATGGCAAAAAAGATGCTTAGCTGCACTTGGGGCCTCTCTCCTAATCTAATGCGGTTATCTCAGTTGTTCGCCCTATCCTAACCTATGGTGTTATAGTGTTGTGGCAGGCCACGGAAAAAAGGACGTACCTATCCATCATGGCAAGGACACAGCGTCAAGCGCTACTGTGTATCACAGGCGCTATCAGGTCGACGCCTAATAAAGCCCTCGAGGTAATAGCTGTTGTCGAACTGTTGAACCTATACGCGCAATCCATAGCCGCAAAATCGTCCCTAAGGATTGCCGCAACAGGCAATCTGGGTTTGCTAGGCTATGGTCACAGCGCCATTGGTAGGGAGACTAGTAGAGACTTGGACTATACTATCCTCCTCACCAGTACTGACCATATTAAAACAATATTCTTGGAACCGGACTGCTGGCGGGAAGGGTTATGCATTCCCGAAGCCCTCAACCTCTTCACCGACGGGTCGAAGATGGATGTTGGCGGAAGTTTTTGCCATTGGCAAGGCTGCCGAATTGGCTCGGGGTTTACAGCGTAATCACAACTCAATTAACATCTTTGTTGACAGCCAGGCTGCAATAAGAGCAATATACTCTGATGTGGTCAAGTCCAAAGTTGTCCTGGACAGCAGAAGAGCAATAGAGTCGCTGAACGCATCTGTGGTCGTGCGTATCTATTGGATCCCAAGCCACCAGGGCATCGATGGCAACGAGATCGCAGACACTCTCGCCAAAGAGGGAGTGGGGCTCGATGTCGGTAACATGTGCAATGTTTCGATATCCCTGCGAACTCTAGGCAGTGAAATTGAGGTGCGCTCTAGACTTCAGTGGGACGCGAGCTGACGCAATGCCAACTCGTGCAAAACTGCAAGGCTAGTGTATGCCTCAACTAACAAAAACTTAACCAAATTCGTCATGCAGCTTTCAAGGAAAGACTGCAGGCTAATGCTAGGCATTTTAACTGGTCACTGTCTGTCGGCTGCCCATGCTGTAAAGCTGGGTATCGCGAACAGTGATCAGTGCAGGAAATGCAACGAGCCCGGGGTAAAGGAAACACTCGAGAATCTTCTCTGTAGATGCCCAGCGTTATCCCGAGTGCGGCTGAAATACCTTAATTCGCCGTACCACAACGATCTTCGGGACGTTTCACGGCTACCTCCTAGGATGCTGCTGGCTTTGCCAAAAATGCATCCATACTGCGCGACTTCTGAGACGTAGATACGCTACCGGCACAGCTACGGACCTCCACTGGTCTATGATTTGCCCCGTACAGGGGCAGCCAGTCCCACCTAAACCTAAACCTTTATGATTTGAATTTTTTATTACTATTCTTACACATAATTATATATAGTTCAAAAATTTTCTTTTTATATCTGAATTATGGTGTTTTTGTAGTGGAGTATCGACAACAGTGTTGTCGGTGTATAGGTTCACCGTCTTGAGTATATATTCTATGAAAACGACAAAATATTAAAACATATGGGTAATTCCATGGCGAAATTTGTCCTGTGCGAGACTTTTTACAATGCACTGCAGTGAAAATAACATAAACTGAAACAATTTTAAAAATAAGAGAATGTTATTCTTAAAGCTTTAGATAAGCACTATATTTAGAGCTAGGATTGATTTTAGGAACTTGATCTGTTTTCCGATAAAATATATAATTTCGTTCATTTTTTGGTTTTGCGTACGAATTGGTGAATTTTTGTAATTATCATAGTAATAATCTCATGAAATTACATTTTAACTTAAAACATTTGATGTTCTTCTAGACATAAGGTTTACATCGGGGTATAGCAATGAGACGCCCTAAAAACGTGTGCATTTTCACTGCATTAGTAATTATGATATGGATGGTCAAAAGGTGTACGTGAGCAGTTCCAAGCACGCAAGTCAATTAGTTTTATAGTAAAAATAGGTTTGAAAAGTGATAACTTTTCGTTCATTATTTCTTCGAATGATCTTGACTTTTTCTTTGCGGCTTCAATTACAGTTGTGCTTTGTTTGTGAACTAGACTACATAATTCTGTCTAGATCAGAAAGAAACTTGTTGAGTAATTAATAACAATACAAGATTTCGGCAAAACATTTGATTCTCCTAATCACTCTCTTTTACATAAACTCGACCTTATGGGTTTTCCAAAGAACCAAATAGTTTGGATTTTAATTGGATGTTTAAGCTTAAGAACCCAGAAAGTGTATTTCAAAGGCTTTGTCTCAAGATCAGTTGGGAGCAATTCCGGGGTTCTTCAAGGCAGCTACCTTGGTCCCTTGTTTTTTTTACTTTGTTTATTATTGATCTTCCATCAGCTATAAGTTTCACTCGTGTGTTAAGTAGACATCTGCATGAGACCACTCACAACATACATCTCATTGAATAAATTTGAATGGAATGAGTGGAATGCAAGAAATGAAACGACATTGTATCAGTATGAGTTCGCGTTTTGCTTCATAGGTTGGGACGTTGAACGAAATGAAAGAGAATGAATGAAGCGAAAAGGGAAATGAAAAATGTGGCACTGCTTAGTACTCGTATATTCGAGGAATTCGAGTTGTTGCGTGCAAATTCAGTCCATTCTTTTTCTGAGGCCTGCAGTTCAAAGATAACATAACACCTTATTAATAAAAGAAGCCGACGAATCTGTATGTATTTGTAGTCCGCGTTATTTTTATTGTCGTTTTAGTTTAATGTTGTTGTTTTAATTTATATTTACAGTTTAATTTTATTTACAGTTGCAACTTGAATCGTTCGAATTCATCGTCTCAGTTTTCTGAGTTCTCACTTCATTCAATTCGTTTCTCTTTCTCTATTTTTTGTGCGACTGAGTCGTAAGCGTAAGCGAGTCAATTCACTCACTCCAGTTTGGCTTTGCTTTCAAATTCACTCAACTCATTTTGAGCATTGTGCATTTGAATGTGATTTTTTGCCACTCATGCAGATGTGTAGTGTTAAGGTATGCTGAAGATGTAATGTTATGTTTATCGTCTGCCGATTCTCATTGTGTACACAGAAATCTTAATTGCAATAAGAGTAACGTAGGTGTTTGTTTTTTTAAAAGATGCTAAATATCTTGAATATACCCCCAGTCCTTTTTTTACGCGATTGTTGGTTCTGCCACTAATCGCGTAAAAATGGTTAGTGTCTCTCAGTGTCGCTGCCATTTTCCGATTCGATTACTTCCGTAGCTATTTCAAACAAATCGTCATCATCGAGCTCTCGGTCTAGAAGAATCTCGTCTATATCTTCTCTCGTCATATCTGCAAGAATTTCTCCACCCGCGGTGCGTGCTAAATCGCGTTAAAGTGAAAAATCCGCGTAAAAAAAGAAATTTGCGTAATTTTGTATGGGCAAAAATGCCTACTTACTAGGGGTCTTATATGCTTTTGTTGACAATCTGGTATATTGTGCCGTCTATGGTATATTTTGAATGCGGTACTATATCGAAATACCACATATACCATTTGGTATATTTTTAGAATTTTTGTAGTATATTTGGTATATTTTGAGAATAATTCCGCAAAATATATTGCTTTTATTCAAAATGGGTAGCGGGTATCTCACAGTTTAGTACACTCGACTGTAGCTTTCTTACTTGTATTAAGCGTTGGTCTAAAGTATTTTAATGATCCTTAAATTACAAAACTTCTCTATACTTCGTGAAGAAGTTTTCTGAGCTAATAAAATTAAACTATCAGCTGAGCTAAAACTTCGATTAGGCTTCCAATGATATGCGATAGTTAATAATTGAATATTGATTGATATTACTAATTCCCGTAGGGATGCTTTAAACTACTACGATTTTAGTTAAGCTTATGACCATTCCCTTTTGTTATATAAGCTTAACCTTATTGGATTCCCAAACAATTTGTTATGCTGAATATCAAGTTACTATTTTAAAAGAAAATTTTGTCAGGGGTGTTAAAGTACATAGAAAATTGTATGCTTGAACATTAAGAGTATTTTCTTGCGAAGTGCAAAAATGATTGAACCAAATGTGTATAAAAAAAAAAAAAAAATCAAAAATTTCTTTTCTGTTTTCTTATTTTTTTTTTTTTTATAAATTTATAATAATGAATGATTTAAATTATGGACTGAACTGCAAATATAATAAAAAATTAAAATATAATATTTTAGTTAGCATAAAATCTTACTTTTCTAAATAAAAAAAATTTAAAATTCTCTCCAACCTATCAAAGATTATTGACAACTCTCGGTTTGAGATGCAATACGATTGTTATCAAGTTAGGCCAGTGTAAATATTTTGATTAAAAATCCCTACTGCGTGACTGAAGGCAAACGAACAACTTCGAAAAAGAAAATTGCGAAAGAAGACCACAGAGCGCACAATTCTTAAATATGCATCGGATCGACTTGTTATATCTGACGTATTTAAATTTGTAAATTTTGCTGGCCCTACCAATCGGGTGGAGAAGAGAATATTCTATCTTTCCCAAAATTGAAGCTAGGAACTTCTCGGTTTCCTGGAGGATTTTCTTTACTTGTTTTATTTACTGCCATTTTTGTTCAATTATTGTTCCACTACACAATCTAACAACACATGCTACAAATGATTTGCAAATTACACAATAATTTTAAAGAAAATACAATTTTTCTTTACTAATTTTTAGTACATTTTAACTAAGTTCAATAAAGTTTTTATACCCGCTACCCATAGGGTAGAAGGGTATTATAACTTTGTGCCGGCAGGAAATGTATGTAACAGGTAGAAGGAGGCATCTCCGACCCTATAAAGTATATATATTCTTGATCAGCGTCAACAGCCGAGACGATTTAACCATGTCCGTCTGTCCGTCTGTGTGTCTGTCCGTCTGTCCGTCCGTCCGTATGAACACCTAGATCTCAGAGACTATAAGAGATAGAGCTATAATTTTTTTTCGACAGCATTTGTTATGTTTGCACGCAGATCAAGTTTGTTTCAAATTTTTGCCACGCCCACTTCCGCCCCCGTGAATCAAAAAAATCGAATAACAAACGTAATTATTATTATTAATTAAAGCTAGAGTTACGAATTTTGGTATATACAATAATAACTATAGTAGTTATGATTCCTGAAAATTTGGTTACGATCAGATAAAAATTGTGGAAGTTATTAAAGAAATACTTTTGTATGGGCAAAAGCGCCTACTTACTAGGGTCTGAGTTGCTTTGGCCGACAATCTGGTACATTGTGCCGTCTATGGTATATTTTGAATGGTGAACTATATCGATATACCAAATATACCATTTGGTATATTTTTAGTATTTTTGCAGTATATTCGGTATATTTTAAATGATACCGCAATATTTTGCTTTTATTTAAAATGGGTAGCGGGTATCTCACAGTCGAGCACACTCCACTGTAGCTTTCTTACTTGTTTTTTTTGCCTTATACCAAACTTCCTCTTCCATACTTTCTTCTCCACATAAACTGTGCATTCACAGATTCTATTCCTTGCGTAAGTGCACTACAAGAACGGTTTACGCTACACAAAACTTTAGTGTGTTCGGTTTCTTTCTTTTGAGTCTCTATCACTATTTTATGAAACTGTTAAACTTTCCGCTACTTGGCCTTTGCCCATCTACTCATTGTTTTGACTCCTCCTGCTACCTCGTTTGTAAAAACTCCTTCCTTGCCAAGACGACTTGCAACTCACCACAGCGACGCTTCCGCTTCAAAGGCTGCAAGTGCTCAGCGTAGTCAGGCAGCCACTCGAGCCTTCCAAGCGCAATTGACTAGACCCCGAACTATGGCTTTCAACAATTTCATCACCGTTTCGGATATGTTAGTCCGCTTTGAGAGTCAGGCCAGAGAACCTGCATCCAAGGACGAGAACATATGGAATTCGTCGTGACCAGTTGCAAGTTCTCTGGGACAATGTCGAGGCCACTTATTCCACGTGCGCTAATGCACTCAATTGGGTCGCCGTAGAGACCATGGAAGCCAAATACGACCATTGTTATTCAGTTTATGAGAGGACTCTCGTCCGTGTAAAGGGATAAATTACCCAAGTATCAACAATCTTAGATTGACGGCAGTCCAAAAATTTACCCATTTCAACTTCAAGAGGAGAGGCCAATATGAACATTGTGAAGCTTCCGCTCACAAATAAAGGCGTCACGTCGGCTTCGCGGTTTCACAAGAGCCCTGGGCAGCGATTAAGGAGCTGCAGTGCATTCGCAGCTGCATCCATATGTCTCTATGCTCGTTCAAGCTTCCCAAACTCATACTCTCACAATAGTCAGCCAGCTCCGAGTGTGCACTAACGCACATAATAGCTTCACGTGCAAAGGGCACCATAACGCTCAGCTACATCGCTGTGATACTAGTCAGATTAGTGCATGTGCAGCCCCCAATCCAAGTCCAAATCCAAATATACAGTCTGCTGCTATTCAATCGTTCATAAACGTAGAAAACAATTTCTCTGTGAATACACAGTGCTCTCCTCGGCACGGTGGTCATTAAAGTATGTCAGTTAGAATCGTTTCAGAGTCCGAGGCTACGTTCATCTGTGAGTGATTACTCTAGCGCACCAAGTTGACTTTCTGACTTGTGCAAGTTTAAACCTCCGATCTTAACCAGGTGGTTGCTGCGCAAACACAGAAGTTATGGTACTTCAGCATTGGTGGTTCAAACAAAGCCGAGACTCCATATTGAAGCATCAGCTTTTGACGTTCTGTACTTTTACATAAGCGCGCAGATCGATATTCTCATCGGCGTGGATGTCCTTCCTTCCATCATCCTTAGTCGCTCCCGACTGAATATTTATGGCAAGATTGGCTGGATTCTCAACGGCCCCATCTTCCAGAGTGTGCCAAGATCCTTATTCACTTTCTCAACGAGAGTGTCCGAGTGCGAACGCAAGATCCTCGAAAAGCTTTTTTCTGGTTTTTAGAAGAAATATTCCATTAGAGCTGTTGAAACAATTGGACTCCATTTGTGAGGAGAACTTTATTCATATCTAGTGACCTTTCTGTTCCAAACACCCGATTGCATTGATTTGAATCATTAAAAATAAATTCTCTCAATTTTTAAAAAATTAAAACTGTTTTTCCAGAAACGCAGACCTAAAGTTCCAGTAGAACTCCGTCTTGCAGGAGTCCATCGACATGGATAAAATAAAAGCCACTCCGGGACACGCTATTCCTGGACTTAAATGCTTGGCGTCAGCAAAATTCCAATATAAAGAAGTAATTTCTCTTCCAGATTGTCAAGCTTTTCGACCCAGCCGAGTGGCTAGACCCCTTTGTCATCCAAGTCAAGTTCTTCATGTATGAGATCTGTCTAAAGACTCTCAAGTGGGACAAAGCTTTGCCACTAGATATTCTAGGCAAATGAAAGGAATATCTCGAGAGCTCTCCTGCAATAAATAACATCAGCGGCTCATGGTGGTTGCAATTTCAGCAATACCGCGGCTTCTTTGTATTCCGGCCTCACGGCCAAGACCAGGGTAGCCCCGGTCAAGCGTTTATTCATCCCTACATTAGAACTGTGAGGTGCAGTTCTTCTGACTGAACTCGTAGCAGTCACTCTTCGTAAACTCTCGGCTCTACCATTGCCCTGGTTTGGCTGAACAACCGTATTTCCACGGAAAACAACCACCGGCAAGACACAAGTGTCAACAAGCCGAGTGTCTAAAATGATCGGGTGCACGAAGAACAACCACCGGCAAGACACAAGTGTGTACAAGCCGAGTGCCTAAATTGATCGGGTGCCGAATAGGCAAGTGCAAGAAAGGCCTGAGTATGACAATGACTCATACTCGCAGCACTCGCATGATTTTGAGTAAGTGTGTATCTCTTACTCGGTTTGCGAGTGCTAAGTAGCACCGGCACTCAAAAATTTAGGGGTGTGAGTTGAGTGTCGAAATTTGCCACCCTTGACGATGTCTGGTGCGAACCTCATCGAAAAATTCTTAGTTTGCCTTCTCCCGTTTTGTGACCCAACGTAGATATCCGCATCAGATGTATTCTGACAACGGAAAGTCCTTTGTTAAAGCGGCTAAGCAGATTTCGAGAAAGTTTCTGGAAACGATACGAGAATGAATTGTGTCTAAACCTGACTATCAAGGCCTATCCTGGCATTTCTATCTTTCGGGCGCCCCACACATGGGTGGATTATGGAAAGCGGGCATGATGGAATTTAGGTCACTCTTCTACAATGCCACGCCATCCTTCAAACCTTTAGTGGCTTTGATTCCTTGTCACTTCATAATATACGGCCCACTGTCCAGCAATCGCGAAACCCGTCGCCTCCAGCTTCAACCGCTGGCATAGCCTGAAGGCATGTCAGCACCAACTTTCTCTCCGCTGGAAAGACGAGCACACTAAGAAGCTTCACAAGCGGACCAAATGGCCATCCCCCACACCAAATCTACGAGCCCGCGACATGGTCATCGTGAAGGAATACAATAATCCTACCAACGGCACATGGGTCGCGTGATGGCCACATGTTCTGGCATGGACGAAAGGTCCACGTCGCGGACGTGCTTACATCAAAATTAATTTTGCTCCCGATTGAGGACAGCAATTTTAAGAGAAGAGTCTGCAGGCAGGGCAATCCTACTGCAACCTGTCGGATCTGCAACCGAGACCACACGCACGTGATGAGCACCGAGGACGGCAGCGGAGCGGCCACCCGTGAACCCTTCCGGCCGTATCACGGTCCCGCTCCCTTCCGCCCTTCGATCGTTATTCCAAGAAGGCTCACGGCGGGCACCGAGGACGCCAGCGCAGCGGACACAAGCGAACGCGTGCGGTCTACATTTCGACCGTATCACCGTCCTGCTGCCTCTCACCTTTCGAGCGCCTTCAGCCCTCTGAACAGTTATCACCTAAGGGGCACTGGAAAATTCTCTGATGTCACTGCTGCAGCATAAGGCAGTGACAATCCTCCCCAATGCAAATATTCTGCTTGAAACCGGGTGCAAAACTATCAGGTTGCAGACGATGATTGAGCCGTGTACTTCGACCAGCCGAATCATTGGTGCGGAGGGCGTCTGGACGGCTATCATCTGCTCCCTGACCTCGGATATCCGTCGTTGACCCACAACTTCAGCCTGGCATGTTGGCGGGCACCAGCGGCCTGCCAATGGCAACCATCTGTGGCAATATTCTTCGAGTGCTTTTCAAAGGAAAACCAATTTTTGAAATCTAAAACAAAGTGTTTGTAACTATCGATGCCACCCCACCAAAAAAATTAATCATATATGTATTGCACTAATATAAATCCCGCTATTAATATATTTTACAGTCTACTAAAATAAAATAAAATAAAATAAAATAAAATAATAAAATTTAAAACTCTATCTCTAAGAGTCTCTGAGATAAAAGTACACACTTTAAGTTTAATTTAAACATAAAACATTGTTATTATAAAATTTAAAACTCTATCTCTAATAGTCTCTGAGATAGAAGTACACATACGGATAAATGGACATTACAAAAGCGTTTCGACAGTTAACACTCATAAAGAACTTAAATTATTAAATGGTGAACTTTAAGTTTCATTTAAACATAAAACCGAGAGCGAACTCCAATAACGAAATGATGGATTTGGAGCTTTATTAAGAACTAATTTTATAATTTATTTAAAATTTGCTTATTCAGCAATTTTGGTTGTAAGTAGGTTGCGGTCAACAATCCAGAGTCTCCTAGCTAGTATCATTCATTACGTTCAAGAACACTTTGACTGGCGGTTATGTTCAGTTGGGGAGAATTGGCAAGTCTAGAGATAGAGGTACGTTGATCTTGGCCCGGTCAAGAAAAGGGGTTTCTCCGATGCGTACATCTATGATAATGTCCATTAAGAGTAATACGAAGCTCTTATGGATGACGGGGAATAATGTGATCTATCTACAGACAAACCTAATTATATAGTAAAAAATTTAATAATGAAACAATGCATGTTAATAGCAACTAAAAGCCGGTTACAGCCGCCGTATTTTCCCATACAAGTTTTTTTTACGCTGATTTTTATACCCGCTACCCATAGGATAGAAGGGTATTATAACTTTGTGCCGGCAGGAAATGTATGTAACAGGTAAAACGAGGGATCTCCGTCTGTGTGTCTGTCCGTCCGTCCGTATGAAACACTGGATCTCATAGACTATAAGAGATAGAGCTATAATGTTTTTTCGACAGCATTTGTTATGTTTGCACGCAGATAAAGTTTGTTTCAAATTTTTCCACGCCCACTTCCTTCCCCCGCAAATCAAAAAAATCGATCAACAAGCGTAATTTTAAAGCTATGGTATGGTATATTTTGAATGCGGTACTATATCGATATACCAAATACACCATTTGGTATATTTTCAGTATTTTTTGCAGTATATATTTTGAGAAAAAATACCGCAAAATATATTTCTTTTATTCAAAATGGGTAGCGGGTATCTCAAGTCGAGTATACTCGACTGTAGCTTTCTTACTTGTTATTGTATGTATTTAAAATCTATACTGTTACAAAATCACGCTTACTGTTCGATTCCTTTCTATTTGGTCATGACGAAAATTAAAAAAACCAACTTGATTTGAGTGCATGAACAACAATGTATAATAATAACAGATTGGAGAACATTTACGAATGAGTTGGACATATGGCCCATATGGAGGTGTTGGTGGTGCCTTCCAATTAAACCAACCTTAAATCTGAGTGGTCTTAAATGTTATTCTGTTTCTGCCAACAACGTTTTTGACAAACAAATGGTGTCACTTGGGAATATTTAATTACTTTGAGAATCTAATTAACAGGGGAAGTACATTTATTGATTTAGCCCAAAACTCTTATGCTTAAGAGGTCCTGGAAATAAGCTGTGTCCACACTCATTAGTTTCTTCTTGTGCGACAGTGGAAACACGTCATTAGAATTCAAAAGAACGACCGCTTTCTCCATTAGTGGCATGTATTCTATTGTGGTTCCTATGTTCGCTTTTAGTTTTTTCTGTTCTGTTTTCTCGAAAGGTTTTGTCCAGTAACGCAGTTTTCCTTGCACGTGCCAAAACTTAGTGCAAGGAATTGCCTGCACCACCTCTTCATGTATCATTGTAAGAGTCTGTTTTTTTTTTGCGTTGCTTGGCGTTAAGCAGTTCAATGGACAATGCGTCAGCAACTAGTTTCTATTTACGAGGCTTGTAGATTATGCTCACTTTGGATTTCTTAATGCGCGCTTTCCAACCTCCGGTACTGATACTAGTGCCGTAGCTTGACTTGCGACAAAATGAGCCAATAGCTTTTGTTGATGCGAGCGCATTGCTAAGTGAGTGGCACACCTCCGTTCCGCCGACCGAAAAGCACTCAAAGCTTTTTCGCTCACTAGCAATGCGCTCCATGCGTAAGAATGCACTCAAGCTCCAGTGCTCTCAGCTTCTCTCTCCCACAACTCACCACCGCTGAGCCGCGCTCAGCATAGATCGACGAAATGCCGTCGGCATTTTTCTGAGAGTTAGTTCTGAACCACGTCTCTTGTACACCAGTTGCAAACACCCCCCAAACTCTGTGCGTCCAAAAACCCGCTAAGTCTTGAAATTCTTATTATTTCGGGAAGAAGGAAAATTCTGGTATTTCAGCGCCCCCACGACAACAGCTTTCTTCCATTTGTAACACAATTGACTTCTCTGTCATTGTTATTGAACAACCCTCTTGGGAGAGCCCTGCACATCTGCCATAGCGTTCTTCATTGATGTCATGAAATCTTCAGTAATGCTGAGCAGCTTGCAAAACGCAAGTTTGCGAAAGCCATTTTTTCTGTCTATCATCATTTTGAAAACTTGTGTTGAGCAACTTACATTCATATGAGAGAGCATTAGAGTAGGTATGAAAGGAAATTTGTTCATCTGTTCATCTTCTGGTCTGGTAAAATGAAATATGTCGCCTTCAAATTAATGTACCATAATAATTTAAATTCTACCCAGCGCTAGTGTCACCATCGACTTGCCCCTCTGTGAAACGTTGACATAAACCTCTGTCCCTTGTTTCCTCTGCAAGGGATGGCTCATATGAGATACCTACTACCCATTTTGAATAAAAGCAAAATATTCCGGTATTATTTTCAAAATATATCGAAAATACTAAAAATATACCAAACGGTATATTTGTTATATCGATATAGTACCACATTCAAAATATACCTAGACGTCACAATATTTATTCAATACCTTCCACAATTTTTATCTGATCTCAATCAAATTTTCAGGGCTCATAAATACTATAGTTATTATTGTATACAAAATTGTTGGAGTTCTGAGAAATTCATTCTTATAGCTTGATCAAATAATGTTAACAAATTTATGCAAAATATCTTTATCGGGATAACATATTATAAATAATATAATAATATGTTATAAATAATATAACATACTACTATATATATTGATTTATGCCTAGATGAACAACGCAACTTACTGCTATATTAA
The DNA here is from genome assembly GCA_019972355.1 of Drosophila kohkoa. Classification (NCBI taxonomy): domain Eukaryota; kingdom Metazoa; phylum Arthropoda; class Insecta; order Diptera; family Drosophilidae; genus Drosophila; species Drosophila kohkoa. The sequence goes on from BJEL01000067.1 coordinate 337,380, forward strand.
CAAAATCGTTGACATAAACCTCTGTCCCTTGTTTCCTCTGCAAGGGCCGGCTCATATGAGTTACCTACTACCCATTTTAAATAAAAGCAAAATATTCCGGTATTATTTTCAAAATATATCGAAAATACTAAAAATATACCAAACGGAATATTTTTTATATCGATATAGTACCACATTCAAAATATACCATAGACGTCACAATATTTCTTCAATATCTTAAACAATTTTTATCTGATCTCAATCAAATTTTCAGGGCTCATAAATACTATAGTTATTATTGTATACAAAATTCGCAGCTCTAGCTTTAAAATTACCCTTATTCTTCGATTTTTTTTTGATTTCCGGGGGCGGAAGTGGGCGTGGCAAAAATTTGAAACTAACTTGATCTGCTTGCAAACATAACAAATGCTGTCGAAGTGTTTCATACGAACGGACGGACAAACGGACATGGCTAGATCGTCTCGGCTGTTGGCGCTGATCAAGAATATATATATTCTATGGGGTCGGAGATGCCTCCTTCTACATGTTACATACACTTTCTGCCGGCACAAAGTTATAATACCTTTCTACCTTATGGGTAGCGGGTATAAATAGACCTCCCTGTCTGAGAGTGGCTAATTAATGTTCTACTTGTATGACAAGTATTCGTAAAACAAGTACATGTAAAATAATATAATATTTTACCTTAAATACTAACTTACTTAATTTACAGTTACTTAGTGACTAAGTCACAGATTGGACCACTTTACTTTACATTCTTTTCACTACCAACCCTTATGTGATAATGACAAAAAAAATCTCACCTATAGTCAATTGCCAAATTCCATATATGGCCTTGTATTTCTGAGACAACTGCATATTGTTGATACTCTTCGATGGGAAAGTCCTAAAAAAAAATTGTTTTAATTGTGCCATTTAATTTTAATATTAAAACTTATCGCTAGGAAAATATATACATATATAATATACAAACATATGCAGACTACTGCGTTCATAAAACTGTATTGTAAAATAAGCATTAGAATAGTATCTATATCTCTATTTCACAGAAGTTAGTCACACCCACATTGTGTTATTATTTCTGCGAACAAATACGAGACAAGTAGGAAAGCTATAGTCGAAAATCAATACAACGTATTATTTTTAAAGTATACCCAATTACAATTTTAAAAAATACTAAAATATAACAAAGACCATATTTAGTATACCGCACTACTACATCGAAAATATTACATACAGGCATGCTCCGGTATTCACTTTTCATTTTCGTTTTGGGATCAAAACTTAGATTTACGTTTTTAGGTGCTCCGGTTTTCACAAGTTTTTGGTCATCGTTATGCTATCGGAACGTTTCATTTTTTACTGCTGAAACAGATTATTTATGTTTTGGCCAGAAGTAAACAACGCGAAAAAATGACTGTAGTATGTCTAATTTTACCCAACTTCAACAAATTTAATGCCATCCGTTTCATTATACAAGTATTTTTAATTTGCTCTTTCATTCCACCAAAAGTATGGATAACTCATGGTGTCGGCCGGTTTCATGATTCGTTAGTTTTTATAATTCTTGAAAATGGTATACATATATTGTAGTATTAGTTCATTGATACATACATATGTGTACCAATCGTAGCTTTCGGTATATTATACAAATTTCTCGGTAAATGGTATCTTGAGTATCTTACAGTCAAGCGCCATTCTTAATTCTTGTTTTTTACCACTTTCATTTCACTTGCAATCGTTGGTAAAATCGCCTCAATAAATGTTGTGGATGTTAACAAAATAAATAGCATTTATTTGCAAATTTAATTTAGCTGGCAATCTCACCTTAGGATGAATTATTTATAGTTTAAAACAGTACAGTGCGAGTTCTGAGAAATTCATTCTTATAGCTTGATCAAATGATGTTAACAAATTTATGCAAAATATCTTTATATATATACTATATCTAATATGTTATCCCGATAAAGATATTTTGCATAAATATATATATATATATATATATATATATATATATATATATATATAGATTTATGCCTAGATGAACAACGATACTTACTGCTATATTAACAAAATCTATTAATTGATAAATCCAGTTGAAAGCTGCTCTTGCGGGCAAATGCAATAATATAGCTCCATTTATACCAAATGCTAGCTTAGTTCGCTGTTGAATAGAAAAAATAAATTATTATTACATTATTACATTTCTAAGGTCATACAAAAATATGTCAATCTGGGATATGTTTTACTCAAAAATATATTTGAAAGTATTAGAATATCCATATACCGAATATTGCTTTATATAAGGCATATTCTCTCTATTATTGATATATTAATTCGGTATATTTTAAGAAAAATACCGCAGTGTTTTGTTTTATTGAAAATGAGAAGCGAACATTTCACAGTCAAACACACACGACTTTAGCTTTCTTACTTGGTTTGATTTGTGATTGTGGGAAACATTTGAAAACAGCGGGCAGTAGAATTTTTTTTATATCGTTTTGCTTATTTTTCAGATTTTAGATTTGAGATTGACATCTGAAATATTAAAAATGTATATTATTTGTATCGGCAAATCGATATTTTCTTTACTTCAATTACTTCACTGAAAATTTCGGGTGAGAAGCAAAACAAAAAAAAAAAAAAAAAAAGTTCGAGATGTCAGGTTGTAGAGCAATTTCAATATATTCAAACAAATTGATGCTCTTTCTATTGTAAATATTTGAAAAAGAAGAGTATCACAGCAATCCTGGTACTGCCAATATTGATAAAACTGAACGTCATTACCCAGGTTCAATCGGAAAATATCAATGGAATGAAGCTTTAAAATACCAGGATTCTGACGAAAACTGCAGGTTTTATGGATCTGCTTCAGTTGCTCTGCAAATTCTGTTACTGCCTTGGTCGAGTAGCCGAGTAAGTTTAATTCACCAAATTTCAAGCATTAGCTTTAAATAGGTTGTTTAAATATTTAAATAGGTTTATTTATTTATGGTACAATAAAAATATAATTATTTAGACAATTATTTAAACATTAATGGAAAAGACAGTTTAATTGTTCCCTTATTAAAATCAATGGTCACCATTTGCTCGCATATTATTCTAAATGAGAAATGATATAAGACCGCCATATTAATTAATGTGAATTAATACTTCACTAATTTTTATTTTCAAAATTAACCCTATTATTGCTCTTTTATATACGGCATCTACAATTTTTTAAAATTCTTAACAAATACGAAAGCTACAGAAAGTGCTCGACTCTGAAACACTCGATACCCATTTTAAAATATACCGAATTAAAATACCACAAAATACTAAACCGACGGTTTAAAACTGATTCTTAGAGACTATAAAAGATCAAATCTAGTTTTTCTCCCCCGCAAAACGAAACAAAATCAATTAAGCTTTTTAATTTTTAAGCTAGAGCTGCGATTTTTAGTAAAAATAATAATAACTATTGTATTTATGATTCCTTTATAATTTTTGGTTATTTTATATGGCAAAAATGTAGTACTGCAATGTGGTCTTAGTTGATTTGGGTGACAACCTGGAATATTCTAATACAATACATACAAGAATTATAGCATATTTTTATACCCAATACCAATAGGGTAGAAGGAAGGTGCCGGCAGGAAATGTATGCAACAGGCAGATGTAGACATCTCCCATTCTAAAAAGTACATATAATGTTTCACATTAATCTAATTTTTTTTTCAGTAACAGTTCAGCAGTTGTTATGTCTGCACACCAATCAAGTTTGTTTCAACTTTCGCCCCCGCAAATCGACAGAAGTACAAACAATAATAACTATAGTATTTACGATTGCCGAAAATTTTGTTGCGATCAGACAGACGCCGAAGTGATTGAAAAACAAGTGAGAAAGCTACAGTCGAGTGTACTCGACTGTGAGATACTCGCTACCCATTTTAAATAAAAGAAATATATTTTGCGGTATTTCTCTCAATTATACTGCAAAAATACTAAAAATATACCAAATGGTATGTTTGGTATATCGATATAGTACCACATTCAAAATATACTATAGACAGCACAATATACCAGACTGTCGGCCAAAGCAACTAAGAGCCCTAGTAAGTAGACGTGTTTGCCCATACAAAAGTATTTCTTTAATAACTTCGACATCTGATCGCAACCAAATTCAGGAATCATAACTAATATAGTAATTATTATCTATACCAAAATTCGCAACTCTAGCTTTGAAATTACGCTTGTTATTCGATTTTTTTGATTTGCGGGCTCGGAAGTGGGCGTGGCAAAATTTTGAAACAAACTTGATCTGCGTGCAAACATAACAAATGCTGTCGAAAAAAAACTTATAGCTCTATCTGTTATAGTCTCTGAGATCCAGTGTTTCATACGGACAGACGGACATGGCTATATCGTCTCGGCTGTTAACGCTGATCAAGAATATATATACTTTATAGGGTCGGAGATGCCTCCTTCTACCTGTTACATACATTTCCTGCCGGCACAAAGTTATAATACCCTTCTACCTTATGGGTACCGGGTATAAATACTTTTGTTTGTTCCAAAACGCCTACTTTTAGTGGTCTTAGTTGCTTTGGCTGACAGTCTGGTATATTTTGCAGTCTATGCATAAAATAGGCTTTGACATATTTTTAGTGTTTTTGTGGTATATATAGTAAATACAGATCGGTTTTGCTTTTATTAAAATTGGTATCTCACAGTCGAGCACACTTGATTGTAGCTTTCTTACCTGTTTTTATATAAGAAACATACAAGTATATAATACAATTGAAACTTAAAAATTACCTTTAAACGGTTAACCGGATGTTTTTTCAATTCAGCGACAACAGATATCATTTCATGACGATTATTTATTTTATTGCAGTCCCTGGAATTTTTAAAAATAATGCGTTTCAGATTTTTATCAAGACCGTCACTCCAAACTGATGTATATTCTTCAATTATTTGACCTAAAATGATAAAAAAAAATAAAAAAAAATTGATTTATAATTTTCATATGAAATATCCAATGTATGCTTTCAATTTTGTTAATTTTTGTAAAATGTAAGAAATCTCTTTTTAAATACAATATTATTTTTTTGCATAGCATAAAAATAATAATAAGTTCAGAAAACCAGCTACCAAAAAAAATTCCTACAAGTTATTAAATAACAGTTTTTGAAAAAAATAGAAACACAAAAAAATTCTTGAAATAGCAAGAGGCCTATATCGAAACTAGACTAGATAAATAATTTCTATATTTATGGGCTAATAGCTAATATTTTTATATTATAGCATAAACCGATAAATATGTCTTGACAGCCATGTCCTATATCTTGGACTAAAAGTTCTATGCCTTATATGTGTTGAACACTTATTATATGTAGTTGCACGCAGATCAATATGATTTTTGATCACCTCTGTTAATCTATGCAAATTAAAACCCGATTACCGACAACCATAAATTTTAGAAGGTTGTTAAGAAACGGGATTATTGTATATAGCAAAAACGACTAAAGCGTTCGCGTTCACATCCAAATGCGGCTTGTGGGCCACAATAGAGAAAACTCCTTTTCGTTACAGTTTATGAGATGTTTTTTTAGGAACGTGTCGACTCAATTTAGTAGAAAAATGTAAAAATTTGTGTAAGTTATTTCAAAACACATGACAAACAGCTATTGACAGTTGAGATATGGTTTCGACAAACCCTTGCAGCATTTATTTCTGCTGTCATATTGTACACGACCTTTTCATATAAAAATAATGTTCAACAAAATACACCATTCATCTGAAATGACTATAGTTACGTCGAAATGGACATATTCACTTGTTAATGTCCATTCAGTATACAGCAAAATTAAATAATTAATTGCCAAAATGAGTAAATGAAAATACACTCACCACAATGTAATATATCTGCTTCATTTATTTGAACACATAAGTAACTTAGATTTTTATCATTATTACATCCAGTAACAAAAAAGCAAGTGAGCTCTTTTAAATTTAATTGGAGTTTTCCTTTTGTACCTGCGTGATCACTTTTTTCAAATTCTGGAATTTCTGGGTACATTATAAATATTCCTTCTTTAACACATAACTCAAAGGAAAACATATTATTAACTTCCTTTAATGTTGCCTTGTCGTATGTAGAGCTCTCAGTCGAGGTAGAATCTTTTTCATCTGATAAATTTATATAAACGTCGTGTTTAGAGTATTGTTGAATATCTCCTTTTCTTTTTGGAATATTGTCATGAATTATATTACTGTTGTCAGTGTTCGCAAGCAAATTAACTCGAGGTTCCCACATGAATAAATCCCCATTTAGACGATTATAAATTATTTCATAGAGCTCCTTAGATCTGAAAAAAAATAAAATAAAAAAAATATATATATGTGTATATATGTGTGTATATATATTACCTAATTAAGCTATATACAGTTTTTCCCTAATATCAACGATCATTCATTTAAACAAATAATAAGATTTTTCAATATACATATATAAGCAACTTTCCTCTTAGATCAGTTAAAAAAACACTAAACACTAAAATATAAATATGGTACCTCTAAGCAAAAAGAGTTTACTTTTAATATCGTTATTGCAACCTCAGCGCTGCAATTGCAACCCTAGACCTCTTATTATAATATTTAATATAGCTAAATGTATATTTATGTGAAGTATGGCACTACTGGTTGCTGGCAACGAGTGGCAACGCGAGCTTTGGGAAAGGATATGGCAGCACTGAACGCGAAACCAAGATCGACGCGAAGGCAGTTAGTGTGTCGTCGGGGTTGACAGGAAAAGTTGTCCTTTAATCGTGTTGATCAATTATCTGTTTATTATACTACTGTGTGCAAAAAGTAAGGTGAATTTTCAATTTAAACTTCGCAGGCCTTACAATTCGGGCTAATTCTTTTTTTCTTAAGTTGGCAAGACTGTTGATGACATCTGGGCCAAATTTCATATGAATGTCATTATCAGAAATATATTTACGCTTGTGTTTTCCAAACGACCAAGAGTGAATTTTTCGATTTTTCACAATGTCTAAATGAGAAGTGCCATCAAATTTTGTTTGCTGAATGAAATTTCGACTGCGGACACGTTGAGGATGTTGGGAAAGACCTTTGGTGATTCTACCATGTCACAACAAAAATGTTTTTAAGTGGTACAAAGACTTCAAAGAGGGCCGAGAACGTGTTGATGACTTGGAGCGCTCCGGACGACAATCGACGACAACGCATGACCAACGCGTCAATGAAGTGTAGTGAGCGAAAAAATATATTGTAATAAAAGAAGTTCCAAATTTCCCAACTTTTTTTTTGCTGTTCTAAATATTGACGCACCCTAACTTAGTCATCTCACTATCTGCATTTGCTTATCACTGTCTTCGCAAAGCTCTTGCAAAAGCTCGGCTTACCATGCGGTGCAGTGGAGTACAGTCGAAAGCGAAGCGAGCTTAGCATTAGAGAAAAAGCAATTAGACAAAGCAGACATAATTATTGTCTCTCGGCCACCGAATTTTATAATCCCACGTGATTCTGAAAATTATATAATCTGACAGAGGAAAAATACCAGGTCAACCCCAAGTGAGAATATATGTGAGGATAGACGTGTATATACAAATATATATATACATATATAGTGCAGTGCGAAATTCGTTAATTAATACAGGTATGAAGTGTAAATAATTGTGAGTGTAGTTTATAACCATATCTCTCCGATACAGGCATAGAATCCCCAGAAATTCGGCTCAACAGCCTCGGCACTGGCGGATGGTAGCCTCTGTGGGCCACTAATGGTCCATTAAATCTCTTTTACAACTATAGAGCGCCGTGTGACCCTAGTGAACAACTTGGGTGCACAATTTTGGTCGGAAATCACAACAAGGTTGGCCGCTCAACGGAGCACCCAAAGATTCTGATTCTGACCGTCCACGATATACACCCAAGATCACGGCCAAGTTTGACTTTGAATATTAACGGAGCACATACAGGCGCATACGCCTGAAGACCAAGAATACACTGGATGAGTAGTGCATAGTACAACAACAGTACCACAATCCACTATGCAACAACAATAAGTTCATTTATATTGTATCAATCTTTCCTCATTGCTGCTATGATTTGCTGAGAGCGACACGAATTACATCGTCTGTATCTTCTAGTTATTTGTATTAAATTAGTAACATAAAATTAATAATTCTAATGGAAAATTGTTGAGGCTTACTCGTGGATACGATAAAAATGAAAGAATTCTAATTTTTGGTACATTTATATTAATTATCTGTATATTTTCTCATGTAGTACATTATCAACACAACATTATCATCGTCACTCATCTTCGTCATGGTACCACGACCGTAAGAAAACGACATCTGAGTAAGTTAAACAAAGTAGAAGTTACAAAAAGGTAACCTTAATGATACAAATGATTATATAAATGTGCCTAATTGTTAATCGAATGAAATTATCCCGAGTACGTCTCAGACTTGAATTCATTTTGTAAATATTGATATTGGTAATCATATCACATATGTATGTAACAAACGGAGTATCATGAATTCTTTTATAATTAAAAATTCACATGAAGTGATTAATGAAATAATGTTTTGCTAAATTTTCTTAATATGGTCTGTCGAGTAAACGAAGGGAAGATGTCGAATATATAAAAAACTTAAATATGATTTAAAGTAGGGGTAACTTATAAAAAAAATCGAAAGTTACCATGGTCGGGAGGGTAGAGATGAGGAACTTAACATCTAGATTCCTCTACTAGGTAATTTCTTAGAAGGAAACTCCACTAAAGCGTGTGTCGGCGCGAAAACTCTTTTTATTGTTCTTTTTGATTCCTATAAAGCTTTCTTTTTTGTATATATTATTGTACATTCCGTCTGCGTATTAACTATTTGCATGTGTTAGCGTAGCCGCAAGTGATCGAGTGAGGAAGAACCCCGACCAATCCGACGAGCTAGAACCGAGCATAGCAAGAATACGCAACCTACCAAGCTCGATCCCGGACAATCAGTGCCTTCTAAAGCCTGATAAGGTTTTGGTACACTACAGAAGTGGAGGCAAAAATCGTCGGTTGACTATTAGAGACCTTACTGATATGATCGGAATATCAGAAAGATATGTGAAAACCATTTTGAAAGACCATTTGGGCCTACGAAAAGTCAAATCTCGTTTGGTACCAAAAACGACAAATTTCTGTACACGTTTTTCTTGACCATTCCGCCAAAAATTCGAGGCATATCGTTCCACAACCACCGTATTCGCCTGATTTGGCTCCGTGTGACTTCTGACTATACCCAAAACTGAAGAGACCAATTCGGGGAACGCGTTTCGAGTCGATTGAGGAGATAAAAGCTAAATCGAAGAAGGCACTGATGGCTATACCGAAAAGGGACTATTTGGCATGTTTCGAGGATAGGAAAAAAAGTGTGCATAAGTGTATTTTATCGGGAGGGGATTACTTTGAAGGGCATGATATTGATTTAGAAGAATAATTAAAGATTTTTCATTTTACAAACAAATTCACCTTCCTTTTTGCCCACAGTAGTATAATTACTTCATTACTTTTATATTTTCAATCAATAAATTACTTAACTTTGTTACATGCATAGAATAAGATCAAAATTTCTGACCTATCGAGGAAGGAGAAAAAAAATCTTATTTGGTAGATAACGACCTACTTTGTCAGACTGTACGAGGGTTGCTATTTAAGTTTCTGGCCTAGGTCACTTTTAGCCATATTATGACCAATTGGCTATTTCCCAAAGAAAGTTTGGACTTTTATCGATAAAAGCTTCATACAACTTTGTTATGTGTGATCACGTTTAATATCGATAAACGATTAATCAAAAAGTTACCTCGACAGAAAAATGAAATTAACCCGCGAACATTTTCGAGCAATTATTTTTCACAATTTTCGACGTGGATTATCACGTAAAGAGTGCATCGATGAGCTGAAATCTTTGTATGGCGATGAAGCACCATCCTATAGCACTGTGAAAACTTGGTTCAATGAATTCTCTCGTGGCCGATGCTCGCTCGAAGACGCAGGTCGTGAAGGTCGTCCAAAAACAGCCGTTGTGCAAGAGAACATTGATGCCGTGCGTGAACTAATAATCCAAGATCGTCATGTGACATACCGTGAGATAGAGGCATCCTTAGGCATTTCTTCCACTAGTATACATTTGATATTACATGAACACCTGGTCGTAAAAAAACTTTGTTCACGTTGGATCCCGCACAATTTGACAATTGCTCAAAAAAAGGCTCATGTGGATTGGTGCAAAGAAATTTTGGAAAAGTACATTCGCGGTGCTTCAAAAGACGTTTATAAGATCGTCACAGGTGACGAATCTTGGATCTATGCTTATGAGCCCGAAACAAAGCAGCAATCAACCGTGTGGGTCTTTGAAGACGAGCCAAAGCCAACGAAAGTTGTTCGAGGAAGAAGCACTTCGAAGCAAATGGTCGCCTGTTTCTTCAGTAAAACTGGTCATGTGGCGACTATTCCGCTTGAGCAACGTAGGACGGTGAATTCTGAGTGGTACACCACAATTTGTTTGCCTGAAGTCTTTGGAGAAGTTCGAAAAACGAACAAGACAAAACGGATCGTTCTGCACCACGACAATGCGAGCTCTCACACATCAGCTCAAACCCGCTCCTTTTTGACCGCCCAAAACGTGGAATTGATGGGTCACCCGCCGTACAGCCCTGACTTGGCACCTAATGACTTTTTTCTATTCCCGAACATCAAGGGAAAAATGCGTGGTCAACGATTTTCATCGCCAGAAGATGCTGTTGAGGCGTTCAAAACCCATGTATTGGAGGTGCCTCAATCGGAGTGGAAAAAGTGCTTCGAAAATTGGTTTGAGCGCATGCAAAAGTGCATTAATCTTGCTGGAGATTACTTTGAAAAACAATAAACCCATTTTCGATGATAAATATTACCATTTTCACTATTAGGCCAGAAATATAAATAGCAACCCTCGTACCTGTTATAACTTTTTAAGATAAAATGATGAAAATAGTGTAAAATTTGATATATTGTTAAATTATTATTAATTATATAATATTAAATTAATTTAAATTTATATAATTTAAATTTTTAATACAAATTAGAATTTTACACTTGATCAATCACCCTGAAGGATAATTAATAATTATTAGTCTCTGATATCTGTCCCGGTGCCTTTCTATGTTAATTTATTGAAAACTTTTATATTTGTCATTATATGGTACATTTTACCCTCTTATTTCGCATTAATTATTGCTTAACAAGTAAGAAAGCTACAGTCGAGTGTGCTCGACTGTGAGATACCCGTTAGCCATTTTGAATAAAATCAAAATATTACGGTATTATTCTCAAAATATAATAAAATACTACATGGTATTGGAAATATACCAAATGGGATATTTGGTATATCGATATAGTACCACATTCAAAATATGCCATAGACGGCACATTATACCAGATTACCAGCCAAAGCAACTAAGACTCCTAGTAAGTTGGCGTTTTTGTCTATACAAAAGTATTTCTTTAATAAATTCGACAATTTTTATCTGATCGCAAACAAATTTTCAGAAATCACAATTATTATAGCTATTATTGTATATACCAAAATTTGACTTTAGCTTCAAAATTACGCTTGTTATTCGATTTTTGTTGATTTGCGGGGTTGGAAGTGGGAAGAGACGGACACGGCTAGATCTTCTTGGCTGTTGATCAAGAATATATATACTTTGTAGGGTCGGATCGGAGATGCCTTCTTCTATCTGCTACATATGTACGTTTCCTGCCGGCTCAAAGTTATAATACCCCTCTATCCTATAGGTAGCGGGTCTAAAAATATTTTTATGCCCTCCACCCAAAGCGTAGAATGGCATATATAACAGCTAAACAAAATTGCTTATCAAGAATGGTTTATGATCCCCGAAAATGCCCATTTAAGCCTGCGATTAAATAGCAAACTAAAGTCCGTAAAAAAATGGTTTTGTTATTGAAATTTATAAGTTCATTACACATTACATTTTCATATCCTCCTAACCTATGGAGAGCGCCGAAAAGTATAATAATTTAACTTTATACTTACTCTAAAACAATTTTAATATTTGGAATATAAATATATACTATCATGTGGGAGTAATATTTAGAGCTTTGGCAGAAGCCATTTATTTCTTCAGTATCTCCAGGCAAAAATATTTCTCTTTTATCTGCAAAAAAATTATAAACGAAAATGAATTAATTATTTGTAACATATCAATAACAAACAAATATCTATTTTCAATTTTCTTTTCTTAATATCGCAATAAGATTTTATTTTTATTTTAACATCAAAGTATGCTACAGTTGAATGTGCTCGACTATAAGATACCCAAGGCGGAATAAAAAATCTGGATCAGCGAGTAACAATAGGTGCTGCAAATAATTGGTTATTCGTATCTTGTAGTCTTTGAGATCTAGGAGTTCATGCTGATAGACAAATAGTCTGTTACTTAATGCAAAATTTACATGTAATTAAATTTATAAAATATTTTTCTACCTTGATATTTAAAATTATCAATATATTTGGTTTATTTATCATTATTTTTTTCTAATTATGGAGCCATTACATTTTTTTGCAAGTTGACCCTGTTCGTAATTCCGCTCAAATTTCACTAATATTCCGCTTCCACAACACTATAGGCCTGTGTAAGTATTTTGTTTAAATGTCTATTGCCAACAGAGTTCAGCTGCAGTGTCAGTGCTGCTGCTACTGCTACCCTGTACCTTTTTGTAAAGTTATAGGTATAAAGTTAAAAATTAATGATCGAAAATTAAATTTCTTTAATTTAAACAAAAATTATATATATGGTGGTCGTGCTCTTTATACCCGCTACCCATAGGGTAGAAGGGTATTATAACTTTGTGCCGGCAGGAAATGTAAGTAACAGGCATAAGGAGGCATCTCCAACCCCTTAAAGTATATATTAAAGTTATTTAAGAATTTTTTTTGTATGGACAAAAACGCCTACTTACTGGGGGTCGTAGTTGCTTTGGCTGACAATCTGGTATATATTGCACTCTATGGTATATATCAAGTGTTGTACCAAATCAATATACCAAATATTCAATTTAGTATATTCTTAGTATTTTGTTATATATTTTTTAAAAGTGTATTTTGAAAAAAATACCGCAAATATTTTGCTTTTATTCAAAATGGGTAGCGGGTATCTCACAGTCGATCGCACTCGACTGAAGCTTCCTTACTTGTTTTCACTTGTTACTGCAAACTTTTTTCAATTTTTGTGCTGCCACAAAATCTAAACAACACAAGCTATAAATGCAAATTGCACAATAATTTCGAAAATAAGTAGACAATTTCAATCCATTCTAAATAAAAAAATTGTTTTTTTTTTTACTTATTTTTAATAAATTTTAACTATGTTCAATACATTTTTTTTAAAACACTTGTGATCCGAATTCAGATACGAAAAAGTGGCATCAGTCTAGATCAAAATCAGCGTCAAAACACTGAACTGGTTTGGCAACTGAAGTGATCTGACTAGTGTTTTACAAAAATGTTATAATTTGACTACTTGATAACTACTTATAAATTAATGATATTTTTGCATAAAAGTCATCGTTTTTGGCTCTTTCAAGTGAAGTTGAAGTGCAATTTGAGTGGAAGTGTTTTCTTTAGCACCCCTGTGGGTACATATTCACATTCATAATTGTTATAATCTAATTACCTTTGCTTCACTTTATTTCATTAAATCACAATCAGGTGTGCTACAGAATTTCACCAGTGAAATTGATTCCGCTGACAGCAAACTAGAAAATTTCACCAGTGGATTGAGTTAGATATGTTTATTTAAATAGCTTTGTATTTAAATCTATTGGAGTTAATCTTCGTGAGCTTCAGGGTTGTCATTTGGGTTCCTTATTGTTCACTTTGTTCACTTTCTTTTGTTATAATGCGTTCTCGTATACTTCTTTATACTGATCTTAACTGTATTATATCATAGGGCAGGTACAGTAAATTTGTTAAATTTTAATTGCTATAAATGTAAGCTTACAACTTACTTTCGACGTTCACTCCATATAAATAATTTTAGATTTTGCTCTATATGATAAATGATTTAAAAATTCGATAAACGTATCTGTCTGCACAAATAAAGTCGAGGGTGTGCTTGGATTCATAAAGCGTTGGTCTTTTGACTTTTGTCTAAATACCTAGTATAGGATCTATCCAAGCAGGATTGAGTCAGTGCAGTTTTTCTTTTTTGATTTTTGGTCTTCATAGTTTTAACTTAACCCTAATATTATATTACCTTACCGTAGTAGGCTGTTATTGCTAAAGCTTGCTTGATCTAGCCATGTCCGTCTGTCCGTATGAACACCTAGATCTCAAAGACTATAAGAGATAGAGCTATAATTTTTTATATAATTTGCAGTATTTGTTATGTTTACACGCAGATTAAGTTTGTTTATAGTCTCTGAGATCAGACAGACGGACATGGCTAGATCGTCTCGGCTGTTGACGCTGGTCAAGAATATATAACATAGAGTCGGAGATGCCCCCATATACCTGGTTACGGACGTTTCCTGCCAGCACAAAGTTATAATAATCTTCTTTCCTATGGGTAGCGGGTAAAAAACCTAAAAGGAGTTTACAACAATGCATAATGATAATGCAAATTATGTTACAATACTTGATCGCTGACAAATGTATACTTTAGGGATCAAAGTTTATAATATTCTGAGCATCTGTTTTACACTCAACATTTACCGTTGCCTATTTTTAAGCTTTCATGTTAGATACAAGCATTTCTTGCTTCTTGCATTAAGGAATACAATGGCCCAAAAACTTATTCAAAGCAAACACTTCAGCTCAATTGACTCTCTCATACCAATTAACTTTTATTTGGGATAAAATGGAAATTTTATAAAATGTCTCTAGCAAAAAATAAAATTCTATATTGTTAAGGTTTTTTCAACGTTAAAGAATTCAGTTTCGAGTGAAAACATGAACAAGACGGGTTATCTCACAAAATATTATTAAATTTAGTACAAGCTACATCCGCAACACAATAATCGATACGTACTATACTGAACATTTTGAATGTAATATTATTCAATCAATCAATCTACAAAATAAGATTTACCTGTACTTTCATTTATTCCATCAATATTTGAAGAAAATCCATACGAACATTTTGAACTAAATGGTGATTTATATTTATGTTTTTTATTGGTCTCAGAACAATCACTTCTTTTGTCTTGAATATGGACTTTAATATTAATTCTGAAAATATAAATACAATTGCAATTAGTAAATAAAATTAAAGCTCTTCGATATTTTCATAGGATCTATAATACTAAAAATCTACGCTTCTTTTCAATTGGATATATCCAATCGCATATATGCGATGGAAGTTATTAAGTATTTAGATTTTAATTAAAATTGCACTAAAATACTTTTCTTACGCTTTAAATCATTTAGATTGTTGAATTTCGAGGTTAAATGAGGATCTGGCTACTGTAGACAGAGGGGGAGACAGAATTTGGACAATTTGGAAAAATACTTGTGTTGCCGATACAGCTATTGTCATCTATACTTTAAAAAGTATAATATTTTCATTATAATTTATAAAGTTTGAAGAGAAGATTCAATAAATAAAATTAAAGAAAAATATAAAACTAATTAAAAAGCTACAGTCCAGTGAGCTCGACAGTGAGATACCCGATACCCATTTTTAATAAAAGCATAACAGTGCGGCATTATTCTTAAAATATACCAAAAATACTGATATAGTATTACATTTAAAATATACTATATAGTACAACATATACCAGATTGTCAACCAAAACAAACTTTCGACCAATTTTATCCGACCGCAACCAAATTTTCAGATATAAGTACTGTAGTTATTATTGTATCTACGAGACTATAGCTTTAAAATTATACTTTTTATTATTTTTTTTTCTATTTGCGGGGTCGGGAGTGGGCGTGGCAAAAATTTGAAACAAACTTGATTTGCGTGCAAAAATTACAACTGATATCCAAAAAAAAAATTATATGTTATGCGAACAGACAGACAGACAAACAGGTTTAAACGCTGATCAGGAATATATATATTAATACACCCTTTTCTTTAAGGGTAGCGGGGAAAAAAATTATAAACTAAATTGTTAGGATGAGATTTGTATATATAATATAACCCGTGTCTATTAATAGGAAAAATTACAAATATATTAATCCAACATTTAAAAAAAGCTCTACGGGGACATTGACAGAATTCAATGTCTCTCAAAGAATTTAACTTACTTACGAGGGTGGGCTGATAAATAGTCGGCCTAACAAAGAAAAATTTTTTTTAAAAATTCGTAAATATTTTATTCGATTAGTGTTTTCTATTAGCTGATTACTGTGAAAGTTTCATGCGGTTTTATCAACACCGGTAATTTTGGCGGGACTTTTAGCGCATTCACTTTTGCATTGTCGTCAACATGAATAAAATCGAATATCGTGCTATCATAAGATTTCTGTTTTTAAAAGAGAAATCCAACGACGATATTAAAAATGAGTTAGACAAAGTTTATAAGGATTCAGCTCCATCGTTTTCAACAATAAAATATTGGACTGCTTAATTTAAACGCTGGCGGACAAGCATTTTTGACGATGATCGCCCGGGTCGTCCCAGAGAGGTGACAACACCAGAAATTGTGGATAAAGTCCATGGAATGATATTGGATGATCGCCGAATCAAGCTGCGAGAGATTGCAAATGCTCTAAACATTTCTCGGGAACGCGTTGGAAACATTTTACACGAATTTTTACACATGAGAAAGCTTTCGTCAAGATGGGTGCCGCGATTGCTCACAATGGAAAATAAGCGCAACCGCTTGCACATTGCGAAGGAGAGTTTGGCATTGCTTAACGCAAACAAACACCAATTTTTTCGTCGTTTTGTGACTCTTGACGAAACCTGGATTCATCACCATACACCAGAGAGTAAGGAACAGTCAAAACAATGGATTTCAACTGGAGAAACGGCACCGAAAAAGGCAAAGATCGGTTTGTCGGCCAACAAGGTGATGGCAACGGTTTTCTGGGATGCCCGAGGTGAATTCATGTGGATTATCTGGAAAAAGGCAGAACAATTACGGGAGAATACTATTTCAATCTCTTGGGACGATTTGATTCGGAGCTGAAGAGAAATAGCCGCACATGGCGAAGAAAAAAGTTTTGTTTCACCTGGACAATTCTCCCGCTCACAAGAGCGTTTTCGCCATGTCGAAATTGTGTGAATTGCACTACGAAATTCTACCCCATCCACCCTATTCTCCAGATTTAGCACCCTGTGACTATTATTTATTTCCAAACTTAAAAAAATGGCTTGGAGGTAAGAAATCTCATTCAAATGAACAGGTAATCTGTGAAACAAACGCCTATTTTGGGGACCTGGACAAATCCTATTTTATGGAAGGTATTGGGAAACTGGAGGATCGGTGGTCCAAGTGCATACGTCTAAAAAGAGATTATGTTGAGAAATAAAAAAGCAAAATTTAAAAAAAAACGTATTTTCTTTGTAAGGCCGACTATTTATCAGCCCACCCTCGTAATATGATTGAAGTATGTCAAATAATTTAAATTATATTCTTTTATATGCATGTATCTTAAACTGGAAGCTCAAATAGGATCAAGATGATGTTATGCTATTAAGAAACTAATTTTAAATATAGAGAAAAGACCTCTGTCACAGTGTAACTTTAGCTATGTTACATCCTTTATTTATTAAAAATAAATTACTTACTTTTCATTCTCTGGAGTTATATTCTCGCCCATAATGCGACTCGAACATTTCATAACGTGAATATTGTTTTCAAATGATTCACCCTAGTGGAAGACAAATATAATACTTTAGTTAATGCATAAATAATTTAATTAAATGGTTATTATATAATACTTGGCTCGTCAATAATTAATATAAAGAAATAGGAAATCAACATCTGAGTTTGAATTTCCTTATATAATATTAAACAAGTGAGAAAGCTACAGTCGAGTGTACTCGACTATGAGATACCCGCTACCCATTTTGAATAAAATAAATATATTTTGCGGTATTTTTCTCAAAATATACCGAATATACTAAAAATATACCAAATGGTATGTTTGGTATATCGATACAGCAGACCATTCAAAATATACCATAGACAGCACAATATACCAGACTATCGGCCAAAGCAACTAAGAGCCCTAGTAAGTAGGCGTGATTGCCCATACAAAAGTATTTCTTTAATAACTTCGACAGTTTTTACCTGATCGCAACCAAATTTTCAGGAATCATAACTACTATGGTAATTATTATCTATACCAAAATTCGCAACTCTAGCTTTGAAATTACGCTTGTTATTCGATTTTTTTGATTTGCGGAGGCGGAAGTAGGCGTGGCAAAATTTTGAAACAAACTTGATCTGCGTGCAAACATAACAAATGCTGTCGAAAAAAAATTATAGCTCTATCTCTTATAGTCTCTGAGATCCAGTGTTTCATACGGACAGAGGGACAGACACACAGACGGACATGGCTAGATCGTCTCGGCTGTTGACGCTGATCAAGAATATATATACTTTATAGGGTCGGAGATGCCTCTTTCTACCTGTTACATACATTTCCTGGCGGCACAAAGTTATAATACCCTTCTACCCTATGGGTAGCGGGTATAAAAAGAAAGCTACAGTCGAGTGTGCTCTACCCGCTACCCATTTAGAATAAAATTAAAATATTGCGGTATTATTCTCAAAATATACTAAAATAATATACCATAGAAATATTATCAGGCATGCTCCGGTATTAACTTTTCGTTTTGAAAACGATTTTATAGGATTGTATTCTACAAATTATAGGAATAGGGTTGTAGGTTTGCGCAAATTATTGATGAAAGGGGTGAGTCAGTACTTGATTTAATCCTAAACTTTCAGCTAAAAGTAACCAAAAGTGCTGAGGAATCTACTTTTATAGGTCCCACCTCTCGTAACGTGCTAGGCCTACCCATCGCGACTTTCCACGTTTCGCCAATCCTGAAGGCTCTCCAGATCGACGAGAAGATCGAAACCATCCTGGTGGAACCCAGATCTCTCATCGCTTCGTGGTGAGCTTACTTGCATGTTTCAACCTGCTAAGAAGGTGGACAACTTCTATGTCTGGGACGAGTATAAGTTTCTCCTGAAGTCCTACAAGAAGATCATCCGCTCATCTAAAAGGTCCTCATGGAGAGCCTCCAGACTGAGGAAGCTGCTGTCCAAGCAGACTTCTAGTCCCAGTCTGCTCAAGACGGGCGATGGAGTGTGGATGGAGAGCAGCGCTAAAACTCTTAAGGCACTGCTCTCAGCTCATTTCCCGGGATGTATTTGAACATCGAGCAATGACTGGCAGCTCTTTCCTAGTCTCCCAGTTATGAGACCCCCTGCCGGTTTATTTACAGCCAACAAAATAATTTGGCCTATCGATGGACTTTCGCCAGAAATGCTGAAAGCTAGCAAATCTGCGATTGTTCCCTGGTTAACGGAGATTTATTTGGCGTGTCTCGCATGGGACATATCCCCACTCTTTGAAGGATCTCTAAAATAATTTTCCTGCCGAAGGCGAGAAATTCAGCCATGTGATCAAAAATGACTTCCGGCTAATCAGCCTAATCTCTTCCCTGCTAAAAACTATGGCAAACCCATGATGTCAATTTTTTCGTTTTCAAAACAAAAACGAAAAGTGAATACCGGAGCACGGTTAATAATACTAATTTAAGTAAATAAAATACATAAAGTTAAAATTAGCTTGTTTTTTTACGGTTTTTTTTATTGTACATTGAGCGACAATAACTAATCACTTTTCTATTTTGTGTGCAATACAATATTTTATAATACTTACACAGTAAAATCCATTAACTTCATCAACAATGACACTAATAAAGGATTTCCACTCAACCAAAATATTTCGAAAATCAATTAAGATATAATCGTTTCGTATATTTTTCTCTAGACCCGAAAGTTTCATTGGATCCAAAAGTAATCTGCCATCAACGATTGGAAATCTAAAATTATAAATTTAAATAGTTACCATTTTTAAATGAAAGCAAACAAGTTATAAAAAAGTATTGTACTATTTAACAATTAATAAAATTGCCTTAGTTGGAAATGCTCAACTTACAGCATTTTATTATATTTCACTAAACTTAGTTAAATAGAAATGGAAAAATAAATGTTTCCAAAAGTCGAAAAACCAACACA
Organism: Drosophila kohkoa; assembly: GCA_019972355.1. Lineage (NCBI taxonomy): Eukaryota > Metazoa > Arthropoda > Insecta > Diptera > Drosophilidae > Drosophila > Drosophila kohkoa. The sequence goes on from BJEL01000067.1 coordinate 357,649, forward strand.
AAATTTGATTAAATATATTGTAGTTCCTTAAAATTAAAATGTTTAATATTCACTTGCTTTCACTGGATTTGAAAGGTTAACTTACATTTTTCTTCAAAATAAAAATATGTTGTAAAAACCTTAGAGAACTGAATTAAATATTTAAATTTTTTCTTGTATGCTTTAGCGTAGAAGAGTATTGTAATGAATTATAATTTTTTAATTTTTGACAGCACCTGTTATTTTTGCACGCGAATTAAATTGCTTTCATGTTTTTGTCACGCCCATTTCCGCCCCGGCAAACCAGCAAAACTCTAATAACAAGCGTGATTTCATAGCTAGATTTTTGGTACATACTATTTTAACTATACACAAATTGTAGAAGTTTTTTTTAGAAATACTTTTCTTTAGCAACAAACGCCTACGCGGGAGTATTACTATATTATTATAGCAATGCAACGCATTGCAATATTTTCGTAATTTTGCGGTGTATTTTTGAAATAGTCGTAGAATCTGGTTTTATTGAAAATGGGTAGCGGGTATCTCACAGCCGAGCATACTCGACTGTAGCATTCAAGATTGTTTAATTTAGTTTTAATTTCTTAATTAATATTGTGGGAAGCGAATAATAAAAACTGAACAGGTCTTGTAAAATGTTTTTTTGTAATTCGAGCGTCGCTCAATGTATATGCAAGAACAGAATGTAACAGAGAATGAGAGAGTAAATACGGAGAGCTAACATCACGAGAGAGGTATTCGGAAAGCTTATATGTGTGTATAGGCACACGTCTTACTACAACTCGGCCATCCTGCGAACAAAATCTCTCGATCTTAGCTTTACAAGGAGTTTGTATATACACCTAACCCTCGCTTAACACGGGGGTTACGTTCCTAGAAATCTTCGTGTTAAGCGAAATATTGTTAAGCGAAACATGAATTCAGTACAAAATAAGGGGTTACGTTCGCAAAATTCAAAATTGGCAGCAAAAAAATGTTTTTATTGTTCAAATCTGGTATGTTTTTATTAATGATTCATACATTTGTTCAAAATTCACCAAAAGTTATTATGCCCCATACTATCTATTACTGAGATCCTACTTGTCTAAGAGATGCTTCTACCTTCAGCAGAGAAATGAAACTCACCACTATTTCTCATAAACGCAGGCGTTCCTCAAGGGAGTGTACTGGGACCAGTCCTCTACACTCTATTCACGGCAGACATGCCAGCAACAAACAACTGCACCATTGCAACATATGCTGACGATACAGCCATTCTGGCAACAAGCTGTTCTCGAAACGAAGCATCTCAAACTCTTGCAAAGTGAGCTCAGTCTGCTTGAAGCCTGGTTTCTTCGCTGAAAAATTAAAATTAATTCACTGAAGTCTGTCCAAATAACTTTTGCACTAAGACCAGGAAGATGCCCAAATGTCACACTTTACGGCTCAGCAATTCCAGAATATGCCTGTGTGAAGTATCTTGGCATGCACCTCGACCGCAGACTAACATGAAACCGCACTTAAAAGCGAAATGTCAACAACTCAAAATAAAAACACTAGAAAATCAGCGGTCACTTAGGAAAACAAAATTCTCCTATACAAAGCCATTTTTAAGCCTGTTTGGACCTACGCTATCCAGCTCTGGGAAACAGCTAGCAATTCAAATATCGAAATAATTCAGCGCTACCAATCAAAAACTTTGCGACAAATTGTTAACGCTCCATTTTATGTAACCAATGCAAATATTCACAGAGATCTAAATATTCCAACTATAAAAGAAGAGATAAACAAATATAGTAAGAAATATACAGACAGACTTCACAATCATGTAAATAATTTAGCCCTAGGTCTTTTAGACAATAGCTCAACTCATTGAAGACTTAAAAGGTAAATTTAAGTAAACAAGAAGTTATATTTAATAGCAGGTTTCACTGGAAATCTGATATTCCTGTTATGTAAATATTAGTCATAAAATTTACTTATTGTCTTAAGACAGATTGTAAATAAAAATTAACAAAAAACAAAATATATATATATGTTATAATAATTTAACAGGTTAATCTTTATAGAAACTTAAAAATGTTAAAAAGTAAGGAAATCATATGTTTCTATGCATATCAAGTTTGAAATGCATTTGATGGCATTTATAGCTGAAGCCAGTTTGCGTTGGGTGGCTCCTTATCAAAAAATCGTGTAAGAACGAGGTTTTTGCGTGTTAAAGACCGAGTTCGTGTTAAAAGAGTCCGAGTTAAGCGAGCGCCAGCTGTATATAATATTATATAGAATATAATATGTATCATATGATTAATAGTCCCATCACTAGGTAAAACATAACTAACATTCCTGTATAATTATTGGGTATATAAAACAACAAAAACAACAGGTTATGGTCCCAGTCTATGCCATATAAACAATTGATTTGTGAAACATTTTACATAAAAAGTCTTACTTAAATTTCTTGGAAATTTTGAGTTTTTGTTTCTGTGAAATCTGTGATTTCTTGTGAAATTACATTAAGTTGAGTTCCGCGTGTGCATACCTATCCTTTTACAACTGCATACAATGGATCACAGCTTATTTAAACCACCACCAACCGACAACTTTGAATCAGTGTACTGGCCAAACTATTGTAAAAGGAGTATTAAATTTATTTATTTTTATTGTTTTAACATATAAGATATTCTTTCATTTGACCTCTAATTTTTTGTTTACTATATAGGATTATCGACAAAAAAAAAGGCGAAAAAAAGTACCACAGCCTATTTCAACCAGTAACTTTGCAGCTGTGCGAAGATCAGTTTCCTAGGAAGATAATGGTTCCTTATTGATGTATTGGTTTAAGTATAGTATTTTAAATGTTTAGAAGTTAGATTTTCGACATTTTAAACTTTAGATCTTAAGACACACTTATTTTGCAAAATGGGTTTGTGAACCGAAATTGAGAAGTAAAATGACGTCATAGTTCCTTTAGGACGACCCCGAACGCGTTGGCAGGACCAGGTGATGGAAACCCTGTCTACACTTGGTGTTACCAACTGGCGAAGGCGCGCTCAGGACAGAGCCGCGTGGAGGCACATCGCGCTTCAGGCTGAGACCCGATAAAAGGGTTGTCATGGCCATATAATAATAATAATAGTTCCTTTAAAGAATGAATATTCCCGTCCATAAATGTTTGAAATGCTGTATCTGAGCATCTGAGTGTTTCGGGGCTGAGCATCATTTTACGTTTTTTTCGCGAAAATATAGTACATGAGAATGGCAAAAAATCTACCCAATACAATCGGAAAATCGGTAAAAATCCAAAATTTTCGCCACCAAAATTGGCCAGTGTTGTAGAGGAGCAATTGACCCAGAATCAATTCGAGAGTACTGCCTTCAGTCACGCGTGACGGTGGTAGCCGGATTCGAAAAGCTCTATTTTATTGAAGCGACAATTGACTAGACTCCGTACCGAGAAGTACTGAATGTCAATTTACTCCTACAATGTGCGGATAAACTGCGCATTTCGATTTTTTTGATTTGCGGGGGCGGGAGTGGGCGTGGCAAAAATTTGAAACAAACTTGATCTGTGTGCAAACATAACAAATGCTGTTGAAAAAAAATTATAGCTCTATCTCTCGTAGTCTCTGAGATCTAGGTGTTCATACGGACAGACGGACACACGGACATGGCTAGATCGTCTCGGCTGTTGACGCTGATCAAGAATATATATACTTTATAGGGTCGGAGATGCCTCCTTCTACCTGTTACATACATTTCCTGCCGGCACAAAGTTATAATACCCTCCTACCCTATGGGTAGAGGGTATAAAAACATCCTGGCATCTGAAGATGTCATGTTACTTTACACTGACTATAAGTCAACCTTCGACTTAACAACAGAAGCGTCAGGTCACGGCATATGGGCTGTGTTCTCTCAAAACGCTCGGATCACAATGATTTCAAGAACGTTAAAAGACAGGGAAGCCAATTACGCAACAAATGAGCGAGAATTGTTCTCCATTGTCTGGGCGTTAGCGAACGAAGTGCAAAAACAGACAATCGAAAAATTAAAAAACATCCTGGCATCTGAAGATGCCATGTTACTTTACCCTGACTATAAGTCAACCTTCGACTTAACAACAGACACAGACGCGTCACGTCACGGCATATGGGCCGTGTTCTCTCAAAACGCTCGTCCGATCACAATGATTTCGAGAACGTTAAAAGACAGGGAAGCCAATTACACAACAAATGAGCGAGAATTGTTCGCCATTACTTTGGCAAAGGGAAAAAATATATTTATTTAAAAGATTATGCGTCGGAAAGCGTTCATTGACGAGCATAACGCCAATGTAATTTACAAACCCGGCAAAGAGAACTACATTAGAAAATCAGACCGCAAACTCAGACGCCTCGAAAATACACAGTGAGGTGTCGCTGTCATACACAACAGAAGCAACTGACAAGCCCTGAATTGTTTTAGAAATCAGATTGTTATTGAAGAGCCGAGGCTCCCACTGAAACAGAGATTTGTAATTTTCAATACAAAAATGCGCCACCTAATCAACTACACTAATAAAGAGACGTTAGTCGACCTCTTAAATGAAGTTGTAAACCCTGACGTGGTAAATGCCCTGCACTGCAGTCTGCACGTGTCAGCTCAAATAAAAAAGAATTTTGAACGGCATTCCCAGCCACGAAACTCAGACATTGCAAAAATTTTGTTGCAGATATTTTTAATACAGATGAAATACTGGAAATCGCAAAATTGGAACACAATCGCGCCCATAGAGCGGCCCAAGAAAACATGAAGCAAATCATAGGCGATTACTACTTACCAAACATGACTACTACTTACCACAATGAGGTGGCCTTGAATTGCAGAGTTTGTGCAAAAGTGAAATACGATAGGTACCCAAACAAACAACCTTTGGGGCGAAACACCAAATCCCCTTATTCACAGGCGAAATTTTGCACGTCGACATAACATATACTCGAAAAACAACAAATTTTTTCTTACTTTTAGACAAATTCTCTAAGTTCTCAAGTGTGGACGAGTGCCTACTAGAGGTGGGCGCGGGCCTGTATTTTGAGGCCCGGGCACGCACGAAAACAAACTCTTTTTTGAGAGGCCCGGCCCGGCCGAACACGAAACATTTTCATCAAGGCCCGGGCCCGGCCCGGCCCGGCACGAAACTTATTTACACATATAAGAAAACATTATTGCCATTATAATTAACGCAATCGAAAAGCTTCCACACTTCACTCCTGCCCTTTTCATTTTGTATAAATTTTACACATTCACTTTTTTTATTTACAGCGTCCTGAATTGTTTGTCGCGACATTTTTATTTTTCACAGATTTGCTAATTTCACAATAAGTAGCCAATTTTGAATTAGTGGTGTGCAAACAAATAAAATAATGTCTAAGCAAATTAGTAGTAGCATCGATACGCAATTAAAATGCGACAAATGGCGGTTCAAATTCGATCAAATCAAAATTTTTTTCGGGCCTATTTCGGGTTTTTACGGGCCGGGCCTTTTTGCTAAGGCCCGGGCCCGCACGAAGCCCGTACGAATCTTAATTTTAAGGCCCGGGCCCGCCCGAACCCGCTCCGGGCCTGTGTAAGCCCGCGGGCCACGAAAAAAAGCCCGGCCCGTGCCCACCTCTAGTGCCTACACTCAAACACACACACGCACACATATTAGCTTGACGCTCTCTCGGCTCTCGGCGGAACTCTCTCGATATTGGCTGTCTTTATACATAATTTAGCAACGCAGTCAGTCAAACTCGTGTTCAGTTTCTTTCGTGTATTTATCTATCACAATTTCAAAAGTGGGATCAACTACACATAAAAAAAAAAAAAAAAAAAAAAAAAAAAAAAAAAAGACATAAACACATCTACATTTGACAAATACACTACGGCCCAATTAAAGAAGTGGCTAACAGCGCTATATTTGCCCACGACAGGCAGCAAGACGGAATTAATAACATGGTTGCTCGATGTTTCACCCGAGATGTTTGACGAATTACCATCCGGAAGCAACGATTTATTATGTTTGGCCAAGAAAACTAATTGCCCAACAACAACGAGCGTCATGATCAAACTCAAAATGTTCGCGAAAATTCTGGCATAAGAGAGTGTTCACCAGGATTTGCTAAGCAAGAAGAATTGCGTTTAACCAAAGAATTGAAAAATTCTCAGATCAGGAGATCTAGTTCGCAGGATGGCCGAGTAGTAGTAGGACGAGTGCCTACACTCACACACACACTTTTATTTTTATTTATTACTTTTATTTGGACGTTGACGTACTAACGGCAGTACCATCAAGTGGCCCAGCGATACCAAGCATGGGCTTGTTGACGCGCGGACAAAACAAAATAAATTTGTGAACAGCATGCATTACGCGAAAACCGCGAATAAATATTAAAAGGGGCTGGACAGCTAATTAAATTAGATTAAAAATATGTTAGAACATATGTATAAAAAGATAAATAACAATTAAATACTCGATAAATAAGCTAATAATAAGGTTTTAAGCAAAGGAATAGATTTACTAGGATTATGGCAAGCAAAGTTAGTAGATCTACGTGAAATGAGAAGAGGAAGAAAATTCCTAGTGATCCTGACAGGAAGTGCAAACCTAATTTGACTTAACAGCTCCAAAGAGTCTATTTCACCATTAATTAGTCTCTGTATAAAAACAGCACCTTGCATAGTTCTGCGGTCAGAAAGAGAAGGAAGGTTTAGTAATAAAAGTCTACTGCGATACGGTGGTAATCTAATATTATGATTCAAATTTAAACTACGAAGAGCAAATAACAAGAATTGTTTCTGCACCGACTCAATCCTCAATATCTTGATAAACCCTTTATTGGGGATTCCAGACAAAAGATCCGTACTCAATGATAGGACGAACCAGTGAGACGTACAAAGTTTTGGTAATGAAGGAATCGTTGAACTCCTTCGACCAGCGTTTTATAAATCCCAGAACGCCCATGGCCCTATTTACAGCAGACAGAATATGCTTATCAAATTTTTGTCTAGCATCAAGCAGAACCCCCAAGTCATTCACACCTTCAATTCGTTAAAGAGGAGTATCATATAACATATAGTTATTTAACTGGGAAGAACCTCTACAAAAGGTCATAAACTTACACTTATTGCAGTTGATATGTAACATATTTACTCTGCACCAAGATTCTAGACGATTAAGGCCACATTGTAACAGTGAGCTTACAGGACTATCATTAAATGTCAGGCAAAGCTTAACGTCATCGGCGTACATAAGTACATATGTTTGCATTTTATTCTCGAATCCTTTAATTACAATAGAAGAAAACTCCAATAAGTTAGTAGAAGTTGATCTAGACTTCACAAACCCATGTTGGTAAGGTGAAATTATAGATTTACACAGATGTTGCAGTTGAGAAGTTATGATTTTTTCAAATGCTTTCGGAATCGCAGACAATTTAGATATACCGCGATAATTTAGAACTTTAGATTTGTCCCCTTTTTTTAGGATATGTATAATGTATGACTTTTTCCTGATTTTTGGAAAAGAGCATTAGTTTACGGACAATTCAAACAATTTAAAAAATGGTTTACAGATACTACTAGCACAATGCTAGGCACTCCATCCGGACCTGCCGAAAAAACAGGTTTTATAGCCAATAGTTCCGTTAAAATAGAGCTTTCAGTAATTAAAGGACCAAAAATACAATTAAATGAATTTAACTGATAAGGATAAAAAAGGAATTTTGAGAACTTGGGACAGAATATGTCGTTTGGAAAAAGTCCGCAAATAAATTGGCAACATCATGACCATTAGATACTGTCCTATTCTCCAAAGACATAAATGCTGGTGATGACGCGGATCTACGCTTCGAGTTAACGAAGTCGAAAAGCAGCTTGAGCAACAGAGCAACAGAGCCAGTTCCCTTGAATTTTTTGTAAAGTCTCGACTTACGATTTATTAAATTCGATAATTACTTAGTAAACCATAAGGGTTTATCAGACAAATGTGGAATACTTGATGGAACATAAGCATCAAATAGCGAGTTCAAAATAGAATAAAAAAATTCAACCGCTATATCCAAGTTCGTAGACAAAGTTGGGACCAGTCAGTTTGAGATATAAGCAGAGCAAGTTTCTCAAAATCGGTTTTCCGAAAACAACGAGAAAGCTCACCACAACGTACACTCGACTCCGCCGCAATAAATGGGAGTTCCAACATAATTTCCAAAGTGGGATGGTAAGGGCCTTCAAGGGAAGATATAGGAGATATTCTCAATAGAGAACTTGAATCTGGGTCTAAAACAAAAATAAGGTCTAGAGATCTGTTTAAGCAATTTGGAATACCATTAATCTGAGACAATGATACCCCGAAGAGACTATCAATAAAAACATGGTATACAGAGGGCAAAGTCCATTTAGATTCTTGGCGGAATGCCATGACACCCCAGCAATATTAAAATCACCAAGGACTATAAAGTGATCACGATCAGAAAGCATATTAGAAATGTTATTAATAATAGAAAAATGAGCTAAATATAAAGCATCATCTGAAACAGGGGGGATATATGAGCAAGAAATAAAAATATTAAAACTACCAAAGGATAATCTAACAGCCACTAGCTCAATATCAGAAGTGTGATCAAACAATTCTGAATTTAATTGAGCATCTACTGCAATTAAAACCCCACCATCGCGACGTACCTTGCGGTCACGTCTGTATACGGAAAATCTACAAAAATAGATTTCCGTATCAAGGATGTCATTTATTAACCATGTTTCAGTAAAGGCAATGACATTGAAAGGGAAAGATATACTATTTAAATATAAGTCAGTAAGTTTACTACAAATACCTCTTACATTTTGATAGCCAAGAAGTAAAGAGGATGTTAGTTTTTTGAACTGTCAGGCATTGAAGAAGGCTTTGAAGTAGAATTCTTGCTACTATTAGGAAGAGAAATCGGAGACCGATTTTTTTTTAGCAACAAATTCTTTAACTAATAGGTGTTCCGGTCAAAACTCTTTACTCTTTACATCATGCTAAATTGTTCAGCGGCAGCACTTATTTTAAAAGCTGAAATCTCCCGTTCGTACGAGAAATTAAATTTGTCTACCTTAATACTGGCTTGAGATTTGGACTTAATATAAGCCCAAACATCATCAGATGTCGTTTCGGGGGCAAGCCTTGAGACGAAAATCTGCTTAAGCGGTGGCACCGCAACTAACGTGTTGCGGACAGTTAATGCAGGAGCTGGAGGCGATTCTTCTATCGTTACAGCACTAACGATCGCAACAGAGGATGGTGATGGTTGAATTTCTTCAACCGTCTCCATCTCAGTCGACAACAAAATCGAAACCGGAGCAGGAGATTCCAATCTTAATGACGTAATGTCATGATGTGGAACATACAGAGCTACCGAAGGTTGAGGGGACGGAAAACTAAATGACATTAATTCCCCAGCAGGTGGTACAGATAAACTTGAACATCAACTGGGACAGAAAGCTCGATTGGGGTAATCGACAGACGCGTATTGGCCCTTTTACGCTTCGGAGACTCGGTCAAGAGCTTCATACTCTTAAACCCAGAATCCAAAGCAGACAAGCTATCGGAGAGTTTTTTAAAGCCCGCCAATATATCTTTAAAACCAGTTCGCGTCTGCCGTATAAACCCAGCAATATCGCGTTCAGAGTTCCTAAAGTGTTCACAAGTCCATCTCAATCCTGACTTGGCTGAAATTAAGTCAACAATACGGCCGTTAAAGCCAGCACATTTCTCATGTGCAACGTTTTCGCATAACCAGCAACAAACAAAACCCATTTTGGCACCAACCGGCACCTGGCATTTTTTGTTATAGCACACTAACATATTTGCTGAAAACAATGATAATTAAACCAATCAAGAAGTAAAAAATTCGAAATATAAACAAAATAGGTAAGTTAATTGCAAACTAATATGATCTGTACTTACAAAGAGCACAAAAACACAGAGAGTAAGCACAGGTCGAGCGAGACGCAAGATAAACGATAGCCAAGTACAACACTAAGAGAGGGAGAGTTACTATTCTAAACTGCGTTGAGAGCACGATATTGAGAGCACAATGCACAAGCACAGAGAGTAAAGCGCGGGTTAAGCGAGACGCAAGATACACGATAGCCAACAACAACACCAAGAAAGGGAGAGTTAACTTTTGTAACAGCGTTGAGCGCAAGGAATAGCAAGTGAAAAAAGAAGAGCGCGAATGTAAACAAAAATACAAAAACAAAGTGCAGCGGCAACGAAAACAGAATTGTTTTGCTAACAAAGCAAAGCAAAGTTTGACCACACAATTTGTTGTTGTATTTTCAGAAAAATTATAATAATATAATAAATACAAGAAAGCACACAGCGATTTAACGATCTCTAGTTAAACACAAGTGACAGAGTAAAATTAATGTTATATAAATTATAAATGAATATTAAATTCAATGAATAATCACGAAGTTTAAGAGGGAAGAAAAAAAACACGTCCGTCTGCGACTGCGAGAGCGAGCGAATATATTAGCTTGACGCTATCTAATTCGAAAGGCATAATAAAACGGACGCTACGTCACAACTCGGAATCGCTAGAAGCCTAGGGATCCACAGTGGCAGTGCAAACACGGTGGAGCTTATTCTAAGGGCCACTGTACTGTACAACGGCACGATACATTCCGTTATTGAGAAAAAACAATCGATGTAGTTCATTCGGCCACGACCGAATTGCAGTACGGAACAAAGTGCAAAAAGTGCAGCTGCTTCAGCGCAGTCGGGTTAATGAAAATAGGCACAGTAGAGTTTTTGAGGTAGGAGAAAAAATTCTCGTCAAATCCAACAAAAGGCTCGGCAATAAGCTTACTACCCTGTACGTCGAGAAAAAGGCTGAAGCGGACATGGGAACATCGGTCCTAATAAAGGGGAGGGTGGTCCTTGCACAATATCACGTAAGGATTAGATTGAGAAAACAGCAAGTAAACGTAAAATTAGGAATACGCTTTTCACACCGCACACACGCTTTTATTGTACTCCGGCTTTTACTTTCAGATCCGCGCTCATAACGCTGTTATGTCTAGCGTCAGTTCACGCGCTGGTTTCGGATTACTCGCACTCTTAATACATAGCCATCGTAGAAGGCAGGGTGGTCATTAGGGAGCAATATGGGTACTTGAGACACATTGTTAACCTATCCGATTATATGACTATGCTTGAGGAGACTAGTAAACTGGCCTTACTATTCCTCCATTCTCATATAAAAAAGTTATTAGATACAAACACCGAACACGTAAAAACGCTTTGGTCCGATTTAAAGGTCCACCACAGGAAGGCAAGGAACCTAGATTTCATAGCCAAGGCATTGAAAATAGTGGCAGGGACGCCTGATACTAAAGACCTAGACCAGATTAAAATCACAGACACACACTCCACAGATCGCCATAAACTCAGAAACGCGAAATAAAATAAACAAATTAACAAATACCGTTAACGTGCTGTTAAAATACACCAAAAAAAAAGCAAATAGACACAGGTCACCTTTTCGAACTATTATTATCAAGAAATAGGTTTTTAATCACCGAAATAGATAATTTGTTTTTAACTATAGCATTTGCCAAATTAAATACCATAAATCCAGTTATTTTGGACCATAGCGACAGGAGAGAAATTCTGGTTGATTAACCCACCCATAGAAGATTCTGTATCTAGAATTTTAGAAGTATCTAGAAAAAACCTTAAAATCCGAAAATTTAATCCATATCATAACAAGTGAGAAAGCTACAGTCGAGTGTGCTCGACAGTGAGATACCCGTTACCCATTTTGAATAAAAGAAAAATATTGCGGTAATAATCTCAACATATTAAAAAAAAATATATATATATATGCGTGTCTCGATCGGGACTTAAATTCGAGCACCACCGACCGGGATTCGAACTAGCACAGCACAATTACTATAGTAATTATTGTATATACCGAGCGGGCTTCGAACCCGAGCACCACAACATGTTCGGCTTGGCTTGCACTCTTCCACCAGAGCTATCGCAGTGCTTATGAACTCTCTATGCAAACAAATACTAATATAACATAGGGGAGCATATATATACGAATACGCATACTAACAATACTTACATAACAGGTGTTTTTGCTCATACAAAACTATTTCTTTAATAAAAAAAAAAAGATCTAGCTTTAAAATTACGCTTGCTTGTTATTCGATCTCTTTGATTTGCGGGGGCAAAAGGGGGCGTGGCAAAAATTTTAAACAAACTTGATCTGCGTGCAAACACAACAAATGCTGTCTCTTATAGTCTCGAAGATCCAGTGTTTCATGCGGACGGACGGACCGACGGACATGGCTAGATCGTCTCAGCTGTTGATTCTGATGAAGAATATATATACTTTATAGGGTCGGAGATGCCTCCTTCTACCTGTTATATACATTTCCTGCCGGCACAAAATTGTAATACACTTCTACCCTATGGGTAGCGGGTATAATAAGCTACCCCAAGGTTAAGTTCTCTTGTAGAATAGTCACCATATTCCCAGTGATACATCATGGCAGAGTCGTGCAACACACAGACGACAGTAGCCGAGTGCGACGCCAAAGTGGTCGCGGTCACCAACTGCGCTGTAACAGCCTTTACAACTTTGCTGCGAGCTAGCGACAAATAGAACATGCGCCCAGCAGATGCATGCGGAAGGCATGGCCCTTTGTAGAACGCAACTTAGCCACCACAACCTCATCACGATCGTCGAGGATGGGGTAATCATTGTCAACGACAGCCCAGCCAGGGTGAGCACAGATGGCCATGTGGACCCACAAATCAACTGTACATTTTTGGTCACCTTCGAGTCAGCTGCTACCTTAGATGGCACACAATACGTCAACCTCACCTCTGTTGAACATCACAGGTCATGACGGTATACTAAGCATGCCGTTCTTGCATCGACAACTTAGCGCCGACAATTTAGCTTACATTGAGAAATTCAGAAATTAAGCTTTCAAGTTCATCATGGAACTTACTTTGCGGGAAGTCAAAGCATGGGCCGAATCAGCCGGGCTCAGCATTAACGCGGACAAAACGGACCTTATCCTCTTCACGAAGAGGTATAAGGTACCTGCGTGGTCCCCCCCAAAAATAGGCTGCACTATGCTAAAGCCGAGCCTAGCAGTAAAATACCTAGGTGTGGTCCTGGACAGCAAACTGACATGGAAGCTCAATGTGTTAGAAAGGGTGAAGAAGGCCACCGGAGCCTTGTACATGGCGAAAAAGATGCTTAGTTGCACTTGGGGCCTCCCTCCTAATCTAATGCGGTGGATATACATCTCAGTTGTTCGCCCTATCCTCACCTACGGTGTTCTAGTGTGGTGGCAGGCCACTGAAAAAAGGACGTACCTATCCATCATGGAAAGGACACAGCGTCAAGCGCTACTGTGTATCACAGGCGCTCTCAGGTCGACGCCAACTAAAGCCCTCGAGGTAATAACTGGTGTCGAACCATTAAACCTATACGCGCAATCCATAGCCGCAAAATCGTCCCTACGGATTGCCGCAACTGGCAATCTGGGTCTGCTAGGCTATGGTCACAGCGCCATTGGTAGGGAGACTAGTAGAGACTTGGACTATACTATCCCCCTTACCAGTACTGAGCATATTAACACAATATTCTTGGAACCGGAGTGCTGGCGGGAAGGGTTATGCATTCCCGAAGCCCTCAACCTCTTCACCGACGGGTCGAAGATGGATGATGGTGTCGGAGCGGCCGTATACTGCCCAGACCCGGTCTCCAAACAATCCTATAAACTCCCAGACCATTGCAGCATTTTCCAGGCGGAAGTTTTTGCCATTGGCAAGGCTGCCGAATTGGCTCGGGGTTTACAGCGTAATCACACCTCCATTAACATCTTTGTTGACAGCCAGGCTGCAATAAGATCAATGCACTCTGATGTGGTCAAGTCCAAAGTTGTCCTGGACAGCAGAAGAGCAATAGAGTCGCTGAACGCATCTGTGGTCGTGCGTATCTATTGGATCCCAAGCCACCAGGGCATCGATGGCAACGAGATCGCAGACACTCTCGCCAAAGAGGGAGTGGGGCTCGATGTCGGTAACATGTGCAATGTTTCGATATCCCTGCGAACTCTAGGCAGTGAAATTGAGGTGCGCTCTAGACTTCAGTGGGACGCGAGCTGGCGTAATGCCAACTCGTGCAAAACTGCAAGGCTGATGTGTGCCTCTACTAACAAAAACTTAACCAAATTCGTCATGCAGCTTTCAAGGAAAGACTGCAGGCTAATGCTAGGCATTTTAACTGGTCACTGTCTGTCAGCTGTCCATGCTGTAAAGCTGGGCATCACGAACAGTGATCAGTGCAGGAAATCCAACGAGCCCGGGGTTAAGGAAACACTTGAGCATCTTCTCTGTAGATGCCCAGCGTTATCCCGACTCCGGTTGAAATACCTTAATTCGCCGTGCCACAACGATCTTCGGGACGTCTCACGGCTACCTCCTAGGATGCTGCTGGCTTTTGCCAAAAATGCATCCATACTGCGCGATTTCTGAGATGTAGATAAGCTACCGGTACAGCTACGGACCTCCACTGGTCTATGCTTTGCCCCGTACAGGGGCAGCCGGTCCTACCTAAACCTAAACCTTTCAAGTTCATCTCATCGTGGGCGCTCTTATCTCTTTAAGACAACGTCAGAAAAGAAATAAAGAAGTGCAAGAGCTGGCTGAGGTGATTGCAAACATTGGCATAGCCGAGAACGGCAATATCTAAAGAAGGAGAGCAGTTAACAAATGATCACGCGGCTCACATCCGCCATTTGGATTCATGCATAACTGCGCATAGTATAAACAAATGGTCAGCGGCCCTAAACAAATGGTCCTTACCAATGCTGTATAGTATACAAGCTGAGTACTTGGCGTTATCAGCAGCATACAAAGAGGCGACAACTGTTAAAATTCTTTGCAGTATGTTAATGAAGAATTTTCCAAAGAAGAAACTTATGCATTTCTCAAAGTTGTTAAAATGATTAGTATTAGAAATATGTATGCTTGCATATGAATGTAAGAGATGTACTAACGATAACCCTTGTTAGCAGTGCATTAACATTAACATTTGCACTGCACAAAACTAAACTAAACTAACATTGACGTAATAGTCGTGAGTAAATAGTCAAAGCAGATGGTCTATTTTTAACGCCAAGATATTTTCAGGCCAACAACTTTGTTCTATACTAACACAAACAAGATTTTTTATATTTTCATCTATTAATAAAAATGTATAATATATTTAAAAATACAAACATAAAAAAATAAATTAAACAAGGGTGCCTCACTTGAATTTCAGCTTTTTTCAGTGATTTGGAAAACAACTGCTTTGGCTAAAAACAGTAATGAAACTTCACTTTAATGTACAAAATTTCGTTGAATAAAAAGATATGATTTGGGAAACCACTAAACCTCAAACAACCCGAAAAAATTTTCGTATTCCACAGCATATCGAGTGGTTAGCATAGCCTAGACAGTTGACATATTTCAAAAACAATATATCAGAGATTTATGTGACACTTAGAAGGAAAAAGTAATAATATAACATTTTTGTCTGATACCAAAATTGATATGTAAATTTTTTATTTCATTAATTATCTTGCCGCTATGAACTACCATTCCGTTAAAATTGTATCGGAATATTCTAGCCGAAAGAGTTTTTCAAATACTCGAAATACAAGCAGCCCACTAAAAAGATTATTTCAAATGGTATTAATCAAGCGTGAATGCTATGTTAATGATTTGTGGGAGATTGTGGGTCATGAGACGGTATCAACGCGCCTTAATGATCGCAGTAAATTTAAGCGCGCAATAGATTGGCTATTAAAACGATTGGTAGCTTTGGATGTAGTGGCCTTTAGCGAACACTTAGGTATGCAAATTATGCCAGATTCGTTCAAAATTATTCGTATGCCCAAAATTATAATTGGACTCCTAAAATATTGTGCTGATAAGCCAACGATTTTAGTATATGGAAATCTTGATGTAGAGGAGGCATCATTTAAGGACGGTTGGGTAACTGATCCATTTGTAATGAGTGAGCAGGGCAATTATTTGTATGGCCGAGGTGTGGCACTTGACAAGGGACCTCTTATGTGCTGGCTTAATGCAGTACAGGCATACCGTGATGCTGGGTTACGACTTCCGTTAAACATTGTATTCCTTATTGAAAGCATGGCACATTGCGGAAGCTTAGGATTGGAAACTGTTCTACAACAACGTATAAGTTTCTTTCGAGAAGTGTCTTGTGTTGCCATTGCAGGAAGACGATGGCAAAGTAATACTACTCCATGCATTATATATGGCTTAAGAGGTTTGGTTTACTATCATCTGGAAGTTGAGTGTGCTAATCGGTCTCTCAGTAGTTGCGAGCATAGCGGAACTTTATATGAGGCATTCCCAGATTTGATTTATTTGCTTAGTTCACTAGTTAATTGCCAAATGCACACAATATTTAAAGGATCGCTCGATACTTTCCAAATCGATCGAAATGTATTTCGTATTACAGAATTCAATTATAATGAATTTGGACAAAGTCTAGATGTCCGAGATCTTCCCCACAAGGCTCAGAAGCAAGCAGCTCTAGCTGAAAATTGGACCATGCCACATATATCCATACATGGTATAGATGGTGCCTATGCAGAGGGTAATCTTCGCTTTATCATTCCGCATAAAGTAATTGGAAAATTTTCAATATCGCTAGCACCACATCAAAACGCTGAGCAGACGACTGAAGATTTACAACAGCATCTTGGAAGCACTTGGGTGAACAGAGGATCTCCTAATAAAATGAAATTATATGAGAAATTAGTAATACCCCCTTGGAACGGTATTTATGACACCCCAGAATACCATGCTGCATTCCAAGCTATGAATGATACCTATCAAATAACTCCGAACTTCGTTCGAGATGGTGGGGCACTTTTGACACCTTCGCTTTTTCAACGTAACTTGAAAAAAAATGTACTTATTTTACCCATAGCCAAAAACGATAATGGCGGTTCTCCAACTAATGAGCGAATTAGTGTCGAAAATTATATTATGGGCAGCCAGTTCTTGACAGCTTTTATGTGGGAATATGCAAAGCGCATATTAGACGGCGATGATAAACATATATAAAATTAAAATATCGTGTCAAATCAGAAAGACCACAAACAATAATAATTTAGTTCCCGTATAGATTTTAAATGTATCCTGTTTAAACTAAAAGTTTCAAAATGTGATAAATTGGGTTGGTGTGAAGGTGAGTGGTGTATACGAGGCTAGGATGATAAATAGTCGGCCTAACAAAGAAAAATTTTTTTTAAAAATTCGTAAATATTTTATTCGATTAGTGTTTACTATCAGCTGATTACTGGGAAAGTTTCATGCGGTTTTATCAACACTGGTAATTTTGGCGGGACTTTTAGCGCATTCACTTTTGCATTGTCGTCAACATGAATAAAATCGAATATCGCGCTGTCATAAGATTTCTGCTTTTAAAAGAAAAATCCAACGACGATATTAACAAGTAAGAAAGCTACAGTCGAGTGTGCTCGACTGTGAGATACCCGCTACCCATTTTAAATAAAAGCAAAATATTGCGGTATCATTTTCAAAATATACCGAATATACTGCAAAAATACTAAAAATATACCAAATGGTATATTTGGTATATCGATATAGTTCATCATTCAAAATATACCATAGACGGCACAATGTACCAAATTGTCGGCCAAAGCAACTCAGACCCTAGTAAGTAGGCGCTTTTGCCCATACAAAAGTCTTTCTTTAATAACTTCCACAATTTTTATCTGATCACCAAATTTTCAGGAATCATAACTACTATAGTTATTATTGTATATACCAAAATTCGTAACTCTAGCTTTAAAATTACGCTTGTTATTCGATTTTTTTGATTAGCGGGGGCGGAAGTGGGCGTGGCAAAAATTTGAAACAAACTTGATCTGCGTGCAAACATAACAAATGCTGTCGAAAAAAAATTATAGCTCTATCTCTTATAGTCTCTGAGATCTAGGTGTTCATACGGACAGACGGACAGACGGACAGACGGACAGACACACAGACGGACAGACGGACATGGCTATATCGTCTCGGCTGTTGACGCTGATCAAGAATATATATACTTTATAGGGTCGGAGATGCCTCCTTCTACCTGTTACATACATTTCCTGCCGGCACAAAGTTATAATACCCTTCTACCCTATGGGTAGCGGGTATAAAAAGGAGTTAAAC
Organism: Drosophila kohkoa; assembly: GCA_019972355.1. Taxonomy (NCBI): domain Eukaryota; kingdom Metazoa; phylum Arthropoda; class Insecta; order Diptera; family Drosophilidae; genus Drosophila; species Drosophila kohkoa. Next base: position 375,917 of record BJEL01000067.1, read on the forward strand.
AAAGTTTCTAAGGATTCAGCTCCATAGTTTTCAATAATAAAATATTGGACTGCTGAATTTAAACGCGGGCGGACAAGCATTTTTGAGGATGATCGCCCGGGTCGTCCCAGAGAGGTGACAACACCAGAAATTGTGGAATGGAATGATATTGAATGATCGCCGAATCAAACTGCGAGAGATTGCAAATGCTCTAAACATTTCTCGGGAACGCGTTGGAAACATTTTACACGAATTTTTACACATGAGTAAGCTTTCGTCAAGATGGGTGCCGCGATTGCTCACAATGGAAAATAAACGCAACCGCTTGCACATTGCGAAGGAGAGTTTTGTATTGCTTAACGCAAGCAAAAACGAATTTTTTCGTCGTTTTGTAACTGACGAAACCTGGATTCATCACCATACACCAGAGTGTAAGGAACAATGGATTTCAAATGGAGAAACGGCACCAAAAAAGGCCAAATCGGTTTGTCGGCCAACAAGGTGATGGCAACGGTTTTCTGGGATGCCCGAGGTGTAATTCATGTGGATTATCTGATAAAAGGCAGAACAATTACGGGAGAATACTATTCCAATCTCTTGGGACGATTTGATTCGGAGCTGAAGAAAAAAAGGCCGCACATGGCGAAGAAAAAAGTTTTGTTTGTTTGTTTTATTTCCAATCTTAAAAAATGGTTTGGGGGTAAGAAATTTCAGTCAAATGAACAGGTAATCTGTGAAACAAACGCCTATTTTGAAGACCTGGACAAATCCTATTTTATGGAAGGTATTGGGAAACTGGAGGATCGGTGGTCCAAGTGCATACGTCTAAAAGGAGATTATGTTGAGAAATAAAAAAGCAAAATTAAAAAAAAAGTATTTTCTTTGTAAGGCCAACTTTTTATCAGCCTACCCTCGTATATCTACGATATACACATTCGCAAATATTTTTTTTTAATAATTACATAAATCGTCCAGACGATGTAATAATGCGCACAAGCCCCACTCTGAAAACGTCATGTACTATACTTTTCAAAATATTTTTCATGAATTGAGTGAATGACTTTACCTGTGTGTAACAGGGAAAAAAGCATCACATCAGCATATATACATTCTGGATCAGCCGCAACAGCCGATTTTTTAATGTCTGTCTGACCGAATGTCAGATAGATAGATAAAGATATTGTTGCTGGCAGATCAAGTTTATTTTATGTTTTAAGAAATAAATTTAAAAAAAAATTAATATCATGCATAATTCAAAAGATACAGCCGTGCTCCGGTATTCACTTTTCTTTTTCGTTTTGAAAACGAAATATTTGTGCGTTTTCACTTTCACAAGATTTTTTCGAATTCCAAAACGAGTTTGTCTTGCCGAAATGAAAAGTAAATGACTTTTTCTACATCAAATCGGATCTTATTTGCAAAAGTAAAAAATACTTGACTCTTTGGTTTATTGTCGTCATTTTAAAACCGCCGCCAGAAGATCAATTAGGTATGTAATTATTTTTAAAACGTTTAATTTCTGACCCCACCTTAAATTTGGAAATAAAATTTTGCGTCGGGACAACAAGTTTCAGATTGGTGAGCGACCGATAAATGTGTCGGATTTATCGAGTTATAGACTAAGCTGCCATACATTTAGTGGAATGAAAAAGCAAACTAAAAAAGAAAAATTAATGAAACGGATGGCATTATTTCCACTGATTTTGTTTTAATGTAAGTTTCAATTCTTTATTTGCAAAAAAGATAATAGACAAATATATTTTTTTCAGAGGAAGCATAAATCATCTATGCAGGGTAAAATTACCCTTATGTGAGTTAGGCATTTTTCGCTTTGTTTACTTCTGGCCACAACACAAGTCAGCTGTTTCAATAGTAAGAAATGAAACGTTCCGATAGCAAAACGATGATCAAAAACTTGTGAAAACCGGAGCACCTAAAAACGAAAATCTCGGTTTTGGTACCAAAGCGAAAATGAAAGGTGAATATTGGAGAACGCCTGATAGTCTTAATTTTTGGTATTCACAATGATGACTAGATTATATACAAGATATTAAGACTTGAAATGGCATAAACTGTTTGCAGCCATTGGCTCTATAAAGTACATATATATAATATAGTCATCTGTGTTTCCGTGTGGGTTTCAAAGACAATAAGATTTATGTTATTATTGCCCAGAATAAGATTGTTTTATATTTTTAGCATTTTTGGAATCAATCATAACTGAATTCTTTATGATTTATGAAATCATAAAGAACTGATACAGCCTGTATTTTCGTATTTCAGTATTTTAATTTGGCATATGTTTTATTGAAAATGAGTATCTTACGGTCGAGTACAATCGACTGTATCCTTCCTACTGGTTTTTGATGAAAATGGCTAGATAGCTGCAACCACAGTTGAGCACACTTGACTTTGTTCATGTTATTGCTTCTAACGATTTAGCGACAGTCGGTACAACTAATAATTCAACCAGGGTTTATGTTTTGCCATTCTATGAACTTCCTGGTTTAACATAATTGAATAACAAGCAGGACCGTCAATTGTGGAAAATAAATAAAAATGGTTAGTAATCTTGAATGCATATTTGAAAACTAATTATTATAAAATTTATTTGCTAAGAAACCAAATAGCTAAATGGTACGGCAGTTGAATACAATTTAATTTCCTATTCCGATAGTCGAACCTAAAAGTATAAATCACTTACCTAATCTGTAACTTGAATGAATTACACTTCAAGTGAATATCCATTGGGATTGAGTCATCTTGTAATGGTTTGTTAGTATCACTCTCTTTGTCGAATGGAGACAACTCAAGCAGATCACTCAATCGATCATAAATTGTAATATCCATATCTATAGTACACTCATCAAGAATACATTCAATTTTATTGCTACTTCTGTTTGAATTCTGTTTAAAGAAGCATGAAGATGTATGGGATAGAACGAATTCAGGCCGAGTGTGATATCCTTCGAAACAATTCTGAAATTAAATATATTAATACCGATTATAATAATCCAATAAGAATATTATTATTCTTGGTATATTGTATTAAACTAAAACGTTAAGACACATGACTCATTCACAATAATTTAATCAAAGAACAGAAGCAGATTCCGCCAGCAAAAGTATTTGCAAAACAAGTAAGAAAGGTACCCGTTACCAAATTAATATCATATATTTACCAAAATAATATATCGCAAAAATACTAAAACATATATTAAAGGATATTTTCATTTAAAATATACCATAGAGTGCAAAATATACTAGATTGTCAGTCAAAGCAACTAAGATCCCACTGCAGTAGTTGTTTTCCCCATACAAAAGTTTTTCTTTAATATCTTAAACAATTTTAATCTGATCGCAACTTTCGGGAATGATAAAGACTGTAGATATTATTGCATATTTCTATTTAATTTTAACGAAATTTTCAGGAATCACATAGATAATTGTGTGTAAAATGATCAAATTTAAAATTATAATTTTGTTCCCTGTGGTGGCTCAAACTTTATCTGCGTGCAAGACTAACAGATGTAAAAAAAAAATGCTCATTTATTATTAGAAATATAGGATAAGCAGTCAAACGGATTGACCTTTGATACTGATCATGGACATATACATACATATGGGTAATTTTCTGACGGATGTCGAATGCGAACTAAACAAAAACATAACCTGAAATAATTATATCAAGTAAGAAAGTTACAGTCGAGTGTGCTCGAAGATGAGATACCCGCTACCAATTTTTAATAAAAGCAAAATATTGCGTGATTATTTTCAAAATATACCAAATATACTACAAAAATACTAAAAATATAACAAATGGTATATGTGGTATATCGATATAGTACCGCGTTCAAAATATACCATATATATACCAGATTGTCAGCCAAAGCAACTAAGAGCCCTAGTATGTAGTTTTGCCCATAAAAAAAGTATTTCTTTAATAACTTCGACAGGAATCTCAATTATATTGTCTATGCCACAATTCGCAAGCTCTAGCTCCAAAATTGCGCTTGTTATTCGATTTTGGCTGCTGTCGAAAATGATAGCTCTATCTCTTATAATCTCTGAGATCTAGGTGTTCATACGGCCAGACCGACATGGCTAGATCGTCTCGGTTGTTGACGCTGATCAAGAATTATATATTCTGCCTTCTTCTACCTGTTACATACATCTCCTGCCGACAAAACGTAATATTCTTAATTCAAACCAAATGAAATCACGGCTTTAAATTGTCTTTAAAAAACTATCTTCGGTGTCGCGTGCGAATGCCCACATTTTTGTAATTTTCTTGAAAACGAACAATTGCCCACAATCAATCTTAGCACCAATTATAGAGCCAACCAAGAGTTTCAAATTTTACAAAATTAAAATAATGTATTGGCACATCTATTTCACCACACTCGATTGTAGCTTTCTTACTTCTTTTTAAACAAAAGTTGGCCCCGTTGCAGTGGCGTGCCGCGGTGGTTGCGAGCATCTTATCTTATCCTATATGAGGTTTCGGTAACTTGGAACTAGCGAATTCAATTTGTTAAAATTAAATCAGATAATTTATTCAATTTTAAGAACAAAAATCTATTCCCCATACTTAAAATTGGGTCAAACTCGTTAACGAAACTCCATATTTTTTACTTAGCAGCGCCTTCTTATGAAACAAAAGTTATTTTAATATCGAACAAACTTATGTCATCAACGTTGATTTCAATACATAATCACAATACGATGGTTAGTAATCTGTTTTTCTCTTTCAACTTATTAACGATCATATCACGACTAATCTTTACCATTCCTACTACACCTTGCTTTACCCTATAAGAGTTCTTTGGTATTAATTATACCCGCTACCCATAGGGTAGAAGGGTATTATAACTTTGTGCCGGCAGGAAATGTATGTAACAGGTAGAAGGAGGCATCTCCGACCCTATAAAGTATATATATTCTTGATCAGCGTCAACAGCCGAGACGATATAGCCATGTCCGTCTGTCCGTCTGTGTGTCTGTCCGTCTGTCCGTATGAACACCTAGATCTATTTTTTCGACAGCATTTGTTATGTTTGCACGCAGATCAAGTTTGTTTCAAATTTTTGCCACGCCCACTTCCGCCCCCGCAAATCAAAAAAATCTAATAACAAGCGTAAATGCAAAGCTAGAGTTGCGAATTTTGGTATATAGTATAATTACTATTGTAGTTGTGATTCCTGAATGCGATCAGATAAAAATTGTGGAAGTTATTAAAGAAATACTTTTGTATGGGCAAATCGCCTACTTACTAGGGCTCTTAGTTGCTTTGGCCGACAATCTGGTACATTGTGCCGTCTATGGTATATTTTGAATGGTCTGCTGTATCGATTTACCAAACATACCATTTGGTATATTTTTAGTATTTTTCTTAGTATTTTCGATATATTTTGAAAATAATACCGCATTATTTTGCCCTTATTAAAAATGGGTAGCGGGTATCTTACAGTCGAGCACACTCGACTGTAACTTTCTTACTTGTTAAATTAGAATTAGGTTAATTAGGTTAATTATATACGTGGCTACTTTGTCACTACTTGTCACATACATATATAATTAACCTAATTCTAATTTATTTTAATACATTTTATGTTATTTTTCACATTTTCAATTTTATTCTATTCAAGCGCAAATAACAATGACACAAATTTAAAAACTAATAGATTTAGTAGTCCTGAGAACAGTTGCAGGTGGTATGCCAATACTTGAACAAACTAAACAACACTATGCCTTCAAAAAAAAAAAAAAAAAAAAACTACAGCTTGTGGCAGCAAATTTCTTTAAATTTATAAAAAAAAAAAAAGCTTGTAGTAACCGTATACACGGTTGCCAAATATTCTGAATCGGAAATTAAGATTCAAGCAAGCACAAGAAACTGTTTATAGTATATAAAAACCTTCAGACATTTTAATAAGGTAAATAATAGAAATAAAATTCTAATTCATTGGCATAATGCTTGGATAATCATATGTTAGATAACTTTTTTTTATATGAGTGCTAGCAAGTTGGAAAAGATTGTCTTAGCTTATTATATTTTCACTGCCCGTTAAAATTTTACAATCAAAGAGTCAAAAAATTAATATTACGAATATATTTATCACTAACCTTTTTTCTATCAAATAAAATGAGGGGATACTCTACATTGTCAACAATTTCATTGAAATCCACCATTGTAGCTGATAATGTTGTCTTTAATATTAACTCTTGACAAAATCTTTGCTGCTCTCCATTGGCCAATAACGAGGATATCATACAAAAAATATAGTTGTTGTTTGATATTGGAATTGAACTGTTTATTAAATTATCCATTTTACGTGTACTCGGAAAAAAGTTATCAGCGATTTTTGAATATTTTATTAAACTCTCATCTGTAAATATGTAATTCGGAGCAATATTGCATGCAGAACTTTCCAATAGAATTTCATTATGTAAAATTATTCCAACAATTTTGAATATTTGAATTTTAAATTTCAAAATTTCTCCTGAAATTTCGTTGCTTCCGACGTTTATTTGAGTATTACTAAACGTAGTTGCCATACTATTTGTGGATGTGGTTGATATAATCGATTCACAATTTTTAGTTCTTTCAAAATCGTTAAGTAATTTCGACTTTTGTGCATAGTCCCAATCAACATCTTTGTCAATAATGTCAGCCGTTCTCATGGGATAGGATATATTACAATTTTCCGGTTTAATGTCTTCATACGGTTTTAATATTTTATTTTTATCTTGTGGATTTTCTTTATTAAATGCCTTTGAAATACGAGTAAGGAGTTTGATTTGACGTGGCGTAAGCATCGTATAAATGTGGTCAATTACTATTTCCAAGTTCACTTTCGGCCCAACTATATTTTCAGTTTGTTTAATGCTAATTTTAAAGTTTTGGTCTCCTATAAATTCAACAATTTTAGATAGTCGTCCAATTTCCATTGGTTGTATTTCTCTGTTATTTATTTCAGTAGTCCATATAGTTAACTCAGTTGTCACTAAGTGATGTTTAGCAATCATTGGTAATGTATTAAGAAAGGGAGGTTGCTCATCAGTTTTATTCGTTCTGCCTGGTTCTTTACATTGAGTTGTATTCTTCTCATAACCAGTTTGGTTTTTATACTCTACATGATTTGCTTTAAACACAACGACAAGTTTCTTGGAAGATTTCGGCAGCTTATACTCAATATTCAGCGTAGTATTGCTTAATTTGGCGTGTATGCGATTAAGAACTAGAAATAAAAATTAAATAATTAGGGTATGTGATATGTAATACAGTGCAAGCTTATTTTATGCATAAAAATATACAATTGCGTGTGCCTGTCTATCCGTACGAAACACTGCATTGCAGAGACTATATAAAATGGAACATTAATTCTTTTTCGTCAGCACTTGTAATGTTTCATATCGACAATTTTTATTTGATCGCAACCAAATTATTGTGGTTCGATAAATTTTATCTAAAACAATAACAACGAAAGCTCTTGAAAAATTCATAACTAACTAGTTTCTGAGATCCAGTGTTTCATACGAACGGACGGACAGAATACACGTTATAGGATCGGGATTCCTCCTTCTAGGTGCTACTATAGTGGACAAAAAGTAAGGTGTTTATTCTACTTATTAAATTTCGTTCCATTCTAAGGAATCACCTCCCGATTTTATTATTTTTTTTGCACAGTATATATACATTTCCTGTATCCTAGAGCGGCTATAAAAACCAAAAACCCTCTGATCCATGGTCGAGTGAAAAGTTCAAATGCTAATGTGAACATTATAATTGAGATTATTGAAAAAGATAATGCACAATTGATTCATTCAATAAAGGAAAATAATATGGAAGCAAAAGCCCAAAGTAAAACTATAGAAAACTAGAAAGTATCTTAACAAGATACATGTATTAGCTAAAAAGTAGACCACCATCACGCGTCATTTATTTTATGATTGTTATACGATATTTTTACACCCGCTACCCAAAGGGTAGAAGGCATCGCAACCCCATAAAGAATACATATTCCTGAGCAGCATCAACAGCCGAGACGATATAACCATGTCCTTCTGTCCGACCGTCCGTATGAGAATCAAGATCTCAGAGACTATAAGAGAGAATTTTGGTACATGCAATAAAAACTGATTCCCGAAAATGTGGTTGCGATCAGACAAAAATTGTCGAAGTTATTAAAGAAATATTTTTGTAGAGGAAAATTCGCGCACTTACTATGGTTCTTATTTTTTTTTTTTGGCTGATAGTCTAGTATATTTTGCACTGTATAGTATATTTTGAATGTAGCACTATACAAATATACCAAAAATACATTTTGCTATGTGTCGGCATATTACGGTATATTATTTCAGTTTTTTTTTTTTTGAGTAACCTGTTTTGTTTTATTTCAAAATGGGTAGCGGGTATCTCAGAGTTGAGTCAATTCGACTGTAGCATTGATTTCTTTAAATTTTAAAGATTTTAAAGATAGGAAAATTTAATTTGATATGGTGAGAGCCATGAAAGGTCATGTTCGAGAAAGTTAGTAAAATTGCTAAAAACTTTTAAAATTTTAGGGTTTCTGAAGCATCTGAAATAATTAAACCAAAATTTGCACCAACATTTTCCCCTCATCCTGTAAACTTACCATTATCAATTGTTTCAGCAAATTTTTCTAGTCCAACTAGTGTGTTGCTGTGGTTTAAAAACGGTATGTCTTCATCAATTTGCTTCATACATTCTTCTGCCATTTGCATAGAGCTGCTTACAGATGACCACATCGATTCTAGCATGGTTGTGGCACTTTGAGACCGGGTTACTGGCCTCACAGTTATAGTCATATCTGAGATGTTTAGAGAGCTGTCATTTGTCATCAAAGCATTCCATGGTACCATTACGGTCAAACATCCAATGTGTCCAGAAATAACTTCAAAAGCCCAACCCTGCTCTTCAAATAATTCATTTATAGCCTGAAAAAAGTTTAAAGCAAGTTTATTTAATTACAATAGAAGCATATTAGTGTCATAACATAGACGTACATACGTTTACTTGAATTAAAATTAATTTAAAATGTATTATTTTTTTAATGATTGAAAAGAAGTTGATTTGCTAAAATAGTTATACGAATTTAAGGAATCACAAAATTGTGTTTTTTTTTAAAACATTTTCTTAAATTAACGCCAAATAAGGTGTATTTCTATTGGGTACTTTTGAATTTTGTATAAATATATTATTTTCGAACTTAAATTTGTAGATGGTTTTAATTTTTGATTATTAGAAAAAAATCAGTATAAAATAACTTCATATATATATATGTATATGTATATACATATATATATATATATTCTTTATCAGCACCAACAGCCGATATAGCCATGTTCGTATGACACGCATGGGAAGTTTGTTTTCGATTTTCGCCGATTTCCGACTCTGCAAACTGAAACGAGTAAGAAAGATACAGTCGAGTGTGCTCGACTGTGAGATACCCGCTACCCATTTTGAATAAAAACAAAATATTGCGGTATTTTATTCAAATTATACTAAAATACAAATATACTAAAAATATACAAAACGGTATATTTGTTATATCGATATAGTATCACATTCAAAATATACCATATACGGCACAATATACCTGATTGTAGGCCAAAGCAACTAAGACCCCTAGTAAGTAGGCGGTTTTGCCTATACAATCAAATTTTCAGAAATCATAAATACTATAGTTGTTATTGTATACACCAAAATTTCGAAAAAAAAATATAGCTCTAGCTCTTGTAGTCTCTGAGATCTAGGTGTTCATACGGACAGACACACAGACAGACAGACGGACATGGCTAGATCGTCTCGGCTATTGATGCTGATCAAGAATATATATACTTTATAGGGTCGGAGATGCCTCCTTCCACCTGTTACATACATTTCCTGCCGGCACAAAGTTATGATATGATTCTACCCTATGGGTATAAAAATCGTATAGCAAGCGCAGTTTTGAAGCTGGAGTTGCAACTTTTGGTATTTATGATTCTTGAATTTTATCACTAAACATTGCAATACAATTTAAAAGCATATGTATTGCAATGCCAAGTTTCACCGTTATGTTTTCAAATTGTCAGAAATATCGAGCATCTGTGTATCTTTCTTCACTAGTGCAGTTGCCAGTGTTCCTTCGCGTTATTTTTGCAATTCACAGTATGCATTATTATATGTGCATATTTAGTTAATAACATTAATAATTTTTAATGATGCCTTTTTAAATTTGTCATTTTATTTTATAACTTCTTATATTTTTTTCAACTTGTTGTTTATGCTCTTATTTAATTTTAAACGTTACAAAAGATATTCCACGCAGACCATGTTTATTTTAGATTTTCGACACGCTCCACATCAACACCGACAAATTGAAAAAACGAATAGCAAAGGAAGAATGATTTTTGGTACATAACCACTAACCATATAAATAATATATAGATGCTTCAACTCTTAAATAGAAACGTAGATATCATTCGCAACAGCATTATTGCAACCCTGGAAGAGACTAGCGCTGCGATTAGAACCCCAGAGCCTCTTTGGCTCTTTTATAAGTTCGGACGCAGCGTACTCCACATCAGTGTTGCCAGTTTAGCTTATTATAAGCTAGTTTTAGCATATTTGAATATGGAAAAGATTGTAAAATATGTATCTATCTTATAGCTTGAAGTATAGCTTATTTTAAAAATCATCTATCATATTCTAGTTTTAAATATATTTGCGACGTAAACAGTTTGTGCCAAATGCCAAAAGAGATATAACAAATTTTTCGCGTCATCAAAGAAGCATATGTTAGCAAGGGTCTTTAATAAGACATTTAATAAGATTTTCGTTCATACAAACAAAAAACTATTATAAATCTATCACCTTTGAATTGGTGTTTTTATACCCGCTACCCATAGGGTAGAAGGGTATTATAACTTTGTGCCGGCAGGAAATGTATGTAACAGGTAGAACGAGGCATATCCGACCCTATAAAGTATATATATTCTTGATCAGCGTCAACAGCCGAGACGATCTAGCCATGTCCGTCTGTCCGTCCGTCCGTCCGTATGAAACACTGCATCTCAGAGACTATAGGAGATAGAGCTATTTTTTCGACAGCATTTGTTATGTTTGCACGCAGATCAAGTTTGTTTCAAATGTTTGCCACGCCCACTTCCGCCCTCGCAAATAAAAAAATCGAATAACAAGCGTAATTTTAATGCTAGAGTTGGGAACTTTGGTATATAATAATAATTACTATAGTAGTTATGATTGCTGAAAATTTGGTTGCGATCAGATAAAAATTGTCGAAGTTATTAAAGAAATGGGCAAAAACGCCCACTCACTAGAGGTCTTAGTTGCTTTGGCTGACAATCTGGTATATTGTGCCGTCTATGGAATATTTTGAATGCGGTACTATATCGATATATCAAACATACCACTTGGTATATTTTTTTTAGTATTTTTGCAGTATATTCGGAATATTTTGAGAAAAATATCGCAAAATATATTTCTTTAATTCAAAATGGGTAGCGGGTATCTCACAGTTGAGTACACTCGACTGTAGCTTTCTTACTTGTTTTTCTTTTGGAAACTGTCGTAATGGAAATTTAAAGACCTAATCATAAATATAGCCCCCAATGATTTTTGCGACCCACTCAAAAACATGGCTGTAGCTTATTTTTTTAACATTTTTCTTTTTTTAATTTTACTTATTCTAGGTTATTTTTTTCAAAAATCTGGCTTATACGGGTGCTCAAAACCTGGCAACACTGCTCGTGTCTTAGATGTTTGCAATTAAATGGCGCCTCTATGGACTGCATTGCATTGACAAAGCAAAACACAAAAACAATGTCGGGAACTAACAAACATATGTAACTTTTAAAGGCTTTATCGTCACTTCGCTAGTCCAAATGTTTCTGTTGTTGAGTTTCCAAAAACCTTGATCCGAACGTTTTTTAAAACTGCAAACTACTGTGATCAGTAATGAAAAGTGGAATCCTAATTTATGTTAAGTGCAGCAAATTGAAATAAACAAAATGCTTGAGTCTATACATTTGTGTATTTTATTGAAATACATGTGTACAAAGGCACGCAAATTTAGATGTGTTCTCATATGTGCATTCTTTAACAGAGTCTGTATGGGAATTTCTGAATTTTTAATTATAGTTAATAATAATAGTTAATAGTTTTATTCTAAAGCAAATAGAAAAATACATAAACCTATGTGCGAACATATACATATATGTAAACTTTAAACGTTGAACTAAATTATCGACAGTGAAATAGATCATACAATTATTTATCATTGGCAATTAATAGGTAAGGCGCAATAAATATACTTGTATGTACATACATACAATTCATACATATGATTGTTTAAATTCAAGTATGATACTTTGATCGTATTAAACATATTTGACCTATAAACAGCTTTACATCAGGTATGAATAAAAAAACCTAATTAAAGCATTGCTTTGTTGGTAAATAATCAATTTTCAAGCAGAACTTACATTTACTTTTAGTGAAATATTTTCAACAACAGCTTTTCCATTGTAAAGATCCACTTTTAACTGTTCTAAATTTAGATTATTTTCGAAAAACTGTCCCAAATACCTTTGTAAGAGGTATCTGCACGTCTTAGTTTTCAATCCATCCCATAGATTAAACCAAGACATTTTAATTAATTAAAATATTTTTTGATGAATCAATCTTTTAGCTTATCCTTTGTTATTGTTTTCATTGATTTAGTTATGACAGATTTTATATCGATAAATCACCACAACAATCTATACACAAATACGATATATCGCATAGAGATTGCAGTCTAATAGCCTATTTCCACTGCACTCAGTTTTCTTAGGTTTTTCAAAGTTTTGGGTTCCCATTGGCACGAACCGAAAAATATGGGCAACGGTAAAATTCTCAATATGGCCGCTCAGAAATGCCAGCTGTTTAAATGTAAACACGAGTTGGCGAACAATTCAAAAAACAACAAGCGCATTTCTAAAATGGAAAAATTTCTTAAATTACAAGGTTTATATGCGGATTTTAACGAAGTGGAGGAAGTACAGGTCATTGCCAATAGTAACGAAATAGCCATTAGTTTGGGCCTATGTAAGTAGAATTGCTGGCAGCAATGTAATATTTACATAAATACATTTACTTTTTAGCAACGGCATGGGTGTTTTTGGGAGCGCGATATTTCTGGAAACAGCGAATTTTTTGTTGAAGATAACTTTCAAATTATTAGGGAGGAGTTTGGCATCCTTGTGGAGCGCCTTCGTGGGTTGCCCAAAAGACACTACATTTCTCCTCCCATAGCTCGAACAACAAAGCCTCGTGGATGCCACTCCACGATATTGACGGCTTGCGAGTTTTGGGCTGATAAAAAAAAAAAATTTGCTTTAAAAAGCAAAATAAAATTTTTATTTTTCTAATTTCACACCTTGGTGCACTTAAGTGTCAGCTGTTTGTTTAGTGGTGAGCTTTTTTTCGTTGTCATATCTAACTAAATATAAAAAACCCCCTTAAACAGTTTTTCAAATAATGTGAGTTGGGTGGAAGCGTTTGCATCAGAGAATCCCACTATTCAAGTACATGCGCTTGGTCCACTTAGGGTAATATAAGGGATGATATAAATTTTATTCTGGAAACGTAATTCTTGTAAAAATATACAAAAACAAAAATTAATAAAATTTATTATTAGCTTTACAAAAACTAATTATTTTTCGTTTTAGAAATTTAGCCTTTTATTCCATTTTAGACATAAAGCACGGGTTTTAGATAACATAATCACTATACATATATCTTCGCAACTTCATATGAAAAGAACGCATGTTAACATTTTTCACGACAGCATTTCTTTGTTACAGTCCTTGCTCAAGATAAATAAGGTGCCAATACTCCGATACTGGAATGTACATGGATCTCAAGTCAGTTATTCCACAAACGAAAAAAATGTATCTACAGATGCAAAAATGTGAATAACAAAAATAATATTAAAAGAAATTGTTTTTTCTTTGAAGAGTAAACAATTAAAGCTATGGATACGCAGGACTGTCCGTAAAATTTAGAAACAACCACAAAGTTGCAACAAAATGTGGTTGGGATATTTACATATGTACATACATATGTAGCCAAAGAAATAGGTGAAGAAGGTGTCATCTTTTTCTTTTAAATTAAGTGCATCCATTTAGCTAATTTTAGTCGTTCCACTTATATTTTTTAATATTATTAATCTTTAATTTCTTTGCCGGTAAGGCAAATACTTTCAAAATTATTAAGTGACAGCATAATATATAAGAATATATACTATATAAGAAATGGAGTCTTGACGTGGATTCTAGTAATGTGTATATGTATATGGCTATGTATACACTTCACAAAGTTGTTAATGGAAACATTAGGCAGACGGTTTGACTTTTCTGATATGTTTAATGATTCGGGCCAGTGTAACCAATATTTTGTATTCTTTTGACAAACTAAATTATAAAAAAGCTGTTTGACTTAAAATTTACATTTTGAAGTTTAAACATGAACAAAATATTTTGAGGCATTTATTAAACAAATAAAAATGATTATTTTATAAAAAAAAGTATTTAAAAACAAAAAATATAGAATGTTATCGAAAAAACATACCGATATTTGTATAGTGGCGTCTTATCGATAAGTATGCCTAGATATTATTCCAGACCAAATTTACAAAACTAGTCGAATAAAACGAGAGTGCGGGAAATGGCAGGATTACTATTAAAATACATTCAGAGATTATGTTGGAAGCCATCCCTTCGTGTGGGCAATTTTGCAAATTTAGGTGGATTATCATCGAATTTATTAATTTCTCGAAGTACAAGTTTCTTTAATAAATGTGAGTATCAAATAAATTATGTAAGTCTAATGTGGTTGCTGTTTTGATGTGACAAGTACCATAGCGTAATAGTTATGTTAGTTAAATTACTTTTGCAATAGGTCAAATCAAACTGTATCACAGAGAAAATTGTCCATTACTGTAATCCAGTTTGGAGAAACGGCGAACTCAGGAGCTGCAGGCCCTGTTCATAATATATAAGGAGGTGAATGAATCAATCCTTAAACAGGCCAGCTAAAAGCGATGTCTATAAAAATAAATATTATGGAAATAATTCATGGGAATTGCCATCAAGGCAATTACTGTCTCAGTGACCTCTGACATGTTGACTCGTTGATAAATATAACAAAAAATATTTGCGAGAAATGTTTGCACTAGTTGGTGGGCAAATTAATTTCAGGTTTGACAACATGTTCTCCATCAAATTCTCTCGTGGCCTGCTTTATCCGCTGAATAGAAATTTATCTCGAAAACCTCGGATATCTGACTGATGTTGAAAAATGTTCGAGAACCTACAACGAATTGAACGAATTTTTTATTTCACAGAACCTAAACCATTAAGCCATTTGTTTTTATTTTTCTAATTTTATTAACATTTTTATTCTATATACTCTACTGATTTCTTATCTTCTTTATAGTGCCTGCTGAAGATATATGGCGCGGGGTAACAGCTGTTAGTAATGCTGGTAAAAAGAGAGGACGTGGAAAAGGCACAGGAAAAAAAATAGCAAAGGACCTTAATAAAGGGCAAGCTATTGGCATTGGAAAAAAGACGTGTATTTGGCCGGGCTTGAACGCTCCAATCATTAGAGGCAACGAACTTATACATCAACAAAAACATTCTGAAAACATTGATAGAGAGAAAAACATACAAAAAATTCGTGATTCTATGGGAAATTTCAAACAAATGAAAATAAATCCAATAGACCGCGGATGGTCTGGAACCAAAATGCCTGGTCGTAGTATTGGACCTCCCGACACTGTAGGGGAGGAGGAATTCACTTCATTCGATACATTTGTGCTTGAGAATAAAATAGTTTTTATAATGAAAGGAAACATGGGAAGAAAACGAAGATACTCGGTATTGTCGGTGACTGGAAATAAAAATGGCTTGGCTGGCTTTGCTTTAGCTAAAGGTCCAGAAGTTCGAACCGCTCTTCGAAAATCTAAAAATCGGGCTGGGCAAAAGTTGATGAGCATTAACCTTTATGAAAATAGAACCATAAATCACGACTTTTATACCGGGTTTGGAAAAACAAAAATATTTGTTTCAAAAAAACCTGATGGATATGGATTGGTATGTCATCGCGCTCTACAAACTATATGCAAGGCAATAGGGATACGAGATTTACATGCAAAAATTGAAGGCTCAACAAATCTCCAACATATTGTAAAAGCGTTCTTTATTGGACTTATGCGCCAAAAAACGTACCAGGATATTGCAAATGAATCATGTTTACATATTGTTGAAAGTCAAATGGCTAGAAATGGATATACAGAAATAAAAGCCAGTCCTCACATGGACCCTAAGAATGCAGATAACGACCGGATAATTGATCTTATGCAATTCACTTTAGGAAATAAAATAGTGTTACGAAAAAAATCAGTTCCTCCATTTTATGCTCAATCAATGGGATATGCTAAACATGAAATCAAAAAAGAGCGATTTCGAAATCAAGCTAACGTACGATTACACAAACTTGTTAATAACTATACTTAGTACCAGTATTTGTTTATATTTTTAAATCTGATCGCTTGTATAATATACTTTTAAAACATATTTTCTTTATTTTTCTTAAATATCTGAAAACACACTACATCTGAATATGTATTTATATTCATTTGGAATGGAATATGACACCAGAAAGTTTGTATAACAATATAGTGCACTACATCGAAATTCGTCGAGCACACTCGACTGTAACTTTCTTACTTGTTTCAAATGTATTCAATTTACTTTTATTAATTCCGACATAAAGATTATTAACTGATTTATTTTATGATATATTTGATGGAAATAATAATTTTTTCAAAATGAAATAGGGCTCCCTGAGTCTATAAGGCATTCTGCTGTGATAAGCAAATTAAGTTGGCTTGAAAAATAAATATTAAAGTGTCTTACATAACTCTTGTCGAAACCTGTACTTTTGTTGTGTACACCAACACTCTTCTGCATCTTGCATTCTGCTTTAGAATGGCCCATCTCTCCGCAAGCATAGCATGATCCAAGCTTCCTTTTTGGCTTTCGCCATTTCTTGGCAAAATGACCCCTGGAGTTGCAATTGTGGCATCGCTTGTCGTTGCTCTCCGCCGTCGTCTTAGTGCCTCCTATTGCATCGTATTTCGGAAGGCATATGTTTGCAAAAGCTTGTAGCATCTGCTTAATGGATTGTGATATAACGATCTTCTACTCGAAGTACATCGCAAAACGCTTATTTTGTTGCCGTTGTCGTTGTTCAAATTTTTGTTGGAGTTCTGCCTTCGAAGCTCTATTGCCGAATGCTATAACCAATTGATCCCAAAGCGTTTGAATAGGTTCACGCAAGCGAGTTGAATTTGCATGAAGACAGTGCTGAAGTTATTGGCTAAACTTACTTCGTCAAACATCTCGGGTGAAATATCAAGCAACCGTGTTATTAATTCCACATTGCTGCCTGTCGTGGGCAAGCGTAGCGCTGTTAGCCAATTCTTTAAATATACGAAGGTAGTCCGCTAAGTACTTAGCCTCCAGACGAAATATGAAAATTTTTCAACATAATCTCCTTTTAGCACGATACACTGGACCGATGCTCCAACTTCTTTAACCCGTCTGAAAAATACGTTTTCTCGGGGTCTGTAAAATAGTCCTCTGTGGCGGCGACGACCTCCTCATTCGACGCAAATTTCTGTCTAGCGAGTGACTTTTTCAAGTTTGGAAACAAAAAGAAGTCACACGGGGCTAAATCTGGAGAATATGGTGGATGGGGTAGCAGTTCGTGGCCCAATTCGACCAATTTGGCCACCGCTCTGAAGTGGTCTCACGGTTGCGTTTGTTGTCCGGAGAGAGCAAACGCGGCACCTATGGCGCCGATAGCTTTCTCACGCCCAAAATTTCATGTAGGATATAATCCTCGCGGTCTTTTGAGATGCCTACTGTCTCAGCTATCTCGCGCATCTTCAATCGGCGGTCTGCCAATACGTGATCGTGGATTTTTGTCTGGTTATTCTCCGTGGTAGCCGTTTATAGGGACAACTGGGGATGGCTCATCAAAAACCGACGTGCGACCACGTTGAAACTCGTTATACCAATTTTTGACGGTCACCATCGAAGAAGTATCACCGTACACAGCATCGAAGCGCTCTTTGATTTCGCTGCGCGATTTCCCTTCCAAACAAGAATCGAATCACAGACCGATATTGCTCCTTCTTCATTTTTCTAGAATCCGCGGACACGTTCGATTCCACACGTAGTCAAAATAAAAGTAAGAGTTCGATTCGGCTGAAATGTTGACAGTAGCCGTCTACGAGAATTTTCAACACGATAGTAAACTTCTCTTGCGGTAGTGATGCCATCGGGTGGTGAGGCTAAGTACTTATCGGCCTGCCCTCCTAATATAATATTAGAAATATAATGCACACCAACAACGCACAGTGGATTCGCTTGTATGAAAGAGCAGCCAAAAATACTAATAATGGCCATAGAGTGCTGAAATTTATAACAAATATATAGTAAATCTGTCTAAACATATAACAACAAAAATTGGACATATCGAACGGCTAAATCCTATAGCTCCCATAAGATCAATCGGTACAAAATTAAAAAAAAACATATTTGTTTAATGTAATTTATTAAGATTTTATTATTTATATACATAAAAGTAATATATTAAGAAAGAATGGAAGATATTTTTTTATATTTATACATATTATCAAAAAAAATTTTCTGCGTTGGTTTCATTACCTGCGCACCCCATATTAAAACAAGTAAGAAAGCTACCGTCGAGTGTACTCGACTGTGAGATACCCGCTACCCATTTTGAATAAAATAAATATATTTTGCGGTATTTTTATTAAAATATGCCGAATCTACTGCAAAAATACTAAAAATATACCAAATGGTATATGTGGTATATCGATATAGTACCGCATTCAAAATATACCATAGACGGCACAATATACCAGATTGTCAGCCAAAGCAACTAAGACCCCTAGTAATTAGGCGTTTTTGCCCATACAAAAGTATTTCTTTAATAACTTCGACAATATTTATCTGATCGCAACTAAACCAGGAATCATAACTACTATTGTCATTATTGTATATACCAAAATTCGCACGTCTAGCTTTAATATTACTCTTGTTATTATTGATTTGCAGGAGCGGGAGTGGGCGTGGAAAAAAATTGAAACAAACTTGATCTGCGTGCAAACATAACAAAAGCTGTCGAAAAAAATTATAGCTCTATCTCTTGTAGTCTATGAGATCTAGGTGTTCATACGGATAGACACACAGACGGACATGGCTAGATCGTCTTGGCTATTGACGCTGATCAAGAATATATATTACCTGTTACATACATTTCCTGCCGGCACAAAGTTATAAGTTTTAGGGTCAAGCTGCAGGAAACTTATTAAAGGTTTTCAAATTCGCGGGGGTCTGTCTGTCCGTCAGGATGAGGTGCAGGGTGGCATCGGTCATGCTTTCTACCTCAATGGACTGTCCTTGTGGGTCGGATGGCGTTTTTTGGTAGGTACTCGCTCCCTAAGCCCCACGCCATCTTACCGTTGTGCTTGTACAGCAGAACCTCGGCCTCCTTATTGATCTGAATGATCACAAGCTGCCACTGTTGGGTAAAGGTTCATCAACTATCTGCACAGTGTTGCCAACTTAGCTATTTACTATCCAGATTTGGCATGAGCCTGTTATTTTTGCTATTTCACAAATATTATTTAATATTTAATGCTCTAACATTATTCGAAAATCGTATATTGGCAATAGAGACCTGGTGTGTAGCTCTCGATTCAAACACACCACGTCTTCCGCCCAGCGTGACTGAATTTTGTATTTTAAATACTAAGAAAACCTTTGTAGTATTTGGGTATTTTCCCAACATCGTTTTGCAATCGCCATGCTACCATCTCTACTAATCGTTTGCGAAAAAAAAACTCAAATGTATAAACAATAAATTTACGATGCTTGGTTGAAGGATCTCCAATTTAAACACTGCATTAAAAAAGATTTGACAAACTTGCATCGATCTGGAAAATGTTGTTTTGAGTATGACGTCCCAAATAAGTATCTGAGTTGGTACAATAGGAAAGTAGTTAAGTTTCGAGTTAAGTTGCCTTCCCGGCTATAAATGACCACCAAGATTATTATGATTTCTCCAAAGAAGTGGCCAAAATTTTAGCTTTTGGTGTCACAGCTGCATCTATGCTGTTTAATGGTTCAGCGGCACGAAACGCTAGCTATACTATGGTTTACAACGAATTTAAAGATATCTTCGACACTATAGCCTATTTAACTCCTACGTGTTTTACCACTCGTAAATTATCACTATACATGGATTTTCTCAAAAGTACTTCGTCAAACAAAGAACCTATCAATAATAAGGTCACTCTTAAAAGAAAAACTCGACCTCCTCAAAAAAAGAAGATTTGAAATCTTCTACTCTGAAAAAGAAAGCTACCAAAGCATCATACATATTGAACTCCACCACAAGTCCACTCACTGCAATATAGAAGGAAATGACCTAGTTGAGCAGCCGCGGGAAATGCCAAGCTGGAAGGCACACTCATTCAAACGACGTACACCTTGAATGCTTTTACACATCTATACAATCACATTTGACTAGACTGGGAAAGGGAATACATCTTTTTGCTAGCCTTTGTCTCTAGCTACTGCCGAGTTTTTCCATCCGCTGCCATCAGATCCGGTTGAGATCTAACCGCCGCAACAAAAGTCGGCTAGAAATCAACCAAATTAACAGAATACTCGGCGGACACTGATTTAACAAATATCTTTACACAAGATGCGAAAACATATTGATACAATCGGGGGCTGTAACACAAAGAAGACATCTCGCATATAATTTTAAATTGCCACAAATACTGGGCAATCCGCAGAAACTTCCCAATTCTGCTTAAGTTATACGATATATATCGGTTCTTCGCTCACGAGCCGAAAGAGAACTACAATCCGATAACGCGATTCATTCGAACTTCTAATATTGACTATGTTACGGACTGTCTGTCCTCCCCGGGGCAGGGTCTGATCTGTTCATTTTGGGGTTGATGGGCGTGTGTCACTCTTACGTATGTAGTAGAGAGTTTGCAACGTTTTATCGTAGCCTGGTGGCAACTACGAATAAATCCTGTGATAGAATTGTGATATTAGGTTAGCATTGTTGTATGTATAAGTAGTTTCTCTTTGTTGTTTAGGTTTACTATTTGTTCCGTCTCATTTTGAGTAGCACAGGATGTGAAAATGCCTGATGCTCTGTTATCAGCATAGGCGATAGGTGACCCAGATCGATACAGGATCGATTCTGCGCCGCACCTTCCACACAGCGGACACCAATCGTGCTCAAAAGCAAGACGGAATCAAAATAGATTTCAGGTAGAGCTCCGTGGATGCCACCCATCACGAGAGTGATGGATAGAGCATCTGATCAGTGCTTAAGTGTTTGTCCATAGTTTGAATTGTTCGCAGTAAAGCGTTGGTTAGGTCGTAGTGTTAAGTTTTTCTCTCCCTTCCGTGTCTTAATGTAAAAGAAAAAAAATTGTTGTTGTCGTTAGTTGTTTGAGTTTTATTTATTAGGGTACGTATTTATTTATGGTATTTATTTATTTATTATAGGAGTTTTTATACCCGCTACCCATAGGGTAGAAGCGTATTATAACTTTGTGCAGGAAATGTATGTAACAGGTAGAAGGAGGCATCTCCGACCCTATAAAGTATATATATTCTTGATCAGCGTCAACAGCCGAGACGATCTAGCCATGTAACAAAGGTATTTGTGATTCCTGAAAATTTGGTTGCTGTCAGATAAAAATTGTTTAATTTATTAAAGAAATAGTTTTGTATGGGCAAAAACGCCTGCTATGTATGTATTGTATGTATGCGTATACGTATAAACATGCTCGTCTATATTAGTATCTATATGCATAGAGGGTTCATAAGAAATGCGATAGCTCTGGTGGTAGAGTGCAAGCTGAACATGTTTTGGTGGTCGGGCTCGACCCCGCTCGGGGTACAATTTTTTTTGTTTTTTAATTGAAGGTGTGAATGACTTAGGGGTTCTGCTTGATGCAAAACTAAAATTCGATAAACATATTCTGTCTGCTGTAAATAGGGCCATGAGTGTTCTGGGATTTATAAAACGCTGGTCGAAAGAGTTCAATGATCCCTTCATCACTAAGACTTTATACGTCTCACTGGTTCGTCCTATCCTTGAGTACGGATCTCTTGTCTGGAATCCCCAGTATAGGGTTTATCAAGATAGGATTGAATCGGTGCAGAAACAATTCTTATTATTTGCTCTTCGTAGTTTAAATTGGAATCCTAATATTAGATTACCACCATATCGCAGTAGACTTTTATTACTAAACCCTCCTTCTCTTTCTGACCGCAGAACTATGCAAGGTGCTGTATTTATACAGAGACTAATTAATGGTGAAATAGACTCTTTGGAGCTGTTAAGTCAAATTAGTTTTGCAGTTCCTGTCAGGATCACTAGGAATTTTCTTCCACTTCTCATTTCACGTAGATCTACTAACTTTGCTTGCCATAATCCCTTCCGTATTCTGTGTGTGTGAATAATCTCAATAACGTAGTTTGCTCTAGTAAATCTATTCCTTTGCTTAAAACCTTATTATTAGCTTATTTATCGAGTATATAATTGTTATTTATCCTATTATACATTTATTCTAACATATTTTTAATCTAATTTAATTAGCTGTCCAGCGTCTTTTAATATTTATTCGCGGTTTTCGTTTAATGCATGCTGTTCACAAATTTATTTTGTTTTGTCCGCGCGTCAACAAGCCCGTGCTTGGTATCGCTGGGCCACTAGATGGTACTGCCGTTAGTACGTCAACGTCCAAAATAAAAAATAAAAAAAACCACCCGGTCGGTGGTGTTCGAGTTCAAATCCCAATCGAGAATACATGCATATATTTTATATATGCCATACCAAGAATGTATCGAAGTGGAGCGATACATGAGTCGTCGAGGGCGCTCATCACAAGGACAACAAACCAGGTATCCACACGGAGTCCAACAGGTAGTCTACGAGGTTGAAGTCCCACGTCTGCGCAACAAGGGTCCATGCAAAAAAGTGGAGGAGACAACAAAAACAATTAGAAGATCTGCAAGGAAGATCGTTAGGAGTCTTTCACTGAAAGGATATATGGTTATAGTGAGCTTGACTTACCTTCAGAGGAAGTGTTGTAGTGTTGGTGATCCGTCGCTCTTTACCTGTTTGAGTTTGAGTCGTGAGTGTGGGCGCTGCGATAGATGCCGACTGGTTTTTTTTTAACTTGGTATCGCATATTGCGGAGCCAAAAATAACGTCAAACAAGTAAGAAAGCTACAGTCGAGTGTGCTCGACTGTGAGATACCCGCTACCCATTTTGAATAAGAGCAAAATATAACGGTAATAATATAAAAATATTAAAAATAAATATGCATGTATTCTCGATTGGGATTTGAACTCCAGCACCACCGACCGGGTGGTAAAAAAAAAGTTTATACCTCGAGTGAGCTCGAACCCGAGCACCACAACAAGCTCAGAGTGCACTTTACCACCTGAGCTATCGCATTGCTTATGAACCCCCTATGCATACAGACACTAATATAGACGAGCATGTATATGCGTATACGCATACATACAATACATACATAGCAGGCGGCCCATACAAAAGTATTTCTTTAATAAAATCCACAATTTTTATTTATAATTGTTGTAAATAGGATTAAAAAAAACTTTAAGTTTATACCCCGAGCTGGCTCGAACCCGAGCACCACAACATGCTCGGCTTGCACTCTACCACGTGAGCTATCGCATTGCTTAAGAACCCTCTCTGCATACAGATACAAATATAGAGGCGAGCATGAATATACTTATACGCATACATACAACTCATACATAACATAACATACATAACCCATACAAAACTTTTTCTTTAATAACTTACACAATTTTTATCTGATCGCAACCAAATCAGGAATCACAAACACCATTGTTATTGTATATGTATACCAATATTCGCACGTCTAGCTTTAATATAACTCTTGTTACTATTGATTTGCAGGAGCGGGAGTGGGCGTGGCAAAAATTTGAAACAAACTTGATCTGCGTGCAAACATAACAAATACTGTTGATAAAAAAATTATAGCTCTATCTCTTATAGTCTCTGAGATCTAGGTGTTCATACGGACAGACGGACATGGCTAGATCGTCTCGGCTGTTGACGCTGATCAAGAATATATATACTTTATAAGGTCGGAGATGCCTCCTTCTACCTGTTACATACATTTCCTGCCGACACGAAGTTATAATACCCTTCTACCCTATGGATCAGCGGATGAAAGTCGACGCATCCAACGCCGAACAAAGAGGAGGAGTCCGACTGGTAAGCCAATGCGGCGACACCAGGCCTACTCCGAGACCACTTTCACTGTGACATATTCCATGACACGCATTCATTAGTGGTAGCAGATTGCTCGATCGCGCTCGAGTTGCCGTTGACCATAAACTAAACAGAAACTAACTCGTTTTGAGTTTCGAGAACTTTATGCCGACTTTCTCGTTTTGCTTAATTACTTCTCCTTAATTTATTATTTGTATTGTGGCTAGAACATTAAACTATTATTGAATAAAACAGGCAACCAAAACATGTTCGTGTCAAAGAAAAACCATAATAAATTTATTAAGTAAAAGATAAGAAACAAATTAAAATATAATATAGATAGTAAAGTAAATTAAAATTGCAAATTAAATTATATTGAAAATGAATTAAAGTAGATCCACATTTGGTTTTGTAAAATTGACAGAGTAGGGTCGATTAGACACATTAATTGAACACAAACTTACCTGTAAAGCTACTCGCGGCGAGATATATATATATATTTATCTATATATTTACAAATTCATATATATCTATATTTTCTATCACCTTACCTATATCGCCCCTTCACCAACCCCAAGAGCTCTTAGGCAAGTCAAGGTAGATATTTAAGCGAATCAAAAATATGTATATATGCATACAAATATGCTTATATAAATTAATAAATGAATATAAATACCAATCTCCTGAATGCGCGATGTATAGAATTATCCATCACTCCGTTGTGGCTGCATTGTTGTTTCGCATGGTCCTACTGCGTGATTTTTGAATTTTGTTCCTTTGCCATATTGAAGTTCAAATATGTATATGTTAATATCGTAAATAAATTAAATGTTAGTAATTAAGGAAATTCTTGGATAATATAATAGTACTTACGTTGATGAACATGGTTGTGTGAGTTTTCTCATCATGGAAGGGAGGCGAAATCCACAGCTGCACGCCGGATAAGGAGCAGCCACTGATGTAGTGGCCAACGCAAGGGAGATGGCGCCGATGTGGCCATCTCAGGCAGGGTGGGTATGCCGGGGTCCAACTGGGCCCTATTCAAACTTAACAATGGATCAGTGAGTGTATTTATTGTTGTTTTCTTTGTACTCACCGTCGTCAATAGTTTGTTTTTACATTTCCTTTTGTTTAGTGCAATTTTCAATTGCGCGGCAGCTATTTTGTTTTGTTAGTGATGCGTTTCTTCTGTTTTAAAGCAGCTGTTTTATTTCAGTGGAGCTATCGATTGTCCGGACTGCGGGCCAGGGATGGAACTCCACCAGAGTACCGATGAGCCAGCCGGCGCGGCCCCAGGGAGGACAAACAGTCCGTAACAACTATCAGTCATGCTCCGGTTTTCACTTTTCGTTTACGTTTTCGTTTTGGGACCAAAACCGAGATTTTCGTTTTTAGGTGCTCCGGTTTTCACACGTTTTTGGTCATCGTTTTGCTATCGGAACGTTTCATTTTTTACTGCTAAAACAGCTGACTTGTGTTTTGGTTAAAAGTAAACAACGCGAAAAAATGTCTTTTGTATGTCCAATTTCGTGCGTGGATTGAACTCACATAAGGATTTTTTATCCTGCATATAAATAATTATGCTTCCCCTGAATGAAATATATTTGCCTTTTGTCTTTTTTGCAAAGAAAGATTTGAAACTTTCTTTAAAAAAATTAGTTGAACGGCAATCAGCTGTTTCCCTTTTTAATGCATTTCATTCCGGTTATTCCAACAATTTTTTTTATACACTTTTAGCACATAACTAATTAAATTAAATTAATTAATTTTTAAAAAACATATTTTACCCAACTTCAACAAATTTATCGCCATCCGTTTGATTATACAAGTATTTTTAACTTGCTTTTTCATTCTATCGAAAGTGTGGCAGCTTAGGCGATAACTCATGGTGTCGGACCTATCGGTCGCTCACCAAAACGAAAATTGTTGTTGCCGACGGCAAAATTTGATATCCAAATTTGAGGTGGGGTCAGAAATTAGTCGTTTTAAAAATAATTACAAGCCTAATTGATCTGCTGGCGGTCTTACTTACCAATGAATCAACTACTTTTTTTCCTTTTGCAAATAAGATCCGATTTAATAAAAAAAAGGCATTTACTTTTCATTTCGGCAAGTCAAATTTTTTCGTTTTGCAATTCGAAAAAATCTTGTGAAAGTGAAAACGGGAGCACCAATTTTTTCGTTTTCGTTTTCAAAACGAAAACGAAAACCGAAAGTGAAAACCGGAGCATGCCTGTATGTTACGTTTTGGATATCGTTTGTGCCAGCCATGTTGGGGGGTTATCGATATATCGCGAGGCGATATATCGCAGATAGGAAATGGCAACTCCAGGGGAGGAAAATTCAAAAAATTGCTCCTCCTGTTAAATAGGAGTTGAAAAAGGAACGTCAATTTTTTTCGGGAGTCGAGCAGGTGGATTTTGCTGACTCGAGGAGTTGGTTGGCGATCGAGGTTGGAGACGGTCGGCCGGAAGATCGTGCTGACGATCTGGACTGTATTTTTTTTCGTCTGAGTTGTGTCACGAGGTTGATTCTTAATCGAGGTTGGAGTCGGTCCACCAAAGAAATAGAAAAACGGCTGTTCGACGAGTTGGTGTCTGTGTGTCGGCTTTACATACGTTCGTTTGATGGCTGAAGCAGTAAAGCAACTATACAAGTTACAAGAAAGAACTCGAGTGTTTGTGAAAAAGCAACGACAGTAACATCAACTACAACAACAAAAGGAGCAGCAGCAACAACAACTACAGAAGCAACAGCAGCAGCTACAGCAACGACTTGCAGCATCGCGTAGCTCAATTGCACCTGCGCTCATTGCCAACAACATTAAGAATAACAACAATAACGTTGCAAGCAAGAAGATTGCCAATCATGAGGATTTAACAGCGGCGGTGGCCACAGCAACTACGTCAACTCCAGCAGAGAGCAACCAAGGCAACCAAAACGACAGCTGCAACAACCAGAGCAACAACAACAACAATAACAGCAGCAATATCAACTGCAACGACAACAACAACCACTGCACCGACAACAACAACCAGAGCATCACCGCTGGACAAGCGCGAGCGAGCTTCGCCGCGAGAAGGCACACGGCGCTTCAACGACGTGGAGAAGCATCCACGACGTGGGATAGTGGGCGAGACAACGCCGCCAACGCTGAGGCAGGAGGCAGAAATTCGACTGGTGAGTCCGTGCCAGGCACGTGCTCGTTCTGATCCCTAGTGCGACACGCCCCTACCCCCGTATTACCGGTGGTGACGGTTGCTCGATCGAGCTCGAGTTGTCGTCGAGCATAAATTGTCAGAAGATATAAAAAAAAGAGTAGAAAAATAACAAAATGAAAGAATTATAAACTGCAAAGTAAAATAAAGTAAAGTAAATTAAAGTTCGAAATACCAATTAAATTAAAGTAAATTCAAGTTTATTTAATTGTAGAAATTACAGAGTAGGGACGACAAGACACATTACAACACATACATAACGGGATATATATATATTTACCTTTATGAATTTACATATATGCATTTTCTCACCTTACCATATCGCCCCTTAACCAATCCCAAGGGGAGATGGCGTCGATGTGGCCATCTCAGGCAGGGTGGGTACGCCGGGGTCCAGCTGTGGCCCTATTCAAACACAAATGGATCCATTTTCAATTGCGCGGCAGCTGTTTTGTTTTCCTGTTAGTGATGCGTTTCTTCTGTTATACACAGCTGTTAATATCGGTGAAGTTATCGATTGTGCGGACTGCGGACCAGGGATGGAACTCCACCTGAGTACCGATGAGCCAGCCGGCGCGGCCCCAGGGAAGACAACCAGTCCGTAACAACTATAATATCGAAAGTTTCTTCCAATAAACTATCATCATCATCACAAAAACTACCCGATCATTAAAAAAAAAACGAAATGAGAAAAATATTAATATTCATACATTTAACAAACCCCGCTAATAAACTTATCGGAATCAATACATCCACAGCTATCGATAGCACTTAATTGGTTGGCAATACTATATATAAATATATATGTATGTATATTCACTATACTACTCATGTAACAACACCCTGTTTTTGCATTAAACGAATATACTTGTCTGAAAAAGCGTAGTAGCTCAACAATAATCGAAATTGAATTTTCACACATCGGCGATGAAGTTTACCGTTACAGGTCGTCCAAGTAGTACCTCCTACTGAAAAAAACTTATCAAACAAAAAAATTGTGGTTTCACTCAAATGTAAAACAAAATGCCGATGCGAACATTTTTGACGAGCGTTTTTATACCCGCTACACATAGAGTAGAAGAGACTGTAGGAAATGTATGTAACAAGAAGAAAGACACATCTCAGATTCCATAAATGGTATACACAGATATATTCTTGATCAGCAAGGAGGACGATATAGCCGTCTGTCTTAGGAACACCTAAATCTCAGGGACTGTAGGACTAAAATCTCTCAAGCTTAGGCCTTGCAATTTAATTGGTTTTTTCTGTCGCAATTTGAGAATTGTAGATCTGTTCAGTCAAATTTCATAGGTATCTTTTCTAACAACTTTTACATGGGGGACACTTTCACTATTTTGTTAATAATATAATAATGGACACAGTAGGGTGTGAAATAAAATACATATATTCAAACCCAACAGCTGTAAACGATTAAAATATTATTTATTATATTTTGAATAACTTGTTACGTTTTGGATATCGTTTGTGCCAGCATTGTTGGGTGGGTTATCGATATATCGCGAGGCGATGTATCGGAGGCAGGAAATGGCAACTCAAAGGGGGGGGGAAATTTGAAAATTGCTCCTCCTGTTAAATAGGAGATGAAAAAGGAACGTCAACTTTTTTCACCAAGGGAGCATGTGGATTTTGGCTGACTCGAGGAGTCGATTGGCGATCGAGGTTGGAGACGGTCCAACAGAAAAGAAAGAAAAGACACTACTCCGCGTGTGTGCTGCATCTGAGAATTAATATTAAATACGAAGTTGCACAAAATAAAGATTTGTATAGTATATGAAAAGAAATTGCTGCAATATTTCGTTACAAGATCATAAAACAACAACAGTGCGAGCAAAGACAGACAACTATTTATGGCAACAATGTGCATCAACGTATTAAAATATAGTAAACAAAATAACGCCTGTGCTTCAACACATTTATCTATTGAGCGAGACTATACCGTGAGGAGTGACACATTGAACGAGGTGCAATTCGTAAAGTCATCAAGCAAGCAACATACACAACAAAACAACAACAGCATTTTGGATGCGGCGGTTGCAGCTGGGAAACTGTAACGTAGAGTCATCGGAACTCGTCCAACTCCACAACAAAACAACAAGTGAAGCCACAGCAACAACAACAACAATAGCGCCAGCAACTCTGAATCGGGCCGCGACAGCAACAGAGAAAAGCCGCAGCAGCAGAGCATCCCGTCTTCAGCTTCTTAATCTTGTGAGGGCACCAGTTGAGCGCAACCCAACTCCGCTTAGAGCAAACAATCTGCGAGGAGGCGAGAAAGAACTTAGTCGAGCGACACCGACAGGAGCGACGCCGACGACGGAGCAGCATCGACGACGTGGGGCAGCGAGCGTCAAAAGACGCCGTAGGGTGAGTCAGTTCCAAGCCGGCCCCATTTCCGACCGCCAGTGCGGTATGTCCCAATACTCGCGACTGTCGTCCCGTTACGTAAGCGGAAACAGCAATCAATTTGATCTTTTGAGATTTGCTGCCTGAACTTTTCTGCTGATATGTCCATTTATTAATCATTAAATTATAAATCTTGTAAAACAAAATAAAATCGCAAAGTAAAATAAATTAAAGTTCGAAATACGATATAAATTAAAGTAAATTCAAATTTATTTTCTTGTAAATAAATGACAGAGTAGGGACGACAAACACCCTCATACATACACACATACATTCTTAAAAATCCATTTGCTGCGGGATTATATGTTTATATTTACTAATTTATATATATACATATGTATATATCACATCCCATATCGCCCCTTTCACCAATCCCAAGAGCTCTTAGGTAGGTTAAGGTTGACAATAAGGCAACTCAGATAAATACATATATATATACTTTTATAAAAACATGCGTATATAAACTGGTAAATAAATATATACGAACCGCCCGGATGCGTTACATTAAATAAAAGTTGTCCTTTACGCCGTTGTTGTTTCGCTCGTCCTACTGCGTGATTTTGTTTGATCTTGCTCCTTTGCCATTTTGTCCAAATATTTGTATGATATCTGTAAATAAAAATAAGTAAATAAATTAAATGTTAGTTATTAAGAAAAATTCATGAATTATATAATAGTAATTACGATTAACATGGTTGTGTGAGTCTTCTCAGCATGGAGGGGAGGGGGATTCGACAGCGCTACGCCGGATAAGGAGCAGCCACTGATATAGTGGCCAACGCAAAGGGAGATGGCGCCGATGTGGCCATCTCAGGCAGGGTGGGTACGCCGGGGTCCAGCTGTGGCCCTGTTCAAACATATAATGGATGAGTGAGTGTGTTTATTATTGTTTTTCTTCGTACTTACCGTCGTCAATAGTTTGTTTTGAATTTCCTTTTGTTTTTGCGCAATTTTCAATTGCGCGGCAGCTGTTTTGTTTTTCTGTTAGTGATGCGTTTCTTCTGTTATAAACAGCTGTTAATATCGGTGAAATTATCGATTGTGCAGACTGCGGGCCAGGGATGGAACTCCACCAGCCGGCGCGGCCCCAGGGAAGACAACCAGTCCGTAACAAACTTCTAACTTATTTACAATTATGTAGATTAATTAGTAAATTATCAGGCATGCTCCGGTTTTCACTTTTGGTTTTCGTTTTGGGACCAAAACCGAGATTTTCGTTTTTAGGTGCTCCGGTTTTCACACGTTTTTGGTCATCGTTTTGCTATCGGAACGTTTCATTTTTTACTGCTGAAACAGCTGACTTGTGTTTTGGTTAAAAGTAAACAACGCGAAAAAATGTCTTTTGTATGTCCAATTTCGTGCGTGGATTGAACTCACATAAGGATTTTTTTATCCTGCATAGTTTATTTATGCTTCCCCTGAATGAAATATATTTGCCTTTTGTCTTTTTTGCAAAGAAAGATTTGAAACTTTCTTTAAAAAAATCAGTTGAATGGCAATCAGCTGTTTCCCACAAAAAATGGGGATGTCACCTTTTTAATGCATTTCATTCCGGTTATTCCAACAATTTTTTTTTTTTTATAAAATTTTAACACATAAGTAATTAAATTAAATTAATTAATTTTTAAAAAACATATTTTACCCAACTTCAACAAATTTATCGCCATCCGTTTGATTAAACAAGTATTTTTAACTTGCTTTTCATTCTATCAAAAGTATGGCAGCTTAGGCGATAACTCATGGTGTCGGACTTATCGGTCGCTCACCAAAACTAAAATTGTTGATGCCGACGGCAAAATTTGTTATCCAAATTTGAGGTGGGGTCAGAAATTAGTCGTTTTAAAAATATTTACAATCCTAATTGATCTGCTGGCGATCTTAAAAGAACGACAATAAACCAATGAGTCAACTACTTTTTTTCCTTTTGCAAATAAGATCCGATTTACTTTTCATTTCTACAAGACAAATTTCCTCGTTTTGGAATTCGAAAAAATCTTGTGAAAGTGAAAACGGGAGCACCAATTTTTTCGTTTTCGTTTTCAAAACGAAAACCGAAAGTGAAAACCTGAGCATGCCTGTATATGTGAATTTGAATTTTTCGATACTTCGTGCAAAGGATTGTAAGGTGATATACAGTGTATATTATACACAAAATATTTTATAACAAAAAATATTAAAATAATATATGTAGATATAACTAAATTGAAACGTTTGCTTGTGTTGTTTTAAAGACAAATAATTTGTGTACCCGATATCCATAGGGTAGAAAGGTATTATAACTTTGTGCAGAAGGAGGCATCTCCGACACTATAAATCATATAAGATAACAATTAGATGTTTGAGTTATTTCATTTATTGTAGAGTTAATTTTTATTTTCATAAACTCGTTACAATATTACTTTTAGTTGTAGTGTACATTTTAAGTATAAGAATTTTGATATTTGTAAGAGACCAGGCCGAAGTGCCGTGATCAATTAAAAATTAAACAATGGGACAGCTGAACCGTTTCGTTGCAGCCAACACCGAATTAAAAACTAAATTGATAAACAATATTTATTGTTCAGCTAAACCCAAAACAAATACTTGCAGCGTAGGCATCACGCCACCAAGTAGCAATCGGCAAGCCGACTCAGCATAATAGCGGGCAATAACCGCATGCTATGTTGCGACATAAACATACATGTGTCTGGTTACTGCCAATGACGGTTGCAGTGATAAACGCTGACGCTTAGATTTCGGCGTTTGGCTTCCGGGAGTGATGAAACAAATAAATGACTTATTTGTGAACTTATACATATATTCTTGATCAGCGTCAATAGCCGCGACGATATAGCCATGTCCGTGTGTCCGTCCGTCCGTTTGTATAAACATCTACCATACATCTCTAGAGAGATATTCATATTTTTTTCGGCAGCACTTGTTATGTTTGCACGCAGATCAAGTATGTTTCAAATTTTTGCCACCGAAAATCGAATAACAATCGTAATTTTTAATCTAGTCATGATACATACTATAATATAGTCTTTATGATTCCTTAAAATATGGCTGCAATCAGATAAAAATTAAAGAAACACTTTTGTATGGACAAGTACGCCAATTATTACGGGTCTTTGTTGCTTTGACTGACAATCTGGTAAGTTTTGTATGCAATGATATATTTTGAGTGGAGTACAATAAAAATATACTAAATATAGCATTCGGTATATATTTATTTTATAGTAACCTGCCCATATACCTTTTGGCTGTAATATATCTTTAAAAGGAGTTTTGAATAATTAAAAAGAACAACTTAGGTTTGTTACACGGTTACTGCATTTATTAAGATAATGTATTCAGTGTTTATGTTACCACACTTTATTCTTCAAACTTGGGAGCTGCGCTCTCGGTTTTTGAATAATCCCTAATGGGAGAATAAAACTGCAAAAAAAAAAAAACTTAAATTTGAATTTTTTTTGAGAATTTAAAATTACCTTATACTGCTTGTTTTTATATTCTTGCCATGGTTCTGGATTTGAAGTGCGGTTCCATGTAACATCTGGGTTTCTGGTAGCAAGACGAGTCATATAATAAACGGCGCCTACGGCTCCAGCAGCAACGCAAACATACAGCGGAATCAGCTAAAGTCCAAAAGTAAAACAAAAATATTACTTATCTGCATTTACAATTTCAAATTGGTTGCATAACAAGACAGAAATGAAATGTTACATACCGCCGGATTTTTTTTAAGACTCTGCAATCCTAATCCTTGCATTCTGAAATAAAAAGAAACACATTAATATACAGATAGATTATTATAAAATACTTAAAATCTCATTCGTTTATACTTTGAAACTTCAAATTGCTTAAACCAAGAACTCGCAATAACTAAATAGAAAATTTTAGAGATGTGCAAAAACATTACAGCATTAATAGTTCGATTTTATTTCATTTCAACTCAACATTACCGATGTATCGTAATTATTAGTTATATATACTTCAAGATAGCAACGTCAACTCCGCAACTTTAGCGTCACATATCGATACAAAAATATCGGATAAAAAGACATTTTATTTTTCCTATTTGCGTGATATTTAGTCTTAAATTAAAAAAAAGTTTCAATGCAAAAAAATAGAAAACTAAATTATCTTTCTATTAAATCTATGTTTGTTACATTGCATACAGTATTTATGCACTAAATCGGGAATGAAAATTTGGTGTTTTTAAAAAAATGTACCTTTTGTTGACCCGCCAAAACAAGTTCATTTCGCAGGTTCATCAAGTAACTGGACCGAACCAGTCAGGCCAGAGACAACTTAAAGCCTATTTCCACTGCACTAGAAAACGTCGGTTTTTTTCCATTCAGATCGAATGTTCCGTTCGCTATTTACATATAATATAAATTGATTTATTTTAATTAATAAATATACGTCATTTTATATTTTTATTTAAGTCAACGGTCAAAAAATATGTTAACACTATCATTAAATTATTCATCACACTTGACGAACTTGTTACCCTCGCCGCGATATTTCATTCTATTTGAATCACATAGACAAAAATTTTGCTTATTGTTTTATTCAAATCGTTATAGCCGTTTTCGAGAAAATTTAATTTCTGTGATTATTATTATTTATTACAAATCAATTGAATTTGGCATTGTGCAACGACAATATCTGTGAAGAGTCGAATTTTTGTTTTGCATATTTTTCAATCTTTTTACTATGTACATAATTGCGCAATACCCAATTATAACATAAATACTTTATGCAATTCGACAAACATGGATTTAATAAAAAGATAATTAATTTTTATATTGTTTTGCATTTCACATTTTTTAATTACGAATAATTATCACAAAAAAGGTTAAATTAAATTTTTTTTGTTATCCGGTATTTTTGGATCAATATGTGTTGCTAAAGTAGCGAAAATATCTTGGCGCACATTATGATAAATGTTATAATCTTTCTATTGGGTGTCGTTGTTAGGCTAATTGGATGCAGTATTTTTTATACCCGCTACCCATAGGGTATTATAACTTTGTGCCGGCAGGAAATGTATGTATACAGGTAGAACGAGGCATCTCCGATCCTATAATGTATATATATTCTTGATCAGCGTCAACAGCCCAGACGATCTAGCCGTCCGTCTGTCCGTCTGTGGGTCTGTCCGTCTGTCCGTATGAAACACTGGATCTCAGAGACTGTAAGAGATAGAGCTATAATTTTTTCGACAGCATTCGTTATGTTTGCAGTTTGTTACAAATTTTTGCCACGCCCACTTCCGCCCCCGCAAATCAAAAAAAGCGTAATTTTAAAGCTAGAGTTTTGGTATTTACAATAATTACTGTAGTGTACTCGACTGTGAGATACCCGCTATCCATTTTGAATAAAAGAAATATATTTTGCGGTAGTTTTCTCAAAATATACCGAATATACTGCAAAATACTAAAAATATACCGAATGGTATACTTGGTATATCGATATAGTACCGCATTCAAAATATATCATAGACGGCACAATATACCAGATTGTCAGCCAAAGCAACACGCAAAGCACATCCAAAGCACAAAGCCAAATCGATCTATGGTGTGAAATGATAAATTTGTTGTTGTGCCAAACTGTACCAAACTCAATTTTATTGGCACGTGTCGAGAACAATTAAAAATGATAACACTGGCACGTCTGTGCCTTTTGATTTTCTCTTTGACAATGATTTATTCCAAAAAATCTAAGCATGATCTTAGCCTAAGTACATAACAAGTAAGAAAGCTACAGTCGAGTGTGCTCGACTGTGAGATACCCGCTACCCATTTTGAATAAAAAAATATATTTTGCGGTATTTTTCTCAAAATATACGGAGTATACTGCAAAAATACTAAAAATATACCAACTGGTATATTTGGTATATCGATATAGTACCGCATTCAAAATCTACCATAAACGGCACAATATACCAGATTGTCAGCCAAAGCAACTTAGACCCCTAGTAAGTAAGCGTTTTTGCCCATACAAAAGTATTTCTTTAATATCTTCCACAATTTTTATCTGACCAAATTCAGGAATCATAACTACTACAGTAGTTATTGTATATACCAAAATTCGTAACTCTAGCTTTAAAATTACGCTTGTTATTAGATTTTCTTGATTTGCAGGGGCGGAAGTGGGCGTGGCAAAAATTTGAAACAAACTTGATCTGCGTGCAAACATAACGAATGCTGTCGAAAAAATTGTAGCTCTATCTCTTACAGTCTCTGAGATAGACGGACAGAAGTGTAATGAATTTCCACACAAAAAACTGAACTTTTTCGGATTCCAATAC
Source organism: Drosophila kohkoa (assembly GCA_019972355.1). NCBI lineage: Eukaryota > Metazoa > Arthropoda > Insecta > Diptera > Drosophilidae > Drosophila > Drosophila kohkoa. The sequence goes on from BJEL01000067.1 coordinate 412,318, forward strand.
TAATTCTAATTATGTCGGCGACAGGCCTTTTTCATTTCTTCGCACGCCACATGCAGCAACGAATTGGTTATTCGTAGGCTACGAATCGTAGCTGATGTGAAGTGTTGGAGAGAAAGCTAAACTTGCTTTGAAAAGTTAAGGAGTGCCGGGTGAAGCACTATTCCACCTCAGGAAGAGAAATGCTAAATATTGATTGCCAGGGACGACGTTTTGTTGGAAATGTCAACTCAACATTCCCTCAGAAAAACGAGAAACCATGGATTGGTCGGGTACTACGGAAACCTGCGACACTTACACTCGCTGACGCTGAAGGTAAAAGTGTATAAGCAGCTTACTCGCTGCCCTTGAAAAAGCGACGATGCTTTCAGTGCGTTTGCAAAGCCAAGATAGTGCTAGCGAAGTATGCATCAGTGGGATTAAGATTGCAAGTCATGTGAAGAAGATAATCGACCTGGAAGCGTATTTTAAGTGCAACTAAGTGCGCTGTCGTCGAGTGAAACCGTACCGTTATGTACGAGTGAGACGCGATCAACAGTTACCGTAGCTGTATATAATGGCGGATCAGCGTCGACACACTTAAATGAAAATCTTCCGCCATTTATGAGTGTCATTTGAGAGTGGAAATCGACAAGTGCACTGGTTACTTATTCAACTGACCACAAAACAAGCAAGGCGCCGGTATTCTCATTAAATGTCATATTCTACATACCCACAAAACTCTTAACTCCACTATTCTCTGTTCAGCCTTACAGCTGGATATTGGTAATATCATTACCATTATCAACGCATATATTCCTCCTAGCCAGTCTCTCAAGCAAGGACATTTCTGCTATCCTTGACCAAATCAATGGGCCTCTGATGATGGTGGGTGACTTTAATGCATGGAGCCCCTTATGGGGTTCGTCTGCTTCCAGTCGGCGCGGAAAGAACATTGAGCATGCCATTCCGGAAAAAATTTGGTCGTCCTTAACAACGGCTCGGCAACCCATCTTTCAACACACAATTCCTTCACCCATGTTGTTATTTCAATTATATCTCCCCATATTGCTGACAGATGTAGCACGGCAGTGATCACTTTCCTATAACCATACTCCTTTCCGTCCAATTCTATCTTGACGTTTGTCCCCCTCTGCCCAAATATCAGACAGAATCTGCAAACTGGGCGATTTTTGAAAACGAATCTGAAAAATTGGGTGCTTGAATCACTAAGAGTGATAGTCAATTGTAGTATCCCCCAAACTAAAAGGATCCCTCATAAATCTCGAGGTTCTCGGTTTAATCTTCTCTCTAGCAGCTAAGAGACGAAAAGCAGCGCCTGTTTCACACATTCAAGATCAAATGTCGTCCGCTTCGCTTATAAAATATAAAAAAGCCAATGGTCATTTTAAAAAGGCTGTACTGTCGGCTAAGCGTCGATGTCTTGAAAATTTCACCTCACATATATCTCCACTTTCCACCTCTAAGAAGGTTTGGTCTTCCATCCCTATAATATTTATTCAAACAGACTCAGGTTTTGTTACCCGTCCCCACCTAATTGCCAAAAACATTGGCCAAGCCTGGTTAAATTACTCAAGGGACAGCAACTTTTCAGCAGTATATATTCTACAAAAACTACTGTATCTATCTAGTACATATCAGCCCAACGTGCTTTCTGTCTCGGCCAAACGTTTAGACGAGAATTTTACGATGTTTGAAATAGATGCAGCGCTGGCAACTGCTAAAGGAAAAAGCCCAGGTGCCGATAAATTTCCTACCCCATGCTGAAACATATTGCTATCTAGACTCAAATGCTGGGGCATTGGTCCTAGGCCTTATAATCTCATAAATGCCCTTATGACCAATCGTTTTCGGGTCCGAGTTAACAACACCACTTCCGACACCTTCTGTTTCTATAATGGTATCCCACAAGGCTCTCCACTCTCTGTTGTACTCTTCATAATTGCGTTTGAGCTAATAAACAATATTCTGACACCATATAAGAACATAAATGTTTCAATTTATGCTGATAACGGCATATTTTTTACCAAAATAAAAAACTTGAAACAGTCGAACTGGCAGATCCATATTTCTACAAAAGTGCTCAGATTAACATTTTAATTTGCGTGGATATCCTTCCGTCAGTCATCTTGAGCTGCTCCCGGCCAAACATTTGTGGTTCACTCCTTGAGCAAGAAACCATGTTTGGCTGGATTCTCGCCGGCCCCGTTTCCCAGAATTGTCGACAGCTGTCTCTGCGTTTTCGAAAAGAGTCGCCATCCAAGCAGACGATCAGCTCGACAAACTGATTTCCAAATTTTGGGAATTGGAGGATATTCCTGCAAAGCTGATAAAAGAGTCGGATTTCGTTTGCGAAGAAAACTTCGTAAACACAACTTCTCGTAGCAAATGTGGCAGATATCGGGTGACTGTTTCATTCCGGAAACCCGATGGCATTGAATTGGATCCATAGCGCTGGCTCAGTTTCTCAAGAACGAGAATCGTTTGTCCAGAAACGATTCTCTAAAGGAGCAGAACAATGCCGTTGTCCAGGAGTACGTGGACTTGGGTCACATGAACTCATCGCGCCGCAGGCGATTGTCACGACTCCTAATTTTTGTCTGCCTCATCATGCCGTCTTCAATCCACATAGCACCACAACGAAGGTGCGGGTGATATCTTTCATTCAGGGCTCATTCTCCAGTCGGATCTTACTTTGCAGATCCTCAAATGGCGATATTTTCGGTATGTGTTCAATATGGACATAACGAAGATGTATCTCAAATACTTATGGACTCGAAGCACACACGCACGTTCCAACGAATCCTGTTTCGCACGACTGACGGTGAGATCAGTGAGGAGGAGTATTTCGGGACCTATCCTGCTCTGAGTAAGATCCGGATTCCAAGGTGAGTTCAGTTCTAAACAAGAGTGAAACTCTAGTACCATGGATTCTGTAATGCTTCAGAAAGGACGTGTGGAACGGGGATCTATGTTTGCGTAGAGACGGCGAGCAAAGTGATCACGCATCTCCTCCCTGCGAAGACAAGAGTGGCTCCTGTCAAGTCCCACTCAGTGTCACGTTTGGAACTTTGTGGTGCAGTTCTGGCTGAGCTATCTTCGGCCCTCCTCTCAGACTTTCTTTTGGACTGATTCAACAATTGTTCTAGCTTGGTTGAACAAGCCACCCTGCAAATGGACAGCCTTTATGGCCAATCGTGTGGCCAAAATAGTCCAAGCCAGCGACTCCAAAAGCTGGTCGCATGTGCGATCCGAGGACAATCCGGCAGATCTCTCGAACCGAGGTGTCCTGCCACAAGAGCTGATTCATAACGAATGGTATGGACCAGAGTGGCTCTATCTCCAACCGGATCAATGGCCAACATCTTCAAGTCTCATCCCTGAGATTCTGCTGGAGCAGCGGATTAGGTCAAACATCGCAAGTTACCTCCTACTCCTGATTTCCTGAGCAAGTTCTCTAATCTTGGCACAACACTTCGCACTTCCGCCTACGTTTTCAGATTGATTGATTGATCGGAAATTGGCAGTTCCATGCACGATCGTGGTCAACGCTGATGAGCTGTCACGGGTCCAAGAGCGTCTAACCATTATGGCTCAACGACAAACCTTTCCGAAGGAATACCACTGTCTTCAGTTCAAGCAGCATGTTCTTTCTTCAAGTTTAATCCGAAACTTGAATCCATTTCTCGATGGCAAGGGTTTCTACAGGCCTGTGGGCGTCTGAGGGCGCCCCACTAACTGCGTTATGATGAGAGTCATCCAATTATACACTCATATTCCTCGTCCTTTGCGCGACTATTGGTTCGGTTCAACCATGGTATATCCTTACATGGGGGTAACCAAGTAGTCATGTGTCTGATCCGCTTCAGATTTTGAATTCCAAAGCTGAAGGTCCTCATAAAATCCACCATCAGTTCTTGCAAGGTTTGTGTGATCTACAAGAAGAGATTGCAGACCCAAATGATGGGGGACCTGCCCAAGGAAAGGGCATCCTACTAGAGGCCGTTCACGCACACGGGAGTTGACATTTGCACCAGGGTTGCCAATGCAAATTTATACATTTCCCCAAAAATCGGGACAAAATTCCCCAAATTGGGGGACAAAAATCCGCTGATTCCCCTCAAATTCCCCACATGGGTTTTTTTTAAATGAAACAATAAAAAGCTGAGTATAACTCATATCAGTATTCTTAATTAATTAAATAAAAATAAACAGTTAACATTCATATTATTTTTTATATTTTTGTGGATAGCATTTTGTTTGACGGGTTGAACATGACGCTGCCGCCTAGTTTTTTAATTCCTTCTCTTGCAGACATGTAAATTATACAACAGTATCTGTATTCAGTCGATTACGGTTTTCAGTTTTCAAATTCTTAAGAACACTAAATTTGGGCTCGACCGATGCATTTGAAAAAGGCAGTATCAGCAACAACGAAATAACAATTTTTATATTTGGAAACAGGTATTCTCCCGCAGGGTTTTTCAGACGAAACTCGTATCGTTACTTCGCGACAGAAATAACATAAACTTATCGAACTCAGCTACGAAAATGATGAAGACAGCGCGCATAACATGTAGGCGTTTAAGAAAGAGAAAAACGGGAATCCCCTGATCATAAACAAAGCAACTGTCCATGATACAATTATACAAGGTAGTCTCGTCGGAAAATAGCTTTCGTCAGTGCGCATTCGTATTTCGACGCATGAGGTTGTCTGCGGACGAAATTTTTAGCGCAATTAACCCTTATGCAAAATGACTTTTTGCCATATATGCCGTAGACACCGATAGAATTAAAACATTTAGAGAATTAGAGAATTCTCATATATATTATTAATATTGTTCATAAACAATTTACATTTTAAAAATATGTGAAGGAGACATTAACATTAGCTTCAAAATATGTAAATATTAATATCATCTTCTAAGGGTTAATGCGCATTTCATTGTCGTCTCGTTCACACTACCACGCTGTGCCTCTTTCACTCGCACTCATTGCTAACATAGACAGGGTACCAGCTTTTTTTCGACGAGACTACCTTGTATAATTGTATCATGCAACTGTCAATCTACTTGTAGTTTGAAACTAGAGATGTGCTATACATAATATTTTTAAAAAAGGTCGATGTCGTGTCGATAATGAATGATGAAATATTTACCGACGAGAATAAGATGTCAAAAAATGTAAAAATCCCCGCATTTGCCCCACATAATGCCAATCCCCAATAAATCCCCTATCACCTTAAAATTCCCCGCACTTTCGGGAATTTCCCACAAATTGGCAACGCTGATTTGCACAGCACAGCTTGCGCGCATCGCGAATTTTTCACAACAAAACTGAACTTTGAAGTGGTCAGTTCACGTATTACGTGTCCAAATTTAAAATATTTGTAATGGATTTTGAAGTTGAAGGTATTTTCTAAAATTTGAAATATTAAAAAAAAACGTACTTGTTAAACTCTTCTTGTTATATTAATTTGAAATAATACATGTTTTTTGTCTATATTTTGAACTCTTTTTAATGTTTAGCTAAAGTTTTAGTAATGACCCCACAGAAATCCACAGTTAAGTTGTACCAATGTGTTTGCCTGGCTTTAAAGGTTATAAATGTGTAAAAATTTTTCCAGAAATTTGCAGATGTGCTTACAATCGTAAAAATTCTAACACCTTCTTAACATTTTCAGGGTCAGTTTTGTACTACAAAAATTTGTTTTCGCTCGTGTGCTTGTTGTGCTGTTGCCCTGTCTTCGTTTTTTGAGTTTGTGTTTATTAATATCTTTTCATTTATTAATAGTATTGATTTATTTTTTGTTTATTCCCTTGCTTTAAACTTTAATAGGTTCTTCTTATAAGTGTGTATTCTCACGTTTATATGTTTTTAATGTATGGTGCAGCGAAGAAGGTAGCGCCGTTGAAAGGCGAACAAAATTGATTGAAGTTGTAGAAGCAAATATTATTAAAAACGGCTATATTGTTGATAAGAGTGAAGTGTCAAAGCGAATTGAATACGTTTGTAAGAGGATTCTAACGTTTTGGGTTAATTACAAACGCATGAAATCTTCAATTCAACAATATCAATCTGATTGGTTGAATGAAAAGGAATCAATACCGATAAGATGCGCCCAATCAACATCAAACAATCTGAGCCGTGGACGACCCAAAGCAGATTTTAATGAAGCTTCTGACCGAACAAATGACGTAAAATTGCTGAGCTGTCGAAAACCGACGAGTCTATTGCTACTATATTACGCTCATGCTCTCATCTCAACCAACGCTTACAGAATTTAATGTTGATGAAGTCTTATCACTCTTTCTCGACACAAATATGAGTATACATCAATATTTGCTTATTCGTAGTTTTGTTAATAGTAAGATTTCCTTCAACTTGCTACCAAGTTACGAAAAACTTCTGGCGGCGAAAGCATCATCTTATTCGGAAAATATCAGTGTCAGCGAATCCCAAGCAGAAGTTGAGCTGCAAAGCTTGTTGGATCACACGGCGTTACGAATTGTAAAACTTCAAGCTGATGTCCTTGGGTCTATTAATGATGAAGCGTGGCCGACTTGATTTTAATTGGCAAGTGGGGATCTGACGGCAGTACTGGTCATTCCGAATATGTACCACTGCAATTACTCAAAATACTGATCCCAAGAAACATAAAGTAATATGGAAAAATCCTCGACCATCATCAACACGTTACTGCAGACCAATAAGGTACCAATTCCAAATTGCGTTTGAGCAAATAAACAATATTCTGACACTATATAAGAACATAAATGTTTCAATTTATGCTGATGATGCCATATTTTTTACCAAAATAAAAAACTTGGACAATGTTAGAACTAAATTTGTAAGTATCCTTCAAGACCTGGAGTCTTGGGGAGCCGTTCCAGGTGCCTCTCTTGCAATAGAGAAATGTAAAATACTACATAATTGCCGTAAGCACTACTGCACTGTAAATTTTAAGACCTAAGAACAATTGTATTAAAAGTGTCCTTAAACCAGATATACTGGGTATAACCTTCGACCCTAAACTTATATTTAAATTTCATTGCGACAACCTCAGAACCTCAGCTTTAATATTATTAAATTTCTAAGCTCTAAACATTCTAGAATTCACATCAATACGCTTGTAAATATTACTCGTGCCCTAATTCTCTCTAAAATCGACTACGGGCATGGCCTACATCAATAAAATACAATTACGCTTTTCCTTCCTCCAAAACCCGATGCATATTAGTGGAATCTGGCCTTCCCAGTATAGGAGATCGCATTGTAGAGACAACCATGCAGCTTATTTGAAAACTGTACAAATGCCCTGCTAAGTAAAGAGTTCATTGGAATATCGAAATACAAACGGAAGTATAAATGCCCCTCCACTCTGCGGCGTTGCGCCATTAACAATACACATCTTGGCCTGCCTGCCCCCACACAAAGTCTTGCCATCGTTCCGCCGTCTGGACAAAAGCCCAACGTCAAAAACCTTGCATCATCTCCAAAACCTTCAGTTCCGAATTTCTGGCCAGATTCTATTGCGAAAAGAATAAGCTTGGTGTAAAATCTTGGCTTTCCACCGACGGTTCTAAAACTCCCCATGTCACCACCTTTGCCGTCGTTAACGGCGATAGCACCATCATCGCTGATTTAGTTCAGTTTGGTTCGTTTTATATTCCAAGTTATTACAATATTTGGTTCTATGTTACTATTTGTATAAGATCTTGTTTGTGATATTTATTAAAAGTACAAACTGGTGTTTCATGTTTTATTATATTTGCAAAGCGTTGGTCATTTATAATCTTCTTTGAAATAGTATTTGAAACAAAGTTATTATGTAAATAAAATTTTCCTTCAATATTTTCACTAATGATCTGTCCATTTCCGTCTGGATATGGAATTATTTGGAAATTTTTAACTTTGAGATTGCTAAGTGGTATATGAGACATCAGAAAAATTTCATTTGTAATTGGATTGAATCATGCTGAAGTTTTTATATTAATTAATTTTTCATGATTGATATGATCTATTGAACTTCGAACTTCGCTCGCTCTCGCAGTCGAAGTCGGACGTGTTTTTTTTCTTCCCTCTTAAACTTTGTGATTTTTCATTAAATTTCATATTTATTTACAATTAATATAACATTAATTTTACTCTCTCACTTGTGTTTAACTACAGATCGTTAAATCGCTGTGTGCTTTCTTGTATTTAGTATATTATTATCATTTTTCTGAAAATATAACAACAAATTGTGTGGTCAAACTTTGCTTTGCTTTGTTAGCAAAACAAATCTGTTTTCGTTGCCGCTGCACTTTGTTTTTGTATTTTTGTTTACTTTCGCGCTCTTCTTTTTTCACTTGCTATTCTTTGCGCTCAACGCTGTTACAATAGTTAACTCTCCCTCTCTTGGTGTTGTTGTTGGCTATCGTGTATCTTGCGTCTCGCTCGACCCGCGCTTTACTCTCAGTGCTTGTGCTTTGTGCTCTCAACGCTCTTTAGAATAGTAACTCTCCCTCTCTTGGTGTTGTAGTTGCCTATCGTTCTATCTTGCGTCTCGCTCGACCTGTGCATACTCTCTGTGTTTTGTGCTCTTCGTAAGTACAGATCATATTAGTTTGCAAATAATTTACCTATTTTGATTTATTTCTTTTTTTTTTTTTAATTTTGTAATTGGTTTAATAATCTTTGTTTTAGCAATATGTTAGTCTGCTATAACAAGAAATGCCGGGTGCCAGTTGGTGCCAAAATGGGATTTGTTTGTACTGGTTATGCGACAACGTTGCACATGAAAAATGTGCTGGCTTTAACGGCCGTATTGTGGATTTGATTTCGGTCAAGTCTGGATTGAGATGGACTTGTGAACACGATATTGCTGGGTTTATACGGCAGACGCGAACTGGCTTTAAAGATATATTGGCGGGCTTTAAAAAACTCTCCGATAGCTTTTCTGCTTTGGATTCTGGGTTTAAGAGTATGAAGCCCTTGACCGAGTCTCCGAAGCGTAAAAAGGCCAATACGCCTCTGTCGATTACCCCAATCGAGCTTTCTGTCCCAGTTGATGCTCCAAGCTTATCTGTACCACCTGCTGGGGAATTAATGTCGTTTAGTTCTCCGTCCCCTCAACCTTCGGTAGCTCTGGATGTTTCAGATCATGACATTACGTCATTAAGATTGGAGTCTCCTGCTGCGGCTTCGATTTTGTTGCCGACTGAGATGGAGACGGTTGAAGAAATTCAACCATCACCATCCTCTGTTGAGATCGTTAGTGCTGTAACGATAGAAGAATCGCCTCCAGCTCCTACCTCAGTTGTCCGCAACACTTTAGTTGCAGTGCCTCCTCTTAAGCAGATTTTCGTTTCAAGGCTTTCCACTGATATGACATCTGATGATCGGGCTTATATTAAGTCCAAATCCCAAGCCAGGGTTAAAGTAGATAAATTTAATTTCTCGTATGAACGGGAGATTTCATCTTTTAAAATAAGTGTTCCCGCTGAACAATTTAGCATGATGTGCAGTAAAGAGTTTTGGCCGGAACACCTATTAGTTAAAGAATTTGTTGCGAAAAAGAAAAATCGGTCTCCGGTTTCTCTTCCTAGTAGTGGCAAGAATTTGATTGCAAAGCCTTCTTCTATGTCTGCCAGTTAAAAAAACTAACATCCTCTTTAGTTCTTGGCTACCTGAATTTAAGAGGTATTTGCAGTAAACTTACTAACCTATATTTAAATAGTCTATATTTTCCTTTCAATATCGTTGCATGGTTAAACATGGTTAAATAATGACATTCTTGATATTGAAATTTTGTCTAGTAGATTTTCCTTATACAGATGTGATCGCAAGCTACGTCGTGGTTAAGGGGTTTTAATTGCAGTAGATGCTCAATTCGCATCAGAATTGATTGATCATACTTCTGATATTGAGCTAGTGGTTGTGAAATTATCCTTTGGTAGTTGTAACATTTTTATTTCTTGTTTATATATTTCGCCGCTTCAGATGATGCTTGTATTTAGCTCATTTTTATATTATTACTAACATGCTTTCATCATTACTAATATGCTTTTTAGTCGTGGTTATTTTATAGCCCTTGGGGACTTTAATATTGCAGGTATCTCATGGCATTCAGACAAGAAAATTAATGGACTGTGCCCCATTACATCCCATGTTTCCATTGAAAGTCTTTTCGGAGAACTTCTCCAAAATCCTCTCCTGAAGATCATTACCATCCCACTTTAGAGATTTTGTTCGATTCCCATTTAACGCTTTAGAGTCTAGCGTATGTTGTGCTGAAAGCTCTCGTTATTTTTAGAAAACCGATTTTGAGAAACTTTCCCTGCTTATATCTCAAACTGACTGGTCGTAACTTTTTGTGTCTAGGAAAATGGATATAGCGGTTTAATTTTTGTACCCGCTACCCATAGGGTATAGGGAGCGTAGGGCTTAGGTAGGGGAGGTTGAGGCGGATCTCGGTCTTGCGAGCGTGACCGACGAACGATTGTCGAGACGGAGGAGCTGGGGGAGGAACTGTCCATGCAGACGGGCCCCCCCGCGAGTTTGCAAACCTCTAATGAGTGTGCTGCAACTCAACCTCCATAAGTCCAAAACGGCTTCGGCGGAGCTACGCCTCGCCCTGGAGGAAGAGTCCGGAAGAGTCGGGCAACACGGTTGCTGGACTGAAGTCGCCCAATTATGATTTATACACCGACATTAGTAAGTAGATCGAGAACTGCCATCCTTGTAAAAAAGAGGCTAAAAGCTCATCTACTACCTAATTACAGCAATAACTATCTAACCGTAGTGGTGCTGGAGAGCTGTGAAGGCTGTATGCTGCTGGCATCCATGCCCCACGTCGTACCGGCTCCACCTGAAGAGCTGCGGAGACTGGTGGACAAGGTCTGCTCCTCCAACAAACAACTAATAATCGTAACGGACGCCAACGCCCACCGTAGCGGGGAAGTCCCGACATAAACGAAAGGGGTGAGTCAGTTCTTGATTTTATTCTAAATTATAAGCTGAGACTAGCCAACAGAGGTGAGGAATTTACATATGTAGGTCCTACCTCTCGTAAAGTGCTGGACTTAACCATTGCGAGTGTGCTCGACTGTGAGATACTCGCTACTCATTTTTAATAAAAACAAAAAAGCTGTATTTTTCAAAATTTACTAAAATAGTATACCACAAAATATCGAAAAATATGCTAATTTATATATTTGGTATATTTATATGGTACGAACTCAGTTTATACTATAGAGTGCAAAACATTCTAGGCTGTCAGCGAAGGCAACTAAGTCCCTTAGTAAGTAGACGTTTTGGCACATACAAAAGTATTTCAACAATTTTTATCTAATCGCAACCAAAGAAATCCCGAAGACTATAGTCATTATTGTATATGCCAAATTTCGCACAGCTCTAGCTTCAAAATTACGCTTGTTATTCGATTTTTGTCAATTTGCCGGTGCGGAAGTGGGCGTGGCAAAAATTTAAAACAAACTTGATCTGGGTGCAAGCATAACAAATGCTGTCGAAATTATAGCTCCTATCTATTATAATCTCTGAGATGTAGGTGTTCAAACGGACAGACTGACAGACGGTCATGGCGAGATCGTCTCGGCTGTTGACGTAGATCAGTAATATTGGGTCGGAGATGCCTCCTCTACCTCTAACATACATTTCCTGCCGGCCCAAAGTTAAAATACCGTTCTACCCTATCAGTAGCGGGTAGAAAAACGCTGACAAAATACACAATAGATTTAGTCAATAATATTAGTTTTGCAAAAAAACGTTGACATAAAATTTAATAATTAACTTGAATTTAGGTAAAAATGTTTTTTAAAAAATTAATTTCAGAGCAGTTTAGCCAAAGTTTGATCTCTTTTAAAAGCGATTTGTATTTGAACAAAAACTCAAAAAGCGGTGCAGCGTTGTAAAAATGAATACGTTCGATGCAATTTTTATAGCGTCTCCTTATGCCATGCACTATAGGCAAAAAATCCAAATTTTGTCATTTTTACATTTCTTTGGTGATCCGAATTATCAAATTGACCTTATTTTGTGAATTAGAATATATTAAGAATACTAAAACATATTTTTAATATATTATATTTTTTTTATTTTTTGGACTTCGTTGGTTTTTTGTTATGTGTCACAATTTAAAGACTATGATCTGGCCACTCCACTATGGGCAAAAAGACATTTTTTATACCCGCTACCCATAGGGTAGAAGGGTATTATAACTTTGTGCCGGCAGGAAATGTATGTAACAGGTAGAACGAGGCATCTCCGACCCTATAAAGTATATATATTCTTGATCAGCGTCAACAGCCGAGACGATCTAGCCATGTCCGTCTGTCCGTCTGTGTGTCTGTCCGTCTGTCCGTCCGTCCGTATGAACACCTAGATCTCAGAGACTATAAGAGATAGAGCTATAATTTTTTTTCGACAGCATTTGTTATGTTTGCACGCAGATCAAGTTTGTTTCAAATTTTTGCCACGGCCACTTCCGCCCCCGTAAATCAAAAAAATCGAATAACAAGCGTAATTTAAAAGCTAGAGTTACGGATTTTGGTATACACAATAATAACTATAGTATTTATGATCCCTGAAAATTTGGTTGCGATCAGATAAAAATTGTCGAAGTTATTAAAGAAATACTTTTGTATGGGCAAAAACGCGTACTTACTAGGGGTCTGAGTTGCTTTGGCCGACAATCTGGTATATTGTGCCGTCTATGGTATATTTTGAATGCGGTACTATATCGATATACCAAATATACAATTTGGTATATTTTTTAGTATTTTTAGTATATTTGCTATATTTTTTATAATAATACCCCAAAATATATTTGTAGTATTTTTGTAGTATAATTGGTATGTTTTGAGAATAATACCGCAAAATATATTGCTTTTATTCAAAATGGGTAGCGGGTATCTCACAGTCGAGCACACTCGACTGTAGCTTTCTTACTTGTTTTTTTTTGGCATTATTTACAGATTTGAAGATATAAACATGAAACTTTGTACATTTACCTACAAAAAAATATAGAATTTCGGATTTATTTGTTTTTTCCAGTTGTTCCAGTTTTCCTTCCAATAAGGCTAAAATTTTCAAATTTTTTTTACAATAATGTTTTAAAATATTTTTAGGAAACGAATTTAATAAATGTGCACTAAATGTATTTAATTAATGTATTTTTAAAAAATTTGCATTTTAAAGTTTTTTTTGGACCCCTGTAAAATTAAATACAAAATTTTCAAACTCAAAATTCAAAACTCCCTATGTTATATGGTATTCAGCAGATTGCTTTTCCTTGCACGAGAAAGCCTATCGCGGTTGTATAATTTATTACGCGCATCTGACGCATGTACCATGTACCAATATTTCATGCACAGTTGGAGACATTGGATACCAATCATAAGTTTTAACGTATTATTTCAACGTTTACGTACATACATTTTTAAATTTTTCTGGGCATACTTCATATTCACATGACGTAGCAATTAATATAATATAAACATTTTTCAAAACGGTATCAAATGCTGATTTTCACTTTAACCTTGGTCCTGCTTCAGAATACATCAAACGATTACAACCAGGCTTTTCGCTTGGAACATCATCATAAGAAACTCAATTTTTAACCAAGATGCAAGCCATTGCAAATGTTTTTCTGTTTATGTTTATTTTTTATTAAGATTTGCTGAACATGACTTAAATCATTTTTATCGATATTTCGCGAAACAAACTGCTTCACATCGGCTTGTTGACGGTTGTTGCTCTAAATCAAGGAACGTTGAATGACAAAACGTAAATACAACTGCAACATTAAATTCCTGAAAATTGGTTGCAATCAGATTAAAATTGTCGAACTTTTTAAAGAAATACTTAGGATTTGGTATATCGATATATTACTACATTCCAAAATGTGTAGTCACAATCAAAAACACTCGATTACTTTTTTCTAGTTCCGTTGTTTTTGGTATTGACTGGCTTGAGGACAAAGCTTCCATAAAAATGCTTTTGACGCCATATGGATAACTAAATGCGCGCGCAAAAGCTTTTCATTTAATTTAAGAAAATTTGTTATGCCCCTGCATGTTACTCTGTATTATCGGAAATTTTGAGTTACATACATATATAAATTGAATGAATCATAATCCGTGAATAATATAGACTAAATACAAAATCAGTCAGAAGACATTTCAATAATCTTTTAATACTTGCTACCCATAGGGTATTATATATTATAATTTGTACATGCAGAAATTGTAAATACATTTTCTGGTATATAAAATAATAGCTATAGTATTTGTGATTCCTAAAAATTTGGTTGCATTCTTATAAAAATGTTCGATGTTATTAATGAATTACTTTCGTATGCTTAAAAACGCCTACTTATTAGGGATCTTAGTTGCTTTAACTGACAATCTTCTATATATTGATTCTTTAGAATATACCCAAAATATATATATTTTTAGTATTATTGTGGTATATTAATTTGGTACATTTTAAATTGAATACCACAATGTTTTGCGTTTATTCAAAATAGCACACACAACTGTAGCTTTCTTACTTGTTTTCTATAGATTTCTTTCTAACCTGTGGGAGTAAATTTTCGTCCAACCAGTCAAATCGACCTCTACAAGTTACAAGTTACAATAAGTACCGATACTAATTCCTACTAAAAACTGCAGTTTTGCCAATAACTAAAGCAATTTTGAGCTTGCATACTAGTTCTATGCGATATTCATAGAGTAGGAGGGTACTAAATGTATGTAACAGGCAGAAGGAAGCATTTCTATTTAGCCAGAGCAATAATACTATGACAACAGTTTTCATTATTCACGAACAGATTTTTTATTTGAAAAAAAAAAAAAAAAACACGAAGATTTACCTTCCGTATTCATTTGCATTTGGTATATCGATATATTACTACATTCCAAAATGTGAAGTATCTCATAGTCAAACACACTCGACTACTTTTTTCTTTTTCCTTTGTTTTAGGTGTTGCCTGGCTTGAGGACAAAGCTCATATGGACAACTAAATGCGCGCGCAAAAGCTTTTCAGATAATTTAAGAAATTTTGTTATGCCTCTACATGATACTCTGTATTAGCGGACATTTTGTATTATATATATAAATGTATTAATTTATTTATTGAATTAAATTAAATAAATCATAATCATATTCATATGTATAATAAAGGTATATTTACATAAACATATATATATCTAAAATCCTTTTGTGCTTTTAAGAAGATTTGTATAAAGAAAATATTTGAATGCATCATCCTCAATTCTGTGAGGCAAGAACTGCTCAAATGCAGGGTATTATATTAACTCGAGTACAGAAATGTTGGAAATCTTGCTAGTTTAATATCGGTGCGTGAACGAATATCTTGTCAAAAATAATTTCTGAAATAAATTTAAGATTAATTGACAACAAACTTAACTTGAATCAAGTATGTAATATCCAATTTTTAAATTTCCTTTTTTATGATAAACATTTTTTTAAAAATACATGAAAAAATGAAAAATAAATTATATTAAATAAAAGCATCCATATTCAAACCAGTGTCTATTTACATACGTATATGAACATAAATATATACTAAATGATTTGGATAACTGAAAAATATGTTTGCATAAATAAACTTGTAAGAAATTCAAAGAAATATGGTTTATTGATTTTACTTATCGAAGTGCGCAGAATCGAAAATAAAACCATGTGACTACACGGGTAAATTACTCGTATTATATCCGTCATTGTGGTGAAAGATATGTATAATGCAGATGTGGGCATCTCAAAATATATAAATTATGGGAATAGGTATAATGCAGAAGTGGGCATCTTAATAAAAAATATATATATGTATTATAAATCAGCGTAAATCCCTAAATTATTTGACTATATATTTTTATCAGTACACGCGTTAATATCACGACTTAATCTGGCTATTTACTATAAATAGAATTTTGCAAGTATCATAGAAATTCAAATGAAATGTATATTTTAATTAAAAATTACACACACAGTGTGTTCTATATTTACGGAAATATTTAAAATGCAAAATTTGTTATCAAGTTTTGTGCATTAAACTAAAGATTCCCACTGACAGTTATACAAATTTGCCAAACAAAAATGTTATTATATGGTATTTGATCGTTCAAAATCAAAATATTAAAAAAAAGTCAGAAAGCTACAGTCGAGTGTACTCGACTGTGAGATACCCTCTACCCATTTTGAATAACAGAAATATATTATGCGGTATTTTTCTCAAAGTATACCGAATATACTGCAATAATACTAAAAATATACCAAATGGTATATTTGGTATATCGATACAGTACCCCATTCAAAATATACCATAGACGGCTCAATATACCAGATTGTCAGCCAAAGCAACTAAGACCGCTAGTAACCAGGCGTTTTTGCCCATACAAAAGTATTTCTTTAATAACATCGACAATTTTTATCTGATCGCAACCAAATTTTCAGGAATCGTAGCTACTGTAGTAATTATTGTATATACCAAAATTCGCAAAATTTTTTTTTTTTATTTGCGGGGGCGGAAGTGGGCGTGGCAAAGATTTGAAACAAACTTGATCTGCGTGCAAACATTACAAATGCTGTCGAAAAAAAATTATAGCTCTATATCTTATAGTCTCTGAGATCCAGTGCTTCATACGGACAGACACACAGACGGACAGAGGGACATGGCTAGATCATCTCGGCTGTTGACGCTGATCAATATATATATATACTTTATAGGGGCGGAGATGCCTCGTTCTACCTGTATACATACATTTCCTGCCGGCACAAAGTTATAATACCCTATGGGTAGCGGGTATAAAAAATACTGCATCCAATTAGCCTAACAACGACACCCAATAGAAAGATTATAACATTTATCATAATGTGCGCCAAGATATTTTCGCTACTTTATACTAGTATAAAGCATCGTTTATACTACATAGGGTAAAAAAGTATTATAACTTTGTGCTCGCAGTTAATGTATGTAATAGGTAGAAGGAGGCATCTCCGACGCTATAAAGTATATACATATGTATATTCTTGATCATGTCCGTCTGTCAGTATGTCCATATGAAACATTTGTTAAGCTTGCACGCAGATCAAGTTTGTTTCAAATTTTTGCGCAAATCGAGTCGAATTTTGGTATATGTATAATAACTTGAAAATTTGCTTGCGATCAGATAAAAGTTAATAAAGAAATACTTTTGTATGGCAAAAACGCCTACTAAAGGGATCTTAGTTTCTTTGGCTAACAATCTGGTATACTTACCACTCTATATTATATATTGAGTGTTGTACCATATAAATATACTAAATATACCATCTGATATATGTTTTAGTATAGTTGTGTATATATGTTTTAGTGTTTTGAGAATAATACCGAAATATTTTTTTTATTCAAAATGGGTAGCGGGTATCTCACAGTCTTACATGTGTTCCAATATTTTAGACCCTTCATTAAAAATCAACCAGTACCCATTCTCAATTAGAGCAAAACAACAGAAGGAAAGCTTAAATATTAGTTTCAAAGTATAGAATAGAGTTGAAAATGTGTCAGATTGTCAATCCAAGCAACTAAAACTCAACTGTAAATCTGCGTGCAAAAATTACAAGTGCTGTGACGGAAAATTACATTTTTATGTATTTTCATACGAACGTGGTACAAATGTACCAAAACTGGTAAATTTTTTATGCGTTGGTACATTGGATCACTTTTTTCATATTTCACATTTTCAATATGCCTGGTCTAGTATTTACATTTTTCGTAAAATTTTATGTTCACACATATTATTTTAACAAATGGCTTTCTTCCACCAGACACAAATTTTGTATCAGTTAGAAGCACGGTTGCCATTCCAAAAAATTGCTTGTACAAAAATTTTGAAAAAATGTACCAATTTTAGCAAAAATGTACCACAAATTTTTTCACGAATGATTTTTTGAATTTCACGAATTGTGATATACAATATATCCCTGTTTACGTAGTGATAGACCTTAGATTGGCGCATACATATTTTCTCAATTGACACAATTCGTCGCAAATCGACTGTATGCGATGTTAGTTAGTCATGGTTAAATTTCTAACTGATACAAAATTTGTATCTGGTGGAACAGAGACCTTTTTGTGTACATTTTCACACTTCACACGATTCTAAACACAATCGAAACTGACAGTCTTGCTCGTTAGGCTTTAACTTTCTTACCTATTTTTATTTATTAAAGTGTCTTACTATTATTTAATATTTCATAGGCTATTTTAAAATCGACGAGAAACTAATATTTAAAGAGGAGGCATCTCCGACCCCATATTATTGATCAGCGTCAACAGCCAAGACAAACTAGCCATGTCCGTCTGTCAATATAAACAGCTAGACCTCATAATAGATAGAGCTATGTATATATATTTATCGACAGCAGTTGTTATGTTTGCACGCAGATCAAGTTTGTTTCAAATTTTTGCCACGCCCACTCCCGTGCCCGAAAATCTATAATAATCGAATAACAAGGGTTATTTTAGAGCTATAGCGAAATTTGGTCTATACACTAACAACTATAGCAATTGCCATTGCTGAAAATTTGGTTGCGATCAGATAAAAATTGTGGAAGTTATTAAAGAAATACTTTTGTATGGGCAAAAACGCTTGCTATGCTGTCGTTTGTATGTATGCGTATACGTATCTACAATATAGATTCTACATGCTCTCCTATATTGGTATGTGTATGCATGTGTAGTTTTGCAACGAAGACTAACACGACAACAATTGCTCGTGTCTTAGATGTTTAGAGTTAAATAGCGGCTGCGTAACGACTGCGATGGCTGTGCTGGTAGTGTGCAAGCCACACTCGAGCACACTCGACT
The DNA here is from genome assembly GCA_019972355.1 of Drosophila kohkoa. NCBI lineage: Eukaryota > Metazoa > Arthropoda > Insecta > Diptera > Drosophilidae > Drosophila > Drosophila kohkoa. The sequence continues at coordinate 431,189 of BJEL01000067.1, forward strand.
GTAGCTTTCTTACTTGTTTATTTTCCGAGTCTCTTACCAATGGTCAAATGAATGTGAAAAATGAGAAGCAATTTGAGACCGTATCTTGGAGTAATTTTATATTCCACACGGTGATGTCCATATGCTAATAACATAACATTATATTAAATCAAGTCACACCAGTTGAATGCAAAAAAATAAAATTTTTTCAGAATGCCAGCTGATCCTACCGACGAAGCACCTCCTCAAGTTCCCAAGACCGAACTGGAGGAGTTGCAGATTAAGGCTCAGGGTACCGCAGATGAGGTAAATAATTGTTGTGGATTGTAAAAATGAACAATAATTTAAATTAAATATTTTCAATTGCAGTCCTTGGAAAGCACTCGGCGAATGCTTGCTCTTTGTGAAGAGGTAAGTTTAAATAATAATAACTATTAATTAAAAAAATTATCAAAATAGTATTCGCGACACTTTTTAAGTAATATAACACTTAAGACCATGATCCAATTTTTATTTCCGAAGAATACCACGAATTCAAGCTTTCCAGACTGGTTCTAATTTTCACTTCTGAAAACTGCTCATGGAATCTTAGTTTCCTCTGTTGATTTCTGAAAATTTCTCACGGAAACCCTCCGCCTAGCATTTGGCGAAAATTAATTGTTTAAAAATCTTTGCGATAACTACATGCAAATACAATTTTATTATAGTCCATGACGTTTAATATTCATTGTAGCATCATCAGATTTTAAGTTAATAACATATTTAGCATATTTATAATTGAACTTTAGAATCGGGTCTGCACTATCCCACAACATTTTTGCAGACTACCGTCCCTGTTTTTAAATTCCGCTCGGATTTGGTTAAAATCAAGACATCTAATTTCACAAATGATTTCCAATATTTTCAATCCTGTCGGATTTTATTGACTCACTGAATTTGTTCACAAATAAAAGCCATTCATTTAGGACCTAAGCGGGTCAATATTTGATTATCCTTTAGGCTTTAAAACTTAGTCATAGCATAGATAGAACATATAAATGTAACAAAGTAGTTTATTTTATGAATATATAATGAATTAATGATGAAATAAACAGATTAATGATCAGCACGCTTAGAAGACAACCGTTCCTGTCAACGCCGACACACCAACTGCCTTCTCGTCGATCTTGCTTTCATGATCAGTGCTGCCATGTCATTTCACTAAGCTCGCGTTGCCACTCGTTGCCAGCAACCAGTAGTGCCATACTTCACATTCGGCCATCCTGATAAGCATCGTCTGTCCCAGACGACCTCGACAGCTGTGCTCTGCAAATTGTGATCGGTTTGTTGCAACTCCTGCAGTTGCTCCTGCAACTACTCTGCTGCAACTTAAGTGCGCTGTGCGTTTGCTGCAGCTCCTGCTTCATGCCATGCAGGTTCTCAATAAGTCTTCCGGCATTCATGTCCGCCCCCATCTCGAACAACTCAAAGCTTTGCATCGTTTCGTTCTTCTCTGCCTGCAACACTTCCAGCAATGTCGAAAGCTCCGCATTTTTGGCCGATATTTTGGCATTGGCCACATGAATGGCCTCGACTAGCGTCTTCAAGTCGGCGATCTTTTGTGCCAACTGCTCCTTGTGCTGCAGCTCGGTGTTTGCAATCTCCACTCGCTCTTTCAGCTCCTTCATGGCCACCTCGTTGTCGCTGCTCTGTTGCTGCAGTTCCAGTTGCAACTTGGCTAAGTCTTTCTGCAACTTTTGCTCACGCCTTTGCACCGCGCTCATGTTTGCATTACTTGTTTGAAGCTGTTGACGCGCCTCCTGCAGCTCACGCTTCAGCTGCAAGCCCTCCTTGCTACTCGCATCGCCACGTACGTTGCTTCGCTCCTGCTTCAGCGACTCAATGCTCGGTTTGTACTGCAGGGGAGCATTTATATCAACTTTTGTTTCAACGATATTACAAATACTCATCAGATTAAGGTCAGCCTGATCCTCCTGAGCTGACGACGAAGAAAAGGTAAATCCATTCTCATTCAGGGCAAAATGAAACTTTGACACAAAATCGTGTCCAACCAGCGCATCAAATTCAATTTTGCTGTCTGGTACCACAACGAACTTTTGAATCGACTGAACATCGTCGTTTTACCTACACAGTCTTTACACACATGATCGACTGAACCACAATTAAAGCAACGAGATTGGTTTTTAGAGTTGTCGCTGTTCTGGTTACGCTTTCTTTCTTTATTATCGTCTTTTTGGTTTTCAACATCTTTTACACACTCATAGTCGCAGTATTTTTCTTTTAATTCCTCAAAAGTTTTGCAGCCGTACATGCTATATTTAAACTCTTTTTAGCGAATGATTGACTTTGTTTCGACGTTACCCAATGCAGCAATTTTTCTCATCTGCAGTACATACGCTTGGAAACTTTCAACATCTTGTTTCATCCTCTCGTTCAGTTTTGTATGTATCTCTGCACTTTCATACTCTCTTTTGAACTCCTTTAACAGCTTGCTTTTTAGTTCTCCGTGATTACATACAAATTCAGATTCAAGGAACAACTGAGCCGTTTTTGTCATTTTCGATCGCGCATTTTCGTATTTTTGTTTCTCGTTTAACTCGTATGCGTCTGCGTTTAGCTCGAAGTTATTAAACCAATATTCCACTGGCACTGACTCCATCAAAATCTGGCACAACTTTGGAAAAACCTTCTAGCGACACTTTTGGCTCTTGCCGGTCTATCTCATCGGCTTGAATTTTTAAGTTTAATAATTGAATTATTTGTTGCAAATTCACTTGATTTTGTTTAATCATCTGCTCCATTTTCGCCAGTTCAATTTCACTTTTTTTCTTTGTGCTATTGTTTGCAACTTCCAATCATTTTTTTTTCCTTCTTCTTTCTTCACTCTGTTTGTTGCGCTATTTTTCGCAAGTTCCACTGATTTGATTTTCACTTCTTCTGTCATCACTGCACTATAGGCAAAAAGTCCCGAATTGCGGCATTTTTACCATTTTTGAAGATAGAAACATGAAACTTTGTACATATACCTAAAAAATAAAGATAGAATTTCGGATTTTTTCGTTTTTTCAATTGGACCACGCCTTCCTTTCCGCCCACCCTACCATGAGGTTATAATTTTCGATTTTTTTTCTAAAAATTTGTTTTAAAATATTTTAATGTAATATATTTAATAAAATTAAACAACATTTATTAAATTAATATATTTTTAGCAAATTCACATTTTAAATTTGATTTGAATCCATGCAAATTTAAATCAAAAATTAATTAGAGTCTAATATTATGTTTTGTGACTCCATACCTTGGTGCCCAGTTAATAATTTATTCTTCACAAAGCTCTTCCTCCAACTCCAGGGAACTTTGCCCGAAAATATCGAGTTCACTATCTCCGCCTTCTTCTACCTGATTATCATTATTGTCTGCACATGCCTATGTTATTGGAGGCTCAATATCAGGAGATTCCAAAAGAGCTATAACATCTCTTGGTAGGCTTATAGTTTAATCTTTGGCGTTCGTTTAGATTTATAGTTGAAAGCAGTGGATCAGAGGAATCCAAAGCTCTATTAAACACATCTGATATAGTATTCAGGCGGCTGTTTTTCCTTGCATGAGGAAACATATCGAGTTTGTACAATTTTTTGCGCTCTTCTGGCGCATTTTCACGGAGAGCTCCTAGAAGAAGTACGGAGGTTTCCATAATTTGGTGCCAATGTACCAGTACTTTATGCAAAATTTGAGATATTGGATTCCACTTATAAGTATTAACGTATAAATACATCAAGTACCTGCTTTAACTTTTGATGGGCATACCTCAAACTCACATTATGTAGCAATTAAAATTATATTAACACTTTTCCAAACGACAGGCAACAATAGCATTGAATTTTCTGTTTCATAGACTAGTTCAAATGCTAATTTTCACTTTAACCTTTGTTCTGTCTCAGTATACATCAAGCGTTTACGACCAGGCTTTTCGCGTGGAACATCATCTTAAGAAACTCAATTATGAAAGAGGATGCAAGCCATTGCGCAGGCTTTTCTGTTGCATTTTCGTAAATTAGTGTTATTCAATCTGAAAAACTGAATAAGCTTATCTTTTATTAAGATTTGCTGAACATCACGCACTAGTTACACTCCACAGAAACACAAATATATTTGTTACCAGGAACCTAAAAACATACCAACAACACAAAAACAGTGCACTGTTTCTCTGCTTCGCAGCATATAAGTCTGTCCTATTTCAACTTTAGCTTTTTCTATTGCAGCTGTTTTTCTCATTGTTCACATGCACACACATTCATCGCGACTCGACAATATGTACACTCGATTTGGTTTTCAACTCCGTTTCAACACAATTAATTCTGTTTTATAATACCGAACTTCAGGCGGTTGAGCCCCCAAATGTAAGAAAGTAGTTTATTGATGAATATATAATGAAGTAATGATAAAATAAACAGATTAATGATCAACACGATTAGAGGACAACTGTTCCTGTCAACGCCGACACACCAACTGCCTTCTCGTCGATCTTGCTTTCATGATCAGTGCTGCCATATAATTTCACTAAGCTCACGTTGACACTCGTTGCCAGCAACCAGTAGTGCCATACTTCACATAAATACTTACCATATGATCTTGAAGCTAAATCAGTTCACTTTGAAGACCAATATACACCCAAGAAAGTGTGAGCGCTGCGATGGCAAATTCACAGCCTTTCCGGGAACATTACGAAACGAACGTAATGTTAGTTCAGTCGCAAAGCGCATCCACAACGTTAACCACATAGCTATTTCGATGGCTGTGCTTTCTTTTTGAGTTAAAAAAAAAAAACAAAATTGCTCGCCAGCGAAGGTTAACTTTATTCATTACATATTTGCATATTAAAAACTAAACTTCATATATGCTTCAATCTATAGCAAAATGGACTATTATTGTTCTGGTGGTACAGCTCCGTCGCTCCCATCGCTACTTTTGTTATTGCTCCCTTTTTCGCTGCAATTGCTGTCTGTGCAATTGGAGGTGCTGATTCGTTGCTGTTCTTTTTCCTCTTCAATTACTGGAATTGGAGGTGCAGCGTCCTCGCGAATGTTGTTGAAAAATCAAATTTTACTGGAGAAGCTTTTCTTTGCATTAAATTAAAGGAATGAGAAAAATATGGAAATATTCGTGGCTTCAGCTTCAGAAACGAAACTTAATTTTTTCCCATAAAAGACGCTATTAAATGAAAACATTAAAATATTAATACATATATTCGATAATTTTGCAAGTTTTTTTTTAAATACCTTGCCCAAAGCGTGCAATATAGGATACTAACAAATAATTTATTGTTCGGAATAAACTTTACAAATTTTATTCATTATCTAAACGCGAACATTAAAAAATATTTTAAGTCAATTTGTGCTTCGTTTTAGCTATCTAATATTGTAGATGATTGTCAAAAATTTCAATATTCACTACACTTTTTGTTTACACAAATTACGTAAATCATATTTTTATTAAATATTTAGCTTACAGTTAAAAAATGAATTTCGGATTAAGCAAATTAAAAAGATACTTTCTTGAATTGTCAAAATTTACATAATTAATTTCTATTGCCTTTGGTCCCTTTTTAATAATAGCGTATGTAATTTAAAGTGTTTAAACAAAGAGTTAAAATAAGGACCAGTTTTTATACCCGCTATAACTATAACTTTTCTCCGGCAGGAAATATATGTAACAGGTAAAATGAGGCATCTCCGACCAATAAAATATATATATTCTTTATTAGCATCAACAGCCGAGACGATCTAGCCATGTCCGTCTGTCCGTCCGTCCATATGAAACACTGGATCTCAGAGACTATAAGAGATAAAGCTCAAATTCTAATAATTTTCGACAGTATTCGTTATGTTTGCACCCAGATCAAGTTTGTTCCACTGAAGTGCTGAAGTTTTTATATTAATTAATTTTTCATGATTGATATGATCTATTGAATCATGTTTAAGTAGTTTCGGATTAATGATACCAAAGCGGGTTAATTGTAATCCTAATTCTATGTCTTAAATGTATAGTGTTTAATAAAGTGGTAAAGTGTTTAATATTAAATATTAACGAATTTAGTTGTCTTTATTCTTCCAGAATTTTACTTTGGCTATTTATTATATTTATGCCATGATTAAATTTATTTGTAAAATTATTAAGATTGCTTGCTTGGATTGAATTATGGGCGATGATATTAATCTGATTTTCAATTTGTTTTCTATCTTCACTATCTAATGTACCGAAAAGGAGTTTAAAAGAAGATCCTATAAAATCGAATAAACCACGTTTAGTACGACTTGCTATTCAAGTTTGTTCATTAAGTATCTTATTTGAGGGTATTTATTGAAAATATGGCTTTGAGTTACTAATAAGTCAAAAGAATTTTCTATTTGTGTAAATTGATTATTCCTGATTCGAATAGGATGAAACCTTGGTCGTTTTGAATAGGATCAACTTCAACTGGTTAAGTGCTTATAGGTGTACAAATCATTGATAGTATTAATAGCAACAGCAACTTAGGATGTTTCATCGTTTGGCATGGAATTGTAATATTTGCTTCTATTAATTACTTTCTTCTTTTTAAATTTTTTTTTTTAATTTTGATTTATAATGGGTGACTTTTCTTCCTCTGTTTGTTTTTTCAACATTTTTTTAATCAAGTTTCTTGATATTACCTGTCTTTTTGAAAGCGTTCGTTGTTTTAGACCTTACTAACGGGGCTTGTCTAAATATTCTATCTACTTCAAATTACTTCTGTTTTTATTAAAGTTGTTTATTTGATTTACTTTGTTTTCTTGTGAATTATACTCATGTTTTCCTGCATAAATAAAATGTTTGCTGCGGCTCTATTAGTAGCTTTATGCTTTGTTTTATGATTATAGGTATTTAAAATTGTTTCAAATTTTGTTCATTTGTTTTCTACATCATTGTCACTTCTTATTAATCGTAATTTTTCATTAATTGTTTTATGGGACTTTTCTATGTCGGATATTCCAGGTTTGCTTGTGGTAATGTTAATTTTTATATTTTCTTCTTATAACCAAATTTGCAAAGCTGCACAAATAAATGCTGAATCTTTATCTGCTTTTATGTCTAAGGGTTTTCCCATTTCATTGAGAACTTTTAATAAAGCTCTTTTGGCTTCTAACCAAACTCTGCTTTGAACTTCTATTAATGTTGCGAATTTTGAATATACATCTATACAAGAAAGAAATTTTTTTTATCGATCATATAAAAATCTATTACATATTTATCTCTAACGTTAAGAACTTCAGGTGTTATTTCAAAAGTGAGTTTTGTGTCTCTATGTTCAGTTTTAGCTACATTACAAACTTTACATTCATGAACTAAATTTTGTATTAATTTCTGATAGTCAGGGTAATAGTATTTGTCCTTGAACCAATTAATTGTTTTTTCAATTCCTTTATGTGTTTTTAATATTAACTCTTTAATTTCCGCAAAAGTTTGTAAGTCGATTAATTTCGAGCTTGGTTTTCATTACTTTAGTTAGATTATTCGGACTTATTATATCTAAATAAGCTCTTTGAAAAATTGGAAAATCTATTTCATTGTGAAAATAGACAATACTCTTTTTCGAGCAAAGATGTTCTTTTATCATATCCTTGATTGGTCATTTCCTTATAAGAAATTTTAATGTTTAGTTTATGGAAATAACGAGTTGTCCCGACTTTGTTATCATCACCTTTTAGAAATTCTATTCGTCTGTTAAAATAATTTAAAGGTCTTTCGGTTATAAGTATGTGATGTTGACTATCCTCTTGAGCGCTATGTATAGTTGCTCCTGTGCTATTATTATTCTTCTCCTTTAATATTACTGAACCAAACTAATGGTTTATGATCACTTAGGATTTGGAATTTTCTACCGAATAGGTAGGAACGGTAATATTTAGTTGCCCACACAATAGTTAATAGTTATACCCGCTACCCATAGGGTAGAAGGGTATTATAACTTTGTGCCGGCAGGAAATGTATGTAACAGGTAGAAGGAGGCATCTCCGACCCTATAAAGTATATATATTCTTGATCAGCGTTAACAGCCGAGACGATCTAGCCATGTCCGTCTGTCCGTCTGTGTGTCTGTGTGTCTATCCGTCCGTCCGTATGAACACCTAGATCTCAGAGACTATAAGAGATAGAGCTATAATTTTTTTTCGACAGCATTTATTATGTTTGCACGCAGATCAAGTTTGTTTCAAATTGTTGCCACGCCCACTTCCGCCCCCGCAAATCAAAAAAATCGAATACCAAGCGTGATTTTAAAGCTAGAGTTGTGAATTTTGGTATATATAATAATAACTATAGTAGTTATGATTCCTGAAAATTTGGTTGCGATCAGATGAAAATTGTCGAAGTTATTAAAGAAATACTTTTGTATGGGCAAACACGCCTACTTACTAGGGGTCTTAGTTGCTTTAGATGACAATATGGTATATTGTGCCGTCTATGGTATATTTTGAATGCGGTACTATATCAATAAACCAAATATACTATTTGGTATATTTTTAGTATGTTTGCAGTATATTCGGTATATTTTGAGAAAATTATCGCAAAATATATTTCTTTTATTCAAAATGGGTAGCGGGTATCTCACAGTCGAGTGCACTCGACTGTAGCTTTCTTACTTGTTTTTTTTCTCTAGCTGAATAGTTTGATTCATGTTCGATTAATGTTCGACTTGCATAGCAAATGGGTTTGTGTTCCTGTGACAGAACAGCGCCTATAGCGAAGTTGCTAGTATCGGTTGTTAATCGGAATGGTTTCTTAAAATTTTGATAAACTAATATCGGATCGGACGTGATTAAAACTTTGAATTTTCGAATGCGGATAAATATGTAGGGTCTTTTATATTTATAGTTGCGTTTTTTTTAATTTGATTGTCATACGCTTTGCAATGTTTGCAAAGTTGGGAATGAATTTGCGGTAAAATCCGCATAAACCTACAAATGATTTAATTTCCTTTGGTGTTTTAGGTATTGGAAATTAAACAATAGCCTTACCTTGCGTGGTGATTATATGCCCAAGGAATTCAGTTTCCTTCTTCATAAGCTTACATTTGTCAAGTTGTAATTTCAAACTGGCTTCTCGAAGTTTTGAAAAGACTTTCGAAATGGATGATATATGTTCCTCCAATGAAGTGGAGTAAATAATGATATCATCTAAGTAAACAAGACAATCTTTGAAGATTAAATCTTCAAGTTATTAACGCAGCGCTGGAAATGTCGCTGGATCATTTTTAAGCCCAAAGGGCATACGAGTGAATTCGTAATGACCATGCTTGGTTGAAAAGGCGGTTTTTGCAATTGAGTCGGGATCCATTTGAATTTGATGGAAGCCCTTTCCAAGATCGATCGTAGTAAAGTATTGGCATTTGCCTAATTTATCATCCATATTTGGTATTCGAAATTTCTCATCAATGGTTATTTCATTGAGATTCCTGTAGTCAATGACTACCCGGAATTTTTGTTTTCCTGAAGCGTCCATTTTTTTTTTTTAACAATCCAGATTGGTGAACAATAGGGGGATTTAGATTTTCTAATTATACCCTGCTCTATCATTTCGTTGATTTGCTTGTTGACCTCTTGATCATAAGCTTGTGGACCTTACAAATCTTTTATATATTGGATCTTTATGTTTTGTTTGAATTGAATGCTTGATCGTACTAGTGAAAGTCAAATTGTCACTTTCCCTGTACTGGATGTCGCTAAATTCGTATAAGACCTTTTTTAATTTTTCCACTACTTCTGTGTTAAGATGTTCTAATCTGAACTTATTACACTCTTTTAATACGTCTTCGATTGCGAAGTTGAAGGGTCTATCTTCAGTTAGCACAGTTGGCACATGTTTGATTTGATTTAAGCACTGGTTTAGGTGTGCTTCTGTAAGTTCAATTGCCATTGTTGGTGGTTATTAGTTCACACACACGTGGTTTTTTACTACGGGGTTTTTGAGGTTTATTATATCGGGTTCACAATGTTTGTTTGTAATCCGTTTTGCCGGACATGTTTTGTATAGTTCACAAAGTTATACGCGTTTAAGCTGGACAATATTAGAGTCCTTTAGCGGTCACGACTGTTTGTTGATTAATCACCACTGCGACATATCCTACCGGCTGCGCCAATTATGTTTTCGCGTAACGCGAAGGTTAAAAAAAATATAACAAAGATTTTATTTTTAAATAACTTGTAGACGAACTTTATTGGTATTGCAAGATTAGCGGGCTACGCGTCTTGTCTGAGAAAAGGGTCTTTAAAAACTAACTTTACAATATGTTGAGTTTGAACAAGAAACTTCTTATTGCGACTTAGGGCTAACATATGTCTTGTGTATGTGTTAGTGTTTTAATGCTGAGGCCTCAAATTGCACCAGAAAATTTTAAGTGTCGTGAAGTGGATCTTTTTGTTTGACGTTAGTGGCCGCCGCGACGAATTTATGTTTAGAATATGATCTTTATTTGAATGCAATAGAACCTTTTTGTTTGTTACGATTGGTAACTGTTGTGACAAGTTTATGTTTTGAATATAATATAATATAATAATAATCTTTATGTGAATGCAATAGGATATTTTGGAGATAGGGGAATAATTACGAGAATGTGTCACGTACGAGTAATGAGTGTGGTGGTGGATATGTCACTATATATATCTATATATTCACAAAGTATATAACTTTATGAGTACATTGAAGAAATTGTAATTTGCCACAGGCATACATTTTTAATATCATTTAAGGCATATACTGTGAAGATATTTATTTCATAAATGGTTAAAAGTATTTTATACCCGCTTTCCATAGTGTAGAATCATTATAATTTTGTCCTTTTAGCTACGTATGTAAAAGCCAGAAGGAGTCATCTCCTTATAAGGTATATATGTATGTTTATACTTGATCAGCGTCAACAGTCGAGATGATATAGCCATGTCCATCTTTCTGTATGTCCGACTGTCCATCTGTCGAAATCGTTGATCATCAAGCTAAGCTTAACATCATTACCATTGCGCAATAGGCATTTTCAATGAAAATATTTACATCGGCCTAATTTGAATACAGTAAACAGCTGATTGCATCACAAACCGAAAATGTATACCCGTTACCCATAGCGTAGAAGTGTATTATAACTTTGTGCAGGATGGAATCTCTCTCATATACATATGTATATACTAACTTGTTTTACTTCCCTATTAATATAGTATTACTAGTTTAAATCATGAGCTGTCCAACGTCTTTTAATATTTGTTCGCGGTTTTCAATTAATGCATGCTGTTCAAAAAATATATTTTGTTTTGTCCACGCGTCAACAAGCCCGTGCTTGGTATCGCTGGACCACTTGATGGTATATATATAGTCATGTTTTATTTTATTTGGACGTTGAAGTACTAACGGCAGTACCATCAAGTGGCCCAGCGATACCAAGCACGGGCTTGTTGACGCGCGGACAAAACAAAATAAATTTGTGAACAGCATGCATTAAACGAAAACCGCGAATAAATATTAAAAGACGCTGGACAGCTAATTAAATTAAATTAAAAATATGTTAGAATATATGTATAATAAGATAAATAACAATTAAATACTCGATAAATAAGCTAATAATAAGGTTTTAAGCATAGGAATAGATTTACTAAAGCAAACTACGTTATTGAGATTATTATAGTTCACACACAGAATACGGAAGGGATTATGGCAAGCAAAGTTAGTAGATCTACGTGAAATGAGAAGAGGAAGAAAATTCCTAGTGATCCTGATAGGAACTGTAAAACTAATTTGACTTAACAGCTCCAAAGAGTCTATTTCACCATTAATTAGTCTCTGTATAAAAACAACACCTTGCATAGTTCTACGGTCAGAAAGAGAAGGAAGGTTTAGTAATTAAAGTCTGCTGCGATACGGTGGTAATCTAATATTAGGATTCCAATTTAAACTACGAAAAGCAAATAATAAGAATTGTTTCTGCACCGATTCAATCCTATCTTGATCAACCCTATACTGGGGATTCCAGACAAGAGATCCGTACTCAAGGATAGGACGAACCAGTGAGACGTATAAAGTTTTAGTGATGTAGGGATCATTGAACTCTTTCGACCAGCGTTTTATAAATCCCAGAACACCCATGGCCCTATTTACAGCAGATAGAATATGTTTATCAAATTTTAGTTTTGCATCAAGCAGAACCCCTAAGTCATTCACACCTTCAATTCGCTCAAGGGGAGTATCATATAACACATAGTTATTTAACTGGAAAGAACCCCTACAAAAAGTCATAAACTTACACTTATTACAGTTGAGATGTAACATATTTACTCTGCACCAAGATTCTAGATGATTAAGGTCACATTGTAAAAGTGAGCTCGCACGTCATCGGCGTACATAAGAACACGGGAATGCTCAATAACAGAAGGAGGATCATTTATGAACAAAGTGAACAATAGAGGACCCAAATGACTGCCCTGGGGCACACCAGAAGTGACTTTGACACATTTAGATACAAAACCATTATAATACACATTTTGAATTCTCTTGGAAAGGCATGAGGATATCCACTCAATTAGGCTATGAGGAAACCCTAAACCATTAAGCTTATACAGTAAGAGGTGATGATTAACAGAGTCAAAAGCCTTACTAAAATCGGTGTAAATAACATCCGTTTGCATTTTATTCCCGAATCCTTTAATTACAATAGAAGAGAACTGTAATAAGTTAGTAGAAGTGGATCTAGACTTCACAAACCCATGTTGGTAAGGTGAAATTATAGATTTACACAGATGTTGCAGTTGAGAAGTTATAATTTTTTCAAATGCTTTCGGAATCGCAGACAATTTAGATATACCGCGATAATTTTGAACTTTAAATTTGCTTTCTTTTTTTAGGATAGGTATAATGTATGATTTTTTCCACATTTTAGGAAAAGAACATGAGTTAACGGATAATTCAAACAATTTAAAAAGCGGTTTACAGATACTACCAGCACAATACCTCAGCACACAACTAGGTACTCCATCCGGACCTGCCGAAAAAATAGGTTTTATAGCCAATAGTTCCATTAAAATAGAGCTTTCGGTAATGAAAGGACCAAAAATAAAATTAGATGAATTTAACTGATAAGGATAAGAAAAGGAATTTTGAGAACTTGGAACAGAATATGTCGTTTAGAAAAAGTTCGCAAATAAATCGGCAACATCATGACCATTAAATACTGTCATATTCTCCAAAGACATAAATGCTGGTGATGACGCGGATCTACGCTTCGAGTTAACGAAGTCGTAAAATCGCTTTGGATCACGCTGAAATCTTATTCTGCACCTACTCAAATAACTATTATAGCACTCATTGTTATGAGTGCGAAAAGCAGCTTGAGCAACAGAATACCGGAAAAAATCAAAAGAAGAGCCAGTTCCTTTGAATTTTTTGTAAAGTCTCGACTTACGATTTTTTAAATTCGATAATTTCTTGGTAAACCATAAGGGTTTATCAGACAAATGTGAAATACTTGATGGAACACAAGCATCAAGTAGCGAGTTCAAAGTATAATAAAAAAATTCAACCGCTATATTCAAGTTCGTAGACAAGGAAAGTTGGGACCAGTCAGTTTGAGATATAAGCAGAGTAAGTTTCTCAAAATCGGTTTTCCGAAAACAACGAGAAAACTCACCACAACGTACACTCGACTCTGATGCAATAAATGGGAGCACCAACATAATTTCCAATGTGGGATGGTAAGGGTCTTCAGGGGAAGATATAGGAGATATTCTCGATAGATAACATGAATCTGGGTCTAAAACAAAAATAAGGTCTAGAGATCTGTTTAAGCAATTTGGAATACCATTAATCTGAGACAATGATACCCCGAAGAGACTATCAATAAAAACATGGGATACAGAGGGGGAAAGTCCATTTAGATTCTCGGCGGAATGCCATGACACCCCAGAAAGCATATTAGAAATATCATTAATAATAGAAAAATTAGCTAAATATAAAGCATCATCAGAAGCAGGAGGGATATATGAGCAAGAAATAAAAATGTTTAAACTACCAAAGGATAATCTAACAACCACTAGCTCAATATCAGAAGTGTGATCAATCAATTCTGAATTTAATTGAGCATCTACTGCAATTAAAACCCCTCCACCGCGACGTACCTTGCGGTCACGTCTGTATACGGAAAATCTACTAGAAAAGATTTCCGTATCAAGGATGTCATTTTTATACCCGCTACCCATAGGGTAGAAGGGTATTATAACTTTGTGCCGGCAGGAAATGTATGTAACAGGTAGAAGGAGGCATCTCCGACCCTATAAAGTATATATATTCTTGATCAGCGTCAACAGCCGAGACGATATAGCCATGTCCGTCTGTCCGTCTGTGTGTCTGTCCGTCTGTCCGTATGAAACACTGGATCTCAGAAACTATAAGAGATAGAGCTATAATTTTTTTTCGACAGCATTTTTTATGTTTGCACGCAGATCAAGTTTGTTTCAAATTTTTGCCACGCCCACTTCCGCCCCTGCAAATCAAAAAAATCGAATAGCAAGCGTAATTTTAAAGCTAGAGTTCCGAATTTTGGTATATACAATAATAACTATAGTATTTATGATTTCTGATGATTTGGTTGCGATCAGATAAAAATTGTCGAAGTTATTAAAGAAATACTTTTGTATGGGCAAAAACGCCTACTTACTAGGGGTCTTAGTTGCTTTGGCTGACAATCTGGTATATTGTGCCGTCTATGGTATATTTTGAATACGGTACAATGTCGATATACCAAATATACCATTCGGTATAATTTTAGTATTTTTGCAGTATATTTGGTATATTTTGAGAAAATACCGCAAAATATATTTCTTTTATTCAAAATGGGTAGCGGGTATCTCACAGTCGAGTACACTCGACTGTAGCTTTCTTACTTGTTTAACCAAGTTTCAGTAAAGGCAATGACATTGAAAGGGAAAGATACACTATTTAAATATAAGTCAGTAAGTTTACTGCAAATACCTCTTACATTCTGATAGCCAAGAAGTAAAGAGGATGTTAGTTTTTTGAACTGACAGACATATAAGAAGGCTTTGCAATCAAATTCTTGCCACTACTAGGAAGAGAAACCGGAGACCGATTTTTCTTTTTCGCAACAAATTCTTTAACTAATAGGTGTTCCGGCCAAAACTCTTTACTGCACATCATACTAAATTGTTCAACCGGAACACTTATTTTAAAAGACGAAATCTCCCGTTCATACGAGAAATTAAATTTATCTACTTTAACCCTGGCTTGGGATTTGGACTTAATATAAGCCCAAACATCATCAGATGTCGTATCAGGGGAAAGCCTTGAAACGAAAATCTGCTTTAGAGGAGGCACTGCAACTAAAGTGTTGCGGACAACTGAGGTAGTCTCCGAAGCGTAAAAAGGCCAATACGCATCTGTCGATTACCCCAATCGAGCTTTCTGTCCCAGTTCATACTCTTAAACCCAGAATCCAAAGCAGAAAAGCTATCGGAGAGTTTTTTAAAGCCCGCCAATATATCTTTAAAACCAGTTCGCGTCTGCCGTATAAACCCAGCAATATCGCGTTCAGAGTCCCTACAATGTTCACAAGTCCATCTCAATCCAGACTTGGCCGAAATCAAATCCACAATACGGCCGTTAAAGCCAGCACATTTTTCATGTGCAACGTTGTCGCATAACCAGCAACAAACAAAACCCATTTTGGCACCAACTGGCACCCGGCATTTCTTGTTATAGCAGACTAACATATTGCTAAAACAAAGATTATTAAACCAATTCAAAAATTAAAAAAAATAAATAAATAAATCAAAATAGGTAAATTAGGTAAATTAATTGCAACCTAATATGATCTGTACTTACGAAGAGCACAAAACACAGAGAGTATGCACAGGACGAGCGAGACGCAAGATAGAACGATAGGCAACTACAACACCAAGAGAGGGAGAGTTACTATTCTAAAGAGCGTTGAGAGCACAAAGCACAAGCACTGAGAGTAAAGCGCGGGTCGAGCGAGACGCAAGATGGACGATAGCCAACAACAACACCAAGAGAGGGAGAGTTAACTATTGTAACAGCGTTGAGCGCAAAGAATAGCAAGTGAAAAAGTGAGAAAAAGAAGAAAGTAAACAAAAATACAAAAACAAAGTGCAGCGGCAACGAAAACAGAATTGTTTTGCTAACAAAGCAAAGCAAAGTTAGACCACACAATTTGTTGTTATATTTTCAGAAAAATGATAATAATTTACTAAATACACGAAAGCACACAGCGATTTAAACACAAGTGAGAGAGTAAAATTAATGTTATATTAATTGTAAATAAATATGAAATTTAATGAAAAATCACAAAGTTTAAGAGGGAAGAAAAAAAAACACGTCCGACTGCGAATGCGAGAGCGAGCGAATGACACCCACACATACCCTAAATTTAAGCTCATTATGTATGTACAATATGTACACGGCAGCTAAGCTTTCACTAAAAAGCTTGAAGCCTAGCTTTTGCTGAGATTAGTAATTAAGCAGACTTGGAACAGTACGCATGTACAAATAAATTAATTGTAAGACTTTCTTTTTTAAAGAGATATTCCATCGAATACCGTCACTTTCAGCCTATAACCGACTAAGAAGTCGTGGCTGAAGGCATCCATCTACACATTTCATAGCAGAGACGAAGAGGTCTCAATTTTCCATCTAACTGGCGACTAGGATTAAACAAATACTAAGCAGTAAAACCAGCCATCCGTAAGAATTTACAATGCAACAACGCACCTGGTGTTAATAACTTTTTGGACTCTGCAATACACATGGTCCAACAAGCGTAGACCAACATAAAGATTAACGTAAAACATATCTGGAAAGCTTTTATCGGCACGTGTATACAAAGACGGGCTCAAAGAAGAACCGAGAACATACTACGAAAGCCGACACTAAGCGAAGAAGAAATTAACACAAATCAGGAAAGGTTTAATAAGCTCAACGTAAAGCAGATAGCTAAACAGAGGAGCTTATAAACTTTTTTGAGAAAGCTTTCATTGATGAAAGAACATTGTTAAAATAAGAAGCAGGCAATTACTCATAATATTCAAATCAAAAAAAAAAAAAAAAAAATTAAAATGAATGAGAATAGCTTAGCCACGTTTAACTCAACCATGAATTGCATAAAATAAATACAAAATTTTCATAGTACTGATGCAAATGAGCTACCAGATTTAATAGCACAAATAGGAACAGTTCTCCCAACGTTTAGTGTTTTCGACGCGCCTACCAAAAGCATTTTATTGGGCTCTATAAGAAACAAATTTATAGGACTATGCAGGCCAGTGCTTCATAGACATGGAAATATAACCGATTGGGAGCGGTTAAAACAGATAATTTTAAAACATTTTGGTGAAAAAAAACTAGCGACGTTTTAATGGATATGCTAAAACTGTGTCGAGTTGAATCAACCATAGAAGAATATTATAGTAAAATTAATGAAGTGTCTAATAGAGTACATAATTGAATACAAATCCATGACGATCATTCATACGCAACTTCCAAAGTAAACCGAATTGCACTCCGCGTTTTTAGAGACAACTTAACTGAACCAACTAAAACAATGATATTCGCGAGAAATCCGCAATCCTTAGATGATGCTTAAAAAACCATTGAACATGCTAGACATCAAAGCTATACATTGTACGGGCCGACTAGAAAGAATAACAAATACAATAAACCAATCTTTAGAACCAATTTTAGTAACGATAATAAAAATATAAACGAATTGATAGTAACACAAAGTAGTTTTGGTGAAGCTAGCGGTGACCAACAAGAAGACAATAATGCTACAAAAACTGAAAATCGAAGATCTGAAGGTGCATTTAGCGCAAAGCAGGGGTATCAGCAGGGGTATCAATTAGTCGAATAATAACACAACATCCAACTCTACTCGAATGTCGACAAACAACAGAAATATGCAAGTTTCTGAGTAAAGCAAACGTACTTTTGAACCAATGGATCTTAATCAGTCTAACGTAAATTTTCAGATAGAGGAGGGACAAGACGATTACCATATATAAAAATTCAAGGTAAAAAGAGAACACTACTCTTTATTATTGACACAGGAGCTGAATTCAGTGTTATTAATGAGAATATGTGCGACCCAAAGTGAAAAAAACAGATATTGAACTAGAAGTTAAAGCAATGGGTAACAAAATTAAAATACACAAGTTATGCAGGTTCCCTTGTTTTCAAGACTTAAAAGCTGAAAGTTATATTTGTGAGTTTTTATACTCATAGAGTAGAAGGGTATTATAACTTTGTGCCGACAGGAAATGTATGTAACAGGTAGAAGGAGGCTTCTCCGAACCTATAAAGTATATATATTCTTGATCAGCGTCAACAGCCGAGATGATCTATCCATGTCCGTCTGTCCATCTGTGTGTCCGTATGAATACATAGATCTCAGAGACTATAAGAGATAGAGCTATAATTTTTTTTCCACAGCATTTGTTATGTTTTGCCACGCCCCCTTCCGCCCCCGCAAATCAAAAAATCGAATAACAAGCGAAGTTATTAAAGAAATACTTTTGTATGGCCAAAACGCCTACTTACTAGGGGTCTTAGTAGCTTTGGCTGACAATCTGGTATATTGTGTCGTCTATGGTATATTTTGAATGCGGAACTATATCGACATACCGCATATACTATTTGGTATATTTTTAATATTTTTGTAGTATATTTGGTATATTTTGAGAATAATACCGCAAAATATATTGATTTTATTCAAAATGGGTGTAAATATTATATAAACAGCTTAATTCAAATGAATCTAACCCGACCCACAGGCAGACTTTTAATAAATAACCTTATAGAAAAATTCGAAAATATTTTTTATAAAGAACACCAAGACTTGAGTTTCACAAACGAAATTAAGCACAGAATAGTTACAAAGAATGATCTTGCAATTTATTCAAAGACATACAAATACCCCGAAATACATAAAGATGAAGCCAATAGGGAAATAGAAGAAATGTTATGTTAAGGTATCATCAGATATTCAAACAGCCCATACAATAGCCCTTTATGGGTAGTTCAAAAGAAAATGGACCAGTCTAATAAGCAAAAGTGGCGGCTCGTTGTAGACTACCGTAAACTAAATAAGGAAACTATCGAAGATCGCTTCCCGATCCCAAATATAGATGAGATTTTTGACAAGTTGCAAAATATTTTCAAGCCTAGATCTCGCGAAAGGTTTTTATCAAATAGAAATGGACATTAAAGATATACACAAAACAGCGTTTTCAACAACAAGTGGACATTACGAGTTTCTTCGTATGCCTTTTGGACTGCGGAACGCTCCCTCGACGTTTCAAAGACTAATCAACAACATTCTTAGTCCCTTTATTGGGGAATTTTTCATCGTCTACATGGATGACATCCTTATATTTTCAAAAAATATAGAAGAACACGTCAATCATCTTAACTCTGTATTCAGCTGCCTATCTAAAGCAAATTTAAAGCTCCAATCAGACAAATGTGAATTTATCAGAGAGGAGATCGGATTTCTTGGCCACACTATAAATTCAGAAGGTCTTAAGCCAAGTCAGAAGAAAGTCGACGCTAACTTTAAAATAAAATTACCAACAAACCAGAAACAAATTAAAAGTTTCTTAGGAATCACAGGTTATTTAAGGCGGTACATAAAAGACTACTCAAAAATTGCACAGCCCTTGATAAAATACTTAAAAAAAAAATGCTAAAATAAACACACATCATGATAAAGAATACCCAGAAGCTTTTCAAAAACTAAAAATCTTAATAACAAGCGACCCGATAGTCGTATACCCAGATTTTAATAAACAATTCACTGTAGTAACAGACGCAAGTTATTATGCTTTAGGCGCCGTGCTCATGCAAGGAAATAAAGTAATTTCTTATGCTAGCCGTTCGCTTAAAAATCATGAACCTAATTATAGCACAAAAGAAAGAGCTTCTTGTCACTTATTGGTCAACAAAATACTTCAAATATTACATTTACGGAAGAAAGTTCATAATTAAAACCGACCCTAGTTTGGCTTAACAATCTAAAAGAACCTAACTTAAAACTACAATGCTGGAAAGTGCAATTAAACGAATTCGATTTTGACATAACATTTATTAAAGGCAAGGAAAACGCTTTGGAAGACGGACTTAGCAGAATTGTTGAAGCATCATCAAAGGAATTTGACGAAAACGTACAAACAAAAGTAGATATACATAACACTGATATATTCACGCTAGAGATCAATAACAGTTTACCAGACATAGACACAAACATAGAAGATGAAGATTTCTCTAAAAGTTTGATTCAATTATTTACTAACGAAACTGACGATTTTGCAACTGTTCACAGTGCAGATTCTGACGATCAGAATTTTATAAATATTACTGAAAAATGTCTAAAATGCAAATAAAAATTATAGAGGCAAAAAGTGATTCAAGTACATTCAAAATTTAAAAAAAATTTAAAAAACTTAAGTTTATTTGAAAATTTCAAGAAATTTATAGACAGTTTTTTTTTCAAATAATAGAAATTTACGAATTCTCAAGTCGTGTATACTATTAAAAGATATAAATGATAAAGAAAAAATTCTAAAGATAATTGAAAACGAACACATAAAAAAATAATCACAGAGGTATTAACGAAATATTTGTATCTATAAGAGAAAAATACTACTACCCAAATACGCAAAAAGTTATACAAAGGTCTATTAATAATTGTAAAACATGTAACTTATCTAAATACGATCGGCGACCTATAAAATATAATTTAAATATAACAGAAACGCCAAACAAAATTAACAATATAATACATATAGACATTTGAGACCCCAAAAGAAATATAATGTATCTTACGTCAATTGACAAAATGTCTAAATATGCGACAGCTCAATATATTAAAGATAGATCCTGGATCTCTTTGCTTACCGCTATAAAATTAAGAATTCGATACTTGGGGAAGCAAAGAAGATTGTAACTGATAACGAATTTAATTAAGCAATTTCTTCTGGAAAATAATATAGATGTGCACATTACAATTCCTTACAAGATAACCGGAAACTCGGACGTGGAACGATTACAAGTAACACTACGAGTAAATGAACATATAAGATTGTATAACGCGGATCCAAACAATACTGACACAGTTCAAGAAAATGTCCATTAAGCAATTATTTATTATAATAACACAATACATTCAATTACGAATACTAGAGCAATAGATTTATTTAATAACATACTTTGTCATAAAAATATTGTAAAATTGTCTGAAAAATTATTGAAAAATAAGCAGAATCTAAATGCGAAAATGAGCGAAACTTCGCAAATGTATACGTTAAGAATAACCAAGTAGTAAAATCCAATCCAATTTATAAAGAAATAAGTAACCATAATCAAGATGGTAACTACAGGGTATCTAATGAAAAATCAACAAAAAAAATTTATAAAGATTAGGTAAAAAGATATAAATACCAAAATGAATATGGTACAAATTAAGAACCTTTTTTGTATACACCTATTCAATATTTAATCCACTGAAAATTTCAACAATATTGTCGAAACTTGTGCTGGGGGAGACATTTACACCCACACATACCCTAACTTTAAGCTCATTATGTATGTACAGTATGTACACGACAGCTAAGCTTTCACTAAAAAGCTTGAAGCCTAGCTTATGCTGAGATTAGTAATTAGGCAGACTTGGAACAGTACGCATGTACAAATAAATTAATTGTAAGACTAAACTGAAACCTTTTTTACTCGACGAAGAAGTCGAAAGAGGTATTACATCGAATACCGTCACTATCAGCCTATAACCGACTAAGAAGTCGTGGCTGAAGGCATCGATCTACACATTTCATAACTGTGACGAAGAGGTCTCAACTTTCCATTTAACTGTATTACTGTTTGGGGAGATTAGGTCGCATACTGGAGATAGGACTCCAGGAGATAGGACATACTTTTAATAGGACGTTTTTTTTATGATTTTATCAATATCATGTTACCTAAAATCAATTAGTTCATACGCAGATAGTTCGTCGGCTGTTGTTCCATTTATAAATGGGTAGGGCTTTAAACAACTTAGAGGTGGGCAGCAAGTGAGTTTAAATAGACCATAAATTGGGATTCCAATGTAGAAAACCGGCGATCATTATGAACGATGTTCTATTTGTACATTTATAGCTTTAGTTTCAAGATGTGCGGCAAACTCGTTTTAAAAGGATTGCTTGATGCGATCTCTCACCAGAATTCCGGTGCACTCATGAACATTTCTATTCATCAGAATAATGATTAGAGCTTAACTGTGGGCCAATTCTGCACCTTTGCCAATGGTGAAGACTTCCGCTGGAAGATATTGGAAAGTTTCTAAAAGTGTGAAAATCGAGTTGGAACTGTAGAAAACTGCATCGATTCCTTCAGCTATCTTCGACAAATCGATGAAGATCTTAAGGGCTTCGGAAATGCTGAGGCCTTTTCGCCAGAAGCACGGTTCCTTGTAGGCAGATATTTTACTGCCTGGTCTGTTTTGTCCGCATGCTTTAATTTCCCGCAAAGTAAGTTTCATAACGGAACTGAGAATTGTTAATGGTTAAGCATTTCCCATTTGTCAGAATGCTTATGCAAAGCTCATTAACTTGGATGAATACCTGCACTTCGGATGTAAGTGTCGAATCGCCCTACGTAGCTACCAACTGCCTGTCTCTAAAAAAGCGGTTAACCCATCGATAAGATGGTAGTCCGCATTTTCGACGAAGGCCACCAGAGCATGAAAAGCCATCTCGATGGATTTGCTCTTCATATATGCATGCTAGTTGTGAGCCATCAGATACACTGCATTGCTTCTAATGTGCAAGTCAAGTAGCTTCTCTTTAGAAAGACATTTGGCTGATTGGCCGGAAGTCTTTGGTGCCTACACGGCTGCATTCTTACGCCTTCGGCAGGAAAAAATCTGAGAGGAACTTCATAGAGTAGAAATATGAAACTAAGAAATATAAACCGAATAAATCTTCGTTAGCCATGTAAGAATCGAATTATCTTTCCAAATATATATGTTTTCCGCCTTCGTAGCAAGTTTGAAACGTGCTAGTCAGCTTACCACGGAGCGATGACAAATCTAGGTTCCACCAAGGTGGAAAGTGGCTTCTCGTCGCAGCCTGAAAATTAGTCATTTTGATAGAACATTCACAGATGTTTCTATATCCTGTAACGAATTAATTGTACTCGCCGGATCTAGTGTTTGTAACGATACTGGAGAACTTCACTCAGTCCGTATTGCTTAGCCATGGAAACAATGTTGAATTCAATTTTAAAGCGAATGTACCTATGATCAGAATAGAAGGGTCTGGACTCTCCCTTCTCCTCCATGGGTACCTTGGTGATTGTCAAGTCAAGCATAGTGCGTGAAGTAGGACCTATATACATATGTTGGCTACCTTCAACTTATCGTTTAATATGAATTCGATTACTGACTCACCCATTTTATTGATTTCTGGATTTCCCCAAATGCTATGCTGGGCGTTGGAGTCCGTTCCAATAATTCATTACAGCTTTCCAGTAATTAGCAGTTCGATTGTTAGTTCTACCCTCTTTAAAAGAATGACAGTTCTTGGTCTCGTTACCATTATCAGGACGTAGAGGTTGTAATTTTGAGACTTCAGCCCGCCAACGTGAATATGAATATAAATTAAAATTATGGATATATGTTATATTTTAGCTATAGTTCCAATAATGTCCTCTCACAGTAGTAACTAATCCATTGTTTATTGAAGAATCTAATAAATTAAATGTCTATTTGGAATTTTGGAATACACAATAATAACTATAGTCTTTTTGATTCCTTATAATTTGGTTGTGATTAGATAAAAATCAACGAAGTTATTGAAGAAATGGGCAAAAACGCCTACTTACTATTTGATTTGGCTGACAATCTGGTATACTTTGCACTCTTTAGTATATCTTGAATGAAGTGTCATATCCATATACCAAATATACCATTTGGCATCTAGTTTTAGTATTTGTGTGGTAATTATTTTAGTATATTTTCAAATAAAACCGAATTATTTTGCTTTTAGCAATAGTGTAGTCCGAAAATCAAAAAATAACAAAAACAAAATGATTATCGAATATAATTTCAAAAATCAGGTGCAATTGGATCACATCTACATATTTTGTATATTTTGTATATACATATTTTGTGTATATATATTTTGTATTCGATGTATATTGGTATTTTTTTGTTGTATATTGGCGATTAAAGTGTTTTCAAACTTTTTGACAAACAAGTGTTTGTATTTTCTTCAAAATAAACAAATCAGTGCAAAGCACACCTGAACGCCTGAAACACAACCAGAATAACATATTTGTATAAATTGTAATTTCCTGCTTACACTTGAATGTAGGTACCCTAAGGTAATATTTTTTTTCCCCATTCGCATACATTGCTTAATTTTTTGTCTGCTAAATGATCGTTTTTAAATTCGTTCACTATGGTATCGAGCGAACTTTTCTTCACACATACATACATGAATCAAAATCACTTTACGATTACAGTTTGTCCATTGCCACAAAAACCATAACGCAATTCGTGATACTTTAGTCTTAGTTCAGGTTCAAATTAAACTTAACACTTAACAGAAATATACAGGAACTTTGAAAGTTAATCAACTGTATCGATTTTTAATTATTTTACTTAATGTCCATGAAAATATTAACAAATTACAACATACAAAATTTACTTTTTCCATTACAATATTAACACCGTCTAAACACTTTTACAAACTATTTACATTCCAATTTGCTGCACACCAGAGCAAGGAGGCAGGAATACGTACACTTGTAGCCCTTGATGATCAAGGAGGTGAGTCCACTATTAACACAACAATCTATCACTTTTTTTTAAGACATATATATACCTTATAACATATATTATATTTTTTGTATATAAATAATTTACAGCACAACATTAATCAAAGCACAACATTTATGAAAACAAATATGAAAACTTTCGTAAATACATACGTACATATGTATAAAAATATTTTATTTTAGACTCTGCATTACTAATATAAATAAAGCACATGCCAATTATAAATGCGCATATGACTTTATTAATTTTTGTGTGGAAATTAAAAATTACAAAAAAAAAAAACCAATTTGTTTACAAAGAAAGAGTACATGATCAGTCACAAAATTGCAAGAAAAAACGTAAACTTCTCTTTTTCGAGTAGCAATGTATAATAACTTTGTGCCAATAAGACGTGTAAGTAACAAAAAGTTAGGGTCAGCCAGGAAGGTATATAATGTTTAAAAATACGTTATTACATTGGATTTTATTTTGTTAGCGCAGTTTCTTTCTGTCTTTAATAATAGAAGTAAGAGTCAGATTCCTCGAAACTCCAGCTACCCTGTATTTCTTCTATAGAAACATGAAAACTACTAAGATTCAATCACAATAAATTAAATATTTTCTCTTTTTAGGCCTGCAAGTCTGATTCAAAAACACTATCCGTCCATATTTTTGCATGAAGTTCATCCTCAATAACTTCAAGGGCTCACATTAGCTTTAGGTTTAGGTTAGACCGGCCGCTTCTGCTAGGGCGAAGCATAGACCAGAAGAGGTCCGTAACTGTACCGGTGAAGGGTGTCTTCGTCTCAGAAGTCGCATAGTATGGATGCATTTTTGGAAAAGGCCAGCAGCAACCTTGGTAGTAGCTGAGAAACGTCTCGACGATCATTGTGGCACGGCGAATCAAAGTATTTTAGACAGTGGCCAGTTAAAATGTCGAGCATTAGTCTGCAGTCTTTCCTTGAAAGCTGCATGACGAAATTTGTTAAATTGGTATTAATTGAAGCACACATCAGCCTTGCAGTTTTTTACGAGTTGGTATTGCGCCAGCTCGCATCCCACTGAAGTCTAGAGCGTACTTCAATTTCCCTACCTAGGGATCTCAGGGATATCGGCACATTGCTTGGCTTGGGATCCAGTAGATTCGTACGACCGCACATGCGTACGACCGCAGATGCGTTCAGGGACTCTACTGCCCTTCTCCTTTCCATGACAACTTTGGACTTGACCACATCTGGGGAGATTGATCTTATTGCAGCCTGGCTATCAACAAAGATGTTAATAGAGTTGTAATTGTTCTGTATACCCCGAGCCATCTCTGCAGCCTTACCTAAGGAAAAAACTTCCGCCTGGAAGATGCTACAGTGGTCAGGGAGTTGGAAGGAGTGTTTGGAAACCAGGTTGGGACAGTGTACGGCCGCGCCGACTCCGTCGTCCATCTTCGACTCGTCGGTAAAGAGGTTGAGGGCGTCGGGAATGTATAACTCTTCCACCCTGCAGCCCGGTTCCATGTAAATCGTATTAATATGGTCAGTGCAGGTAAGGGGAATAGTATAGTCCAAGTCTATACTAGTCTCCCTACCAATGGTTCTGTGGCCGTAGCCCAATACACCAGGATTGCCTGTTGCAGCGATCATGAGGGCCGATTTAGATTCTATGGAAGCTATTACATCGAGAGCTTTAGTAGGCGTCGACCTGATGGCGCCTGTAATGCACAGAAGCGCTTGACGCTGTGTCATTTCCTTAATGGAGAGAGATGAGGGGAGAGGCCCCAAGTCCAACTAATCATTTTTTTTGCCATATACAAGGCTCCGGTGGCGTTCTTAACCCTTTCTAGCACGTTGAGCTTCCACGTCAATTTGCTGTCCAGAACCATACCCATGTATTTTACTGCATGACTCGGCTTTAGCGTGGTACAACCAATTTTGAGGGGGTCCATTAGGGTACCTTATATCTTTTCGCGAAGAGGATAAGGTCCGTTTTGTCCGCGCTAATGCTGGGCCCGGCTGATTCGCCCCATGCTTTAACTTCCCGTAAAGTATGTTCCATTGGTTAGGCATTTCCCAGTTAACAAAATGCTTATGTCATCGGCATAGGCAATTTACTAGGGGGCCCGTCTAATGAATTTTTGATGTAGGCTGTTCACAACCAGAATCCAAAGCAGAGACGGGAGAACCCCACTCGCACTTTCTTTGTAATGGACGAATCGCCCCACGTAGCCACCACCCGCCTGTCGCTAAGAAGGCGGTTGACCCACCTGTGGATCGCTGGAGCCGTGTTTACTGAGGTAAGGCTCTTCATAATAGCGTCAGTGGCGACGTTATCGAAGGCACCTGAAATATTTAGAAATGCACCCAAGGCATATTCTTTAAATTGGTCTGATTTTCCAATGGAGGCTACTAGAACATGAACATGCTGATTTGGGGACCACAGATGCATTGAGTTGCTTCTGATGTGCAAATCAAGTAGCTTCTCCAAAGTTCTTAGCAGAAAAGAGGTTAGGCTGATAGGCCGGAAGTCATTTGGGACCACATGACAGCATTTGCCCGCCTTGGGCAGGAGAATGACTTTTGAGGTCCTTCAAAGAGTGGGGATATAACACCATGCGAGGCATGGTCGAATAGATTCTTGATAGCCAAGGAACAATCGAGGCCGGGCGACCTGACCTTCGCAAAGGAGTCGATAGCCCTAATTATTTTATTATCTGTAATTAGACCGCCAGGGGGTCTCAGAACTGGGAGACTACGAAAGAGCTGCCATTCACTATTCTCTATTCTAATACATCCCGGGAAATGAGCTGAGAGCAATGCTTCAAGAGTTTCAGCACTGCTCTCCGTCCACACTCCATCGCCTCACTTGAGTAGACTAGGACTAGAAGCCTGCTTGAACAGCAGCTTCCTCAGTCTGTAGGTGTCTTTAATATTGTCGAGGACTGAGCAAAAGGTTCTCCATGAAGACCTTTTGGATGATCGGATCATCTTCTTGTAGGACTTCAGGAGAGACCTGTAGAGACATATACGTTGTCCGCCTTCTTAGCAAGTTGAAACATGCTAGTAAGCTCACCACGTAGCGATGAGAGAACTGGGTTCCACCAGAGTGGCTTCGATCTTCTCGTCGGTCTTGAGAGCCTACAGGATTGGCGAAACGCGGAAAGTCGTTCTGAGAGGACATTGACAGTTGTTTCTAGGCCCTGTACCGAGTTGATGATGCACGGCGGATCAAGAGACTAGGAAACAAGGCTGGATAATTTTTCCCAGCTCGTGTTACGGGGATTTCTGAACGGCTCAGCCGTAAGTACTTATGATCAGAGAAGGAGGATCTATCCAGGACTCTCCACTCCTCTACATTAGTGCACTCAGTCGCAATGGTTAAGTCCAGCACTTTACGAGAGGTAGGACCTACATATGTAAATTCCTCACCTCTGTTGGCTAGTCTCAGCTTATAATTTAGAATAAAATCAAGAATTGACTCACCCCTTTCGTTTATGTCGGGACTTCCCCGCTACGGTGGGCATT
Organism: Drosophila kohkoa; assembly: GCA_019972355.1. Classification (NCBI taxonomy): domain Eukaryota; kingdom Metazoa; phylum Arthropoda; class Insecta; order Diptera; family Drosophilidae; genus Drosophila; species Drosophila kohkoa. Next base: position 459,578 of record BJEL01000067.1, read on the forward strand.
GGCGTCCGTTAGAATTATTAGTTGTTTGTTGGAGGAGCAGACCATGTCCACCAGTCTCCGCAGCTCTTCAGGTGGAGTCGGTACGATGTGGGGCATGTATCAGGAAGCCAGCAGCATACATCCTTCACAGCTCTCCAGCACCACTACGGTTAGATAGTTATTGCTGTAATTAGGTAGTACATGAGCTTTTAGCCTTTTTTTTACAAGGGTGGCAGTTCTCGATCTACTTACTAATGTTGGTGTATAAATCATAATTGGGCGACTTCAGTCCAGCAACCGTTTTGCTCGACTCTTCCGGACTCTTCCTCCAGGGCGAGGCGCAGCTCCGCCGAAGCCGTTTTGGACTTATAGAGGTTGCGTTGCAGCACACTCATTAGAGAGTTACAAATTCGCGGGGGGCCCGTCTGCATGGACAGTTCCTTCCCCACCTCCTCCGTCTCGTCAGTCAGGCTGAGGTGCGTGGCGTCGGTCATGCTCTCAAGACCGAGATCCGCCTCAACCTGCCCTGACCTCAATGTGTGTGAGTCGTTGACATTTGGATGGCGTTTTTTGAGGGGAAAGTACACGCTCCCTAAGCCCCACGCCATCTTACCGTTACGCTCATAAAGCAGATCGTCGGCCACTTTATTGATCTGAATGATCACGTGCTGCCCACCACTGGGTAAAGGTTCATCAACCTTCAGCACGGACCAATCACTCGTCGTCCTAAGCAGTTGAAGCGCTCACTCGCCCTGCACGGCGATAGGGAACAGAACCTCAGCCTATCCACCACGTCCAGCTTGACCCCATCCTACAAGACGTCTAATTTGGGGACGGTCGCCTTCAACCAAATCAACGTTGGGTCGTCCTTGCATGCTAGAATTATGACGCCATTCATCCAATCCGTGCCTTCAAAAGTAGGCATTCGGCTATCTGGGGCACTCCCACCGCTCTGCAAACATTTTCCCGTTAGGGTCCCCTCTGCCAATGAGAGCAAGGGCGAGATGCCGCCTAGCGGTTTCCGCAACTGTTGCTCTCTGTCGATGTCTGTTGCTGTTACTGTCCGTGTTATTGTTGGTGGAGCCAGGTACTCGCAGCCACTTGCCCACTGGAGTCCCTTGCTTGGGACTGTCAGCAGGCCGTTGGCGCTTGCTTGCCATGGACTCCACCTTCGAGTTGGCAGAACCGGTAGAACCGGTCTGCACCTTATTGCTTTTTGGGAGGGGGCTAAGTTGCATTAGCCCAGGCAAGCCTATCCTTGTCCTGGACAGACAAGTTAGCTAGCGTAGCATGAATGCAGGTCGCCGCCTTATTTTTGGCCTTCTGCTTCAGCCCCCGTGTTACGCTGCGCTACCTTGGAAGCGCTGGCGATAGGCCGAGGTGACTAAAGAAGACGACTTTTCTACTCCACCGTAAAGGTTGACGCAGCGCTCTCTTGGTGCGAGTCGGCTAAGACAACGGCACCCGCGCGCATCAACCTCGAGTTGTTGGTTGTGACAGTATTGTAACAACTGACTTGGCCTGTACCTGCCGCATCAGAGGTGTAACCGCTAGCGACACGCAGAGAGGATCTATTCCCCCGTGCCCGTCGGTGGTAGCAGTCACGCCTTCCACCGACGTTTGGGCTGACATCCCAGCTCGAGTTGATTTTTATACCCGCTACCTATAGGGTAGAAGGGTATTATAACTTTGTGCCGGAAGGAAATGTATGTAACAGGTAGGAGGCATCTCCGACCCTATAAAATATATGTATTCTTGATCAGGGTCAAAAGACGAGTCGACCTAGCCATGTCCGTCTGTCCGTATGAAACACTGGATCTCAGAGACTATAAGAGATAGAGCTATAGTTTTTTTTGACAGCATTTGTTATGTTTGCACGCAGATCTGTCTCAAAATTTTGCCACGTCCACTTCCGCCCCCGCAAAGCTAGAGCTGCGAATTTTGGTATATAGAATAATAATAACAACATTAGTTGTGATTCCTGAAAATTTGGTTGCGATAAAATAAATTGTGGAAGTTATTAAAGAAATACTTTTGTATGGGCAAAAACGCCTACTTACTAGGTTGCTTTGGCCGACAATCTGGTACATTGTATCGTGTATGGTATATTTTGAATGTGGTACTATATCGATATACCAAACATACCATTTGGTATATTTTTCGTATTTTCGGTATATTTTGAAAATAATACCGCAATATTTTGCTTTTATTCAAAATTGGTAGCGGGTATCTTGCAGTCGAGCACACTCGACTGTAACTTTCTTACTTATTTGAAATGCTCCATCTGAGACCTTCTGGCTAATTTTGGTCTAGGGAGCCCTCCATAGCGTTTTCAGTCTGACCGCCAGACACCTCGTACCATGGATTCTGCTTCTTATCATCAGACAGATGCTCGAAAGATAAGGAGCAGAGCCCTCACCTCGGATCGGCAGTACTTGAAACGTCGGCGCATAGTAGAGATCTGCTACCCGATGACAATGAGGTAATACAGATCCTACCCAGGCAGCACCCTCGAGGAGGGGTTCAGTAGAGGATTTGTGCCAGCCTAGGGCACACAATAAACATATGGGCAAATCCCACGTGTTGCACGCTACATTCGCACGATTTTAGCAAATGAAAATCAATTTTTTGGGGGGTTTTTTAAAGATTTACCGTAAACTTTTGTTATGTGTTTAGAGTGAATTGAGAGTACTTTCGAAGGGTATAAGATTCAATTTCACTGGAGTCACTGTTTTGAAAATAATTAATAAAATTGTGACGTGTCGCACGCTACACAAAGTGGAAGTTACTTTCAAAATTTTCATTTCAAACGCAATTTTAAGCGAATTCTGCAAAATAAACCCTATGAAAGTTAATATCCTAAAGAAAGTTAAGAATATTGGAAGACAAAGACCGATCGTTTGGTCTTAATAATGTTTATAGATCTTTAGCAAAGCCGTAAACCCATTGTGTCGCACGCTACACTTTTTCCGCTGGCATTAACATCAGACAAAAATCTTTTTATTTTAACTAAACATTATTTATTATATTCATAAATAAGCTTAACAATTATTTCAGCGTGATTTACTTTTGATTTGTATGTGAGCCCAAGCAGAGGCAAAACATTGTGAAGAATACAATAGGGATTTGAAGGTGTGCGCAGAGCACGAATGTAAGTAAAATTATGAAAATTATAATGAAAATTAGGTTTGATAAAAATTTGTGCATTTATAATGATCGAAATTTTTTTTTTTTGCTTTAAATTCTTAAAATTCGATATCTACTTTAATGTTCCATATAAAGAAAAATTACAATATGTGAAATTTAAAAATTGGTCGCTGGTGGACTGTTTCTGGGATTTGCCCATATAATAATAATACTAAAACTATATGTCAAACGGCATATTTGGTATATGGATATGACACTTCATTTAAGATATATGATATAGAGTGCAAATTATACCAGATTGTCAGCCAAAGCAACTAAGACCCCCAGTAAGTAGGCGTTTTTGCTCAAAATTATAAATATAATACTTGTCTACCCTACCCATAGGGCGGGTATAAAAATCTAATGACAATAATCAACTGGATTAAACATCGTTTAACCAAGAACTGCACATGTTAGTGTTCATATTATTAAAGTTTCACTGAAATTCCATAATACGGGAAAGATGCGAAATTTTTGTAAAATGGACAAGAGTTCATATATTTTCAATAAAAATCAGAAAATCATTGTTGTACTCTCTCCTCATGCTACTGTAACTTTCAGCAGAAAGACACGATATTATGTTAAATGATCTTGTTGAAAATCCAATTATTCCTTGTTAATCCGCACAGATAATGTTCAGTTGAGCACGTCGACTTCTCGTTCATCAATCCTTATATTGTATCGCTTTATCAGTTTCATATATTTCAATGTAGTTTATGAAATAAAACACTTTTATATTTCACTCAGCAACTAGCGGACACGTCATTATTCTTTGAGGATTACGACAAAATAGAAGGAAGTTTAGAAAAAGTGACGCCATGTAAGGCCAATGAACAATTGATATTCGATATCTATATACATACATATATATATAAAATATACTGTTTCAATATTAGCGATGATGAGATGTTTCGATAATATATATATATACTGTTTTGCATTCAATGTGATGATACATTTCCACAGATCTAAAGGTCAATATAGAGTCTCAAAAAGGCTAATGAGCATTGGCAAAGAAAATTTTGAAAGAACCTTGCGACTTGCAACAACGAATTTACGACTTTTGCGAGCATGTGCAGCCATGCATCGATAGTCATCGTCACTATCGAACGTCTCTTCTTTTTTTTTTTGAACATTCGATATGAGTGTACAATCCAGTACTGTCAGATCTTGACCGAAAATCATTCATTCATTGAAAACATAATTACGCATTCTACTATATTTAAGTTGCAGGGAAACCACATGCTTGATGCATGGAAGCAGAGACAAACGGCTCTCAATTTAATTCTATTCCAAAAAGAAAAGCTTACATTTTTTATCTGATCACAAAGAAGCTTTAAGGAATCATATCTCTGTTTTTTATTTTTGTATATTTCGAAAATCGTGATTTTAAAACTTCGCATGCTATTCGTTTTACATTTGCGTGCAACAATAAATATTGCTGCCTAAAAAATTGTATGTCGTATATATTTAAGTAAAACCCTTGTAACTTATAGGCAGGCACTCAACAACTTCAACAGAACATGTACATCATATCATATTTGCATATGAGAAACTGTGTTCCCGGCAACCACTCCTTGATCACTTTGACCAAAAAAACATCAAGTTGAAGATTGGCAGGAGTGTTTGTAGATGATCAACCCAAGTGAAGGAATGAACCTCCAAACATTTGCTATTTGACCTGTGCGTTCATGCTTTATCTGAGAGTCAGTACATGCATTTGGACTAAAAGCTTTATATGTACATATAGACCTAGATGACCAAATTCAACACGTATTGTTTAAAAACAATTTTGTACAACATTCAAAAGATCAATAGTACTTTGAAATCGATTTGATGTGCTTAGGTAATAAAATGTTATGATTTCACTATTACTTACTATTATCATAAATGCACACTCAGGGAAGTTAAGATAATGAGTTTAACATAGCTTCTACATCTAGGAATGAATTTATGATTCAACTATTACTTCTTATGTTGTGGATATTATTTTAGCCTAATGAAGTAACCCCGATTGCATTACACACATGTTGCGAATAATATTGTTTGAAAAAAATCGTAGAAAATCTCCCATATTGGTAATAATTAATAAATGAACATGTATTTTTATTTAGAGCGCGGAAGTTGGGATGCGAAGCATCGTTATGTTGGACGAGCAAGGAGGTAAGGCATTCATGGTAAAGGAAGCTTTAAAAATCTAGCAATATGTTATTAATGTATATTCGCGTCTTAACCTTAACCTTACACATTTTGAGAAAAATCTAATGAGGGATATTTTGAGTTGAACATATTTAAAGTTAATGAAATAAAAAATCTTTAATGGAGAATGCTTAAATACATGATGCTCTGTACCCATTGAATTGTAATTATAACACAAATTCCCACATACATTAACATTAAAGCAATATACATACTCGAACGTACATAGTTGCTTAATTAACACTTTGGCGTAAAATTTGTAATATATTATACATACAAAATATATGATAAATTAACTAAATGCATATGTAAAAAACAAAATTTTATCAAAACACCTTAGTCATTACAATTTATGTTTAGCAAAATATTCAAAAACAACATTGGTGCTGCGAGGTTAGGTTAGGTTCGGTCGGCCGCCCCTATTAGGGACGAAGCATAGACCAGTACAGGTCCGTAGCTGTACCGGTGGAAGGTGTCTTCGTCTCAGAAGCCGAGCAGTATGGAAGAATTTTTGACAAAACCAGCAGCATCCTAGGTCGGATAACGCTGGACATCTACAAAGAAGATGACTCCGGACTCGTTGCATTTCCTGCACTTGTCACTGTTCGTGATGATTATCTTTACAGCATGGACAGCCGACAGACAGTGGCCATTTAAAATGCCGAGCATTAGTCTGCAGTCTTTCCTTGAAAGCTGCATGGGGAATTTGGTTAAATTGCTATTAATTGAAGCACACAAGAGCCTTGCAGTTTTACACGAGTTGGTATTGCTCCAGCTGGTGTCCCACTGAAGTCTAGACCGTACTTGAATTTCATTTCCTAGAGATCTCAGGGATATCGGCACATTGCACATGTTAAAGACATCAAGCCCTACGCCCTCTTTGGCAAGACTATCTGCGATATCATTGCCATCGATGCCCTGGTGGCTTGGGATCCAATAGATACATACGACCGCGGATGCGTTCAGCGACTCTACTGCTCTTCTGCTTTCCACGACAACTTTGGACATTTGAGGACATTGATCTTATTGCAGCCTGGCTGTCAACAAAGATGTTAATAGAGATGTCATTGTTCTGAATATTCCGTGCCATTTCTGCAGCGTTACCTATGAAGTTATGAGGGAGTTTAAAGGAGTGTCTGGAAACCAGCTTGGGCCGCGCCGACTCCGTCATCCATCTTCGACCCGTCGGTAAAGAGGGTTGGGAATGCATAACCCTTCCCGCCAGCAGCCCGGTTTCATGTATATCGTATTAAATTGGTCAGTACAGGTAAGGGGATAGTTTAGTCCAAGTCTATGCTAGTCTCCCAACCAATGGCCCTGTGGCTGTAGCCCAATAGACCCGGATTGCCTGTTGCAGCAAGGGCTCATTTTGATGCTACGGATTGCGCGTATAAGTTCAAGGGTTTGACACAAGCTATTACCTCGAGAGCTTTAGTAGGCGTCGACCTGATGGCACCTGAATACCTGATGGCCATAAGGGTACCTTATATCTCTTCGTGAAGAGGATAAGGTCCGTTTTGTCCGCGTTAATGCTGAGCCCGGCAGATTTGGCTCATGTTTTAACTTTCCGTAAAGTAAGTTCCATTACAGAACTTTGGGTGGTTGTGCATTTCCCAGTTATCAAAATTCTTATGTCATCGGCTTGGAGACCCGTCTTGTGAATTTTTAAAGTAGGCTGTTCACAACCAGATTCCAAAGGGGAGGCGAGAGAACCCCACCCTGGGGAGTGCCACCTTGCACTTCCATTGTAATGGACGAATCGCCCCACGTAGCCACTATCTGCCGCTAAGAAGGCGGTTGATCCACCTGTGGATCGCTGGAGCCGTGTTTACTGAGGTAAGGTTTTTCATAATAGCGTCAGTGGTGACGTTATCGAAGGCACCTGCTTTTCCAATGAAGGCTACTAAAACATGGAGAGCCGTCTCAATGGACTTGCCCTTAGTGTACGCATGCTGATTTGGGGACAACATATGCATTGAGTTGCTTCTGATGTGCAAATCAAGTAGCTTCTCCAAAGTTTTTAGCAGGAAATAGGTTAGGCTGATTGGTCGGAAGTCATTTGGGAACACATGACAGCATTTGCCCTCCAGGAAAACGACTTTTGAGATCTTCCAAAGTGTGGGGATATAACACCATGCGAGGCACGCCGAAAAGATTCCCGATAGCCAAGGAACAATCGTAGGTTTGCTGGTTTGCAGCATTGCTGGCGAAAGTACATCGAGACCGGGCGACCTGTTCCTCCAGAGCGAGGAGTAGCTCCGCCGAAGCCGTTTTAGACTTATGGTGGTTGAGTTGCAGCACACTCATTAGAGGGTTGCAAACTTGCAAAGGGGCCCGTCTGCATGGGCAGTTCCTCCCCACCTCCTCCACAGGCTGAGGTGCAGGGTGACGTCGGTCATGCTCTCAAGACCGAGATCCGCCTCAACCTGCCCTGACCTCAATTTGTGCGAATCGTTGTCATTTGGATGGCGTTTTTTAAGGCAAAGGAACTCGCTCCCTAAGCGCGACGCCATCTTACCGTTGCGCTTATAAAGCAGATCGACGGCCGCTTTATTGATCTGAATGATCCCGTGCTGCCCACCACTGGGTAAAGGTTCATCAAACTTCAGCACGGACCAATCACTCGTCGTCCTAAGCAATTGAAGCGCATTGCATGCTAGGATCTTGACGCCATTCATACAGCCCGTGCCTTCAAAGTAGGCATTCGGCTGGCTGGGGCACTCTTCATCCTAACAAACAGTGCGTCGACCAGCTTGCTATGGGTCAACCGCCACCGCTCTGCAGACATTTTCCCGTTAAAGTCCCCTCTGTTAATAAGAGCAACGGCGAGATGCTGCCTAGCGGTTTCCGCAACCGTTGCTCTCTGTCGATGTCTGTTGCTGTTACTGTCAGTGTTTTTGTTGGTGGAGCCATGTGCTCGCAGCCTCTTTCTCACTGGAGTGTCTTGCTTGAGACTCTCAGCAGACCGTTGGCGCTTACTTGCTGTGGACTCCACCTTCGGGTTGGCAGAACTGGTGCACCTTATTGCCTTTTGGGAGGGGCCTTAGTTGGTTTTCTCGCATCCACGCATTAGCCCAGTCAAGCTTCTCCTTGTCCGGGACAGACAAGTTTGTTACGTCACTACGTGAATGCGGGTCGCCGCCTTATTTTAGGCCTTCTCCTTCAGCCCCGGGCTACGCTGCGCTACCTTGGATGTGCTGGCGATAAGCCGAGGTGACTGAAGAAGACGACGTTTCTCCTCCACCGTAGAGGTTGACGCAGCGCTCTCTTGGTCCGAGTCGGCTAATACAACGGCACCCGCGCGCATCAACCTTGAGTTGTTGGTTGTGACAGTATTGTTACAACTGACTTGGCCTGTACCCGCCGCATCAGAGGTGTAACCACTGGCGACACGCAGAGAGGATCTCTTCCCCCGTGCCCGCCGGTGGTAGCAGTCACGCCTTCCACCAATGTTTGGGCTGACATCCCAGCCCGAGTTGATTGTATTCTGCTTCTTATCTACAGACAGATGCTCGCAAGATAAGGAGCAGAGCCCTCAGCTATGATTGGCCTGCCAAAATAATTTAAGAGAAAAATGTTATTGGTTAGGGGAACGGCAGCAACAATGTTGTCCCAAATCAAAATGTTCGAAAAAATATTCTCATATATATGCCTTCGGGTTGAAATTAAGGTATTAGTACTGTATTTTTAAAATTATTAATCCTGAATGATTCTTTGATAGAAAAATTTGTTTGTTTTGCTATGAACTGTGACAAAAGCTTTGTTCAAGGGACTTCAGGACTCCATCTACTTTGAACCATCAATGCCAGCGTGCTATATTGTATGTCTATGTGTATATGCTTGCAAGCCAACTGGTCTCGAATTCGGAGCCTTGATAGGTAGTAATTCCATTTGGCTAACTCAAGCGAGCTGTCCAACAGGACAAGAAATGGTTAGCTAGTAGTACTGGTCAAATCTCCTAGTTGGAATCAACATCTTCATGGGAACCAGATGGTTATGCTTATGTATTTTAGCACTGTGTGAATCAGTTGGTAACATGTTTGCTTAAGATTTTCCATACTTAATGTTGACGTATTTGACTTGACTGTAAACCAGTATGACTGTATGACTGTAAAGTCAGGAGCAAAATAAGTAACTGGGTCTTTTAAAGTTGGTGAGAAAAAGTCTCATTAGTAAGTATCATTAATTTGTATAACTTAATGATTTCTAGAGTTGAGCTTTCTTCAATACTTTGGTTATTGTTACTCAGTACAAAGGTGAGTGGGTGAGTGAGACCACACTATTGCGAACATTTGTTTTTACATCTGCTACTCATACTGAAGAAGGGTATTATAACTATGTGCCTCCAGGAAATGTATGTAAATAGCAGAAGAAGGTTTAGATTTTAGAAATATCATTTTTTTTCCAGAGCGCTTGTTATGTTTGCTCGCAAACTAAGTTTGATTCAAAATTGTGCCACACCTACTTCTGCTCCAGCAAAGCAATAAACAAATCAAAGAACAAGCGTAATTTTGAAGATAGAGGCACGATTTGGTACATGCAATAACCTACTGCAAGTTTGGCTAAATTAAAAGTGTAGAATTTATTTATGAAATGCTTTTGTATGGCACAAAACGATTACTTACTACAAGTTTTAGGTACTTTGGCTGATAATCTAGTATATTTTGCACTGTATTGTGTATTTTAAATCGTACTATGTCATGGTTCCACGGCAGTCGCATTAATGTCGCATACTACAGTACCAATATTTGGGAATGAGATATCAAAATGTAATAATTATAACAATAACAAACAACAACAAACTCATTAATAATAAACAAAATTATTATATATGTACTATAAAAATATAAATGTCAGAATTTTAAAAATAATATTAATATCAATTCAAAATTTTTAATAGCTAATTAAATTTAAATATTCCGAAAAAGTACGTTTAAAATAAATCGTATGATTTTGTTGAGAATGGACTTTATCCAAAGAAAAGTGTCATGTATTGATTATAAAAAGACTTTTTGTAAAGCTCAATAATTCACTACGTTAGGCCTTGCAAAAGGCTATCGTCAAATCGTAATTGAAGAAGAAACTTTTGAAGATAGAAACTTTTTTCATATACTTAAAAAATAAAGGTTGAATTGTTCGATTGGACAATTTATCACATGTACTAAAAATTTAGTGCTAATAATATATTTGTATATACCTTGACCATTAAATTCCCTGTTTAATCTTTTTTGTTTGATTTACTATTTCAAGATAGAACTCACAGAAAATATCACAAGCTTTAGTGCCAATTCCATTTTTTGAGTGTCATAGACTATGTTAAGTATTGATAACAAAATACCAACGAAGACTAAACATTTTTAAAAATGGGTATTAGTGTTCTTGAAGTATTATAATTCAGAAAATATAGTCAATTTGATAATTTTTCTCAGAAGTCGCACGGTATCGATGCATTTTAGGCCAAAGCATCCTAGCGGATAGCCGTGAATTCTAAAAATCTTAGCCGGAGTCTGGATAGTACCGGACATTTACAGAGTAGAGGTTCCAAACTTTCCTTGACTCTCGACTCGTTGCATTTCCTTCACTGATCATTGTTTGTGATACACAGCCTTACCACATGAGCATCCAACAAACATTGATCAGTTAAAATGCCAAGCATTTTCCTGCAGTCTTTTCTTGATATCTGTATGACATACTTAATTACGTGAATGTCAATTGAAGTAGACATCTTCCTCAAGCCAAGCATTTGCCAGCAGTCTTTTCTTGATATCTGTATGGCATACTTAATTACGTGAATGTTAATTGAAGTAGACATCATCCTAAAGTCCCACCGAAGATAAGAATGTGCTTCAATTTCACTGTCAAAAGATCTCAGGGCAGCCGCACCCGCTCCTCCAGGTATCTAAACTATCAGTCAAATTGTTGAGGCATTCCACAGTGGGCGATTTGGTCTCGCTTGCGGCATTTAATTCAAATTTTGAAATTTAAAAAATGTTGATATTTTTTCACAAGTCGACAACAGATGCTTTGATTTTTAAAAGCTCTACGATCAACTGATCATCAGCTGTGAACGCACAAAACACCGTATGATGAATGCAAAGCCCTTCCCGCCAACAGCCCGGTTCCACTTATATCGTGTTAATAGAGTGCTGTTAAAGGCGTGTCAAGCTCGTGTCAATAAGAGTATTTCTATATATAGCGTTTTGATCATAGCGGCTGTCTATGTCCATTATGTCCCTTCCATGATGGATAGGTTCGTTCGTTTTTCAACGGTCTGCCACCATACCACAATACCATAGGTGAGAATTGGTATTGTGGCTTCAGTTTGTTGTGCAGGATCACATCAAAATATATTGCTGCTCGGCTCGGCTTTAACGTGGTGCAGTCAATTTTCTGGGGGGAAAAAATGGGAACATTATACTTTTTCGCGAAGAGTATAATTAAATATCGTATTTCGTCGGAATAGACAATTATCTTGGGTCTGGTCAATTTTTAAAACAGACTTTTCATAACCAGATTCCAAAGGAAAGGCGAGAGAAGCCCACCCTGGCATGTGTCACCTCGCACTTTCCTTGTATTGCTTGAATTGTCCGACCAAGACAATTTCCACTAGTCGCTAGGAAGGCGGTTTATCCATCAATGGATCACAGGAGCCAAGTTGACTGAGGTAAGGCCATTAATAATGGCATCAGGTGTGACATAGACACATAATAAAGGCTTGTGATGTGCAGGTCAAGCACCGTCATAAAGAAGCAGCGCTTCATCTTCACAAAAATATTAGTTCATCAAGAAGCGATGGGACATTTGGGTTCGGCTAAGGTGGTTTCGATCCTCGTCGGCCTGGAGAGCCTGCAGGATTGGCGAAACGTGGAGAGTAGTCCTTCTGGGGGAATCACAGATGTTTCTAGGTCCGGCACCCAGTTGACCGTACTCGGCGGATAGTTTTGTTGGGCCATGTTCTGCAGCTACTGGCGATAGAACAAAGGAGACGTTCTTCCTTACATGTACAGATAGACGCAACAGATTATCATTACTTATTATTATTATTACTACATCTGACGGGGGCTGCATCTACCACATCAGAGTTGTGACCACTGGCTGGGTGGTGACTCCCGTCTTCACCGGCGTTTGGGCTTACATCGCAGCCCGAGTTGACGTTTTTATGTGCTCCATACTGAGACAGGTATAGGTAATTTTGTTCTTGTAAGCCCCTCTTAGCGTTTTCAGTCTGACCGATAGACACCTCATACTTGGCTTCGTGTTTCTAGGCACAAGAACCCATTAGACAAGGAGCTTTACAGTACGAAGTTAATATTATGATTAATATCTATCTATATAATAATGAATAATTATTTGTATTGATACAAATTATAGTGTTTGTTTGTAAAAATTATGTTTGAAATAACCGCTTTTTATTAAATGCTTTTAGATGTAAGAATTTAGTAAAAAGTATGTCGGCGTCTGTTCTGCCGAAGTCTGTTCGTTCATTATCGCGAAGCGCGTTCCGGTGCTTTCACAGGTGATTGCATAAGCAAACTGCTCGCTCGATCCTTTTACTGCCTACGCCATAGCCTTCGAATCACACATAACTGTACTTGTCAAAGCAACAAAATGTAGACAACCAATCACAGCGCAAATAAAGGATTATGCAAGCTAACATGCACACGCTCAGTGTCAATGTGCCGATACGCACCTATGTATGTACAACCACGCAGTGTTAATGCGCCGACACGTGATGATGCATTCCTCCCTCTCCAACAAGTACATAAAATACGGTACATAAATAATAATAATAAATAAATAACATTTTTTACAATATTTGTCTGTCTGTTCCTTCGGTCTAGTTTGTAATACGACAGAAGAAAAGTTAATTTTTCTATTTAAAATTATTATATTAAAAACATTTTTTTCATCGTCAGACTTTCATCGATAACATGACTGGTTTCTGTCTCTAATGATTGTGTGGAAGTGCATGGTAGAGCTGTGAAATTTTTACTTATTTTAGTTGCATTTTATTGACGTTATTCTACTTGTTTTCTTTTCCTTATTAGATTCTGGTAACCGGATAAATTATTTTTATACCCGCTACCCATAGGGTAGAAGGGTATTATAACTTTGTGCCGGCATGAAATGTATATAACATGTAGAAGGAGGCATCTCTGACCCTATTAAGTGTGTATATATATTATTGATCAGGTTCAACAGGCTCAACGATCTAGCCATGTCCGTCCGTATGAAATCGGTATGGATCTCAGAGACTATAAGAGATAGAGTTATGTATAATTTTCGACAGCATTTGATATGTTATTACAAGCGTAATTTTAAAGCTAGAGCTGCTAATTTTGATATATACAACTATAGTAATTGTGATTCCCGAAAATTTGGCTGCGATCAGATAAATAAGTAAAATAAGTAAGAAAGCTACAGCCGAGTGTACTCGAAATATATTTTGCGGTATTTTTCTCAAAATATATCGAAAATAGTGCAAAAATACTAAAAATATACCAAATGGTATATTTGGTATATCGATATAGTACCGCACTCAAAATATATCATAGACGGATCAATATACAAGATTGTCAGCCAAAGCAACTAAGACCCCTAGTAAGTAGGCGTTTTTGCCCATGCAAAAGAATTTCTTTAATAACTTCGACAATTTTTATGTGATCGCAACCAAATTTTCAGAATTCATAACTACTATAGTAATTATTGTATATACCAAAAGTCGCAACTCTAGCTTTAAAATTAATTTGTTATTCCATTTCTTTTTTGATTTGCTGGGGCGGAAGTGGGAGTGGCAAAAATTTGAAACAAACTTGATCTGCGTGCAAACATAACGAATGCTGACGAAAAAACTTATAGCTCTTATAGTCTCTGAGATCCAGTGCTTCATACGGACAGACACACAGACAGACATGGCTAGATCGTCTCGGCTATTGATGCTGATCAAGAATATATATACTTTATAGGGTCGGAGATGTCTCCTTCTACCTGTTATATACATTTCCTGTCGGCACAAAGGTATAATACCCTTCCACCCTATGGGTAGCGGGTATAAAAATAGTGACATCATGCAAAGATCCCAAATTCAAATATCTTGAGAAGCATAATCATTGCATATATTCTATACTATAATACTATACTGTATTGTAAATTTTCTAAATGAAGGAAATAGAGAAAATGATAATGCATAAGTAAAAACGAATTCGAAGTAAAACGAAAATGCATTACGAGCATTATGCTTTGCATAAAGGCTACGTATGTATATCAACAAGTGAGCGATACAACAAATTTATTTGGACGTTGACGTACTAACGGCAGTACTATCAAGTGGCCCAGCGATACCAAGCACGGGCTTGTTGACGCGCGGACAAAACAAAATAAATTTGAGAAGAGCATGCATTAATCAAAAACCGCGAATAAATATTAAAAGACGCTGGACAGCTAATTAATTTAACTTAAAATATGTTAGGTTATTTGTATAAAAAGATGAAAAACAATTAAATACTCGATAAATATGCTAATAATAAGGTTTTGAGCAGAGGAATAGATTTACTAGACCAAACTACGTTATTAAGATTATTATAATTCACACATAGCATACGGAAGGGACTATGGCAAGCAAAGTTAGTAGTTCTACGAGAAATGAAAAGAGGAAGAAAATTCCTAGTGATCCTGACCGGAACTGCAAAACTAATTTGACTGAACAGCTCCAAGGAGTCTATTTCACCATTAATTAGTCTCTGTATGAAAACAGCACCTTGCATAGTTCTACGATCAGAAGGAGTAGAAAGGTTTAGTAATAAAAGTCTACTGCGATAAGGTGGTAATCTAATATTAGGATTCCAATTTAAACTACGAAGAGCAAATAACAAGAATTGTTTCTGCACCGACTCAACCTTATCTTGATAAACCCTATACTGGGGATTTCAAACAAGAGATCCGTACTCAAAGTTTTGGTAATGAAGGGATCGTTGAACTCCTTCGACCAGCGTTTTATAAATCCCAGAACTCATGGGAAGAACCCCTACAAAAGGTCATAAACTTACATTTATTGCTATTGAGATGTAACATATTTACTCTGAACCAGGATTCAAGACTATTAAGGTCACATTGCAACAGTGACATTGCAAGACTATCATTAAATGTCAGGCAAAGCTTGACGTCATCAGCGTACATAAGTACACGGGAATGCTCAATAACAGAAGGAAGATCATTTATAAACAAAGTGAACAATAGAGGACCCAAATGACTACCCTGGGACACACCAGAAGTAACTTGGACACATTTAGATACAAAGCCGTTACAATAAACATTCTGAATTCTGTTGAGATACATTCAATTAGGCTATGAGGAAACCCTAAAAGATTAAGTTTATATAATAAGAGGTGATGACTTACTGAGTCAAAAGCCTTACTAAAATCGGTGTAAATGACATCTGTTTGCATTTAATTCTCGAATCCTTTAATTACGATAGAAGAGAACTTTAATAAGTTAGTAGAAGTGGACCTAGATTTCACCAACCTATGTTGGTAAGGTGAAATTATAGATTTACACAGATGTTGCAGTTGAGAAGTTATGATTTTTTCAAATGCTTTCGGAATCGCAGACAATTTAGATATACCGCGATAATTTTGAACTTTAGATTTGTTCCCTTTTTTAGGATAGGTATAATGTATGACTTTTTCCAGATTTTTGGAAAAGATCAATAGTTTACGGACAATTCAAACACTTTAAAAAGCCGTTTACAGATACTACTAGCACATTATCTTAGCACACAACTAGGCACTCCATCCGGACCTGCCGAAAAAACAGGTTTTCTAGCCAATAGTTTCATTAAAATAGAGCTTTCGGTAATTAAAGGACCAAAAATACAATTAGATGAATTTAACTGATAAGGATAAGAAGAGAAATTTTGAAAACTTGGAAAAGAATATGTCGTTTGGAAAAAGTCCGCAAACAAATCGGCAATACCAGGACCACTAGATACTGTCATATTCTCCAAAGATATAAATACAGGCGATGACGCGGATCTACGCTTCGAGTTAACGAAGTCATAAAATCGCTTTGGATCACGCTGAAATCTTATTCTGCACCTACTCAAATAACTATTATAACACTCATTGTTATGAGTGCGAAAAGCAGCTTGAGCAACAGAATAGCGGAGAAAATCAAGAGAAGAGCCAGTTTCCTTGAATTTTTTGTAAAATCTCGACTTACGATTTTTTAAATTCGATAATTTCTTAGTAAACCATAAGGGTTTTTCGGACAAATGTGGAATTCTTGATGGAAAACAAGCATCAAGTAGCGAGTTCAAAGTAGAATAAAAAAGTTCATCCGCTATATCCAAGTTCGTAGACAAAGAAAGTTGCGACCAGTCAGTTTGAGATATAAATCAGTTTTCCGAAAACAATGAGAACGCTCACCACAACGTACACTAGACTCTGACGCAATATATAGAAGCTCCAACGAAATTTCTAAAGTGGGATGGTAAGGGTCTTCGGGCGAAGATATGAGAGATGTTCTCGATAGAGAACACGAAACTGGGTCTAAAACAAAAATAGGGTATAGAGACCTATTTAAACAATTTGGAATACATTAATCTGAGACAACGATACTCCGAAAAGACTATCAATAAAAACATGGGATATAGAGGGGCAAAGTCCATTAAAATTCTTGGCGGAATGCCATGATATACCAGCAATATTGAAATCACCAACGGCTATAAAGTGATCACGATCAGAAAGCATGTTAGAAATGTTATTAATTATAGAAAAATGAGCTAAATACAAAGCATCATCTGAAGCAGGAGGGATATATAAACAAGAAATACAAATGTTAAAACTACCTAAGGATAATTTCACAGCCACTAGCTCAATATAAGAAGTGTGATCAATCAATTCTGAAGCAAATTGAGCATCTACTGCAATTAAAACCCCACCACCACGACGAACCTTGCGATCACGTATGTATAAGGAAAATCTACTAGAAAAGATTTCCGCATCAAGAATGTCAATCTTTAACCATGTTTCAGTAAAGGCAATGACATTGAAAGGGAAAGATATACTATTTAAATGCAGGTCAGTAAGTTTACTGCAAATGCCTCTTCCATTCTGATATCCAAGAAGTAAAGAGGATGTTAGTTTTTAGAACTGACAGGCATTGAAGGAGGCTTTGAAGTAATATTCTTGCTACTATTAGGAAGAGAAATCGGAGACCGATTTTTCTATTTAACAACAAATTCCTTGACTAATAGGTGTACCGGCCAAAACTCTTTACTGCACATCATGCTAAATTGTTCAGCGGGAACCCTTATTTTAAAAGATCTCCCGTTCATACGAGAAATTAAATTTGTCCACCTTAATACTGGCTTGAGATTTTGACTTAATATAAGCCCGGACATCATCAGATGTCGTTTGAGGGGCAAGCCTTGAGACGAAAATCTGCTTAAGCGGTGGCACCGCAACTGACGTGTTGCGGACAGGTAATGCAGGAGCTGGAGGCGATTCTTCAATCGTTACAGCACTGGTGATATCGACTGAGAATTGTGGTGGTGGAATTTCTTCAACCATCTCCATCTCAGCCGACACCAAAATCGACGTAGTAGCAATAGTTCCATGCTTAATGACGTAATGTCATGGTGTGGAACTTCCAGAGTCACCGAGGATTGAGGGGACGGAGAACTAAATGACATTAATTCGCCAGCAGGTGGTACGGATAAGCTTGGGACATCAACAGGGACAGAAAGCTCAATCGGGGCAATCGACAGACGCGTATTGGCCTTTTTACGCTTCGGAGACTCGGTCAAGAGCTTCATACTCTTAAACCCAGAATCCAAAGCGGAGAAGCTATCGGAGAGTTTTTTAAAGCCCGCCAATACATCTTTAAAACCAGTACGCGTCTGCCGTATAAACCCAGCAATATCACGTTCAGAGTCCCTAAAGTGTTCACAAGTCCATCTCAATCCTGACTTGGCTGAAATTAAGTCAACAATACGGTCGTTAAAGCCAGCACATTTCTCATGTGCAACGTTGTCGCATAACCAGCAACAAACAAAACCCATTTTGGCACCAACCGGCACACGACATTTCTTGTTATAGCATTGATTGATTGCAAACTAATATGATCTGTACGTACGAAGAGCACAAAACACAGAGAGTATGCACAGGAACGATAGCCAACTACAACTCCAAGAGAGGGAGAGTTAGTATTCTAAAGAGCGTTGATAGCACGATATTGAGAGCACAAAGCACAATCACAGAGAGTAAAGCGCGGGTCGAGCGAGACGCAAGATAGACGATAGCCAAGTTGGCCAACCCAAAAGCAACACCAAGAGAGGGAGAGTTAACTATTGTAACAGCGTTGAGCGCAAAGAATATCAAATGAAAACAAAGAGCGCGAAAGTAACTAAAAATACAAAAACAAAGTGCAGCAGCAACGAAAACAGAATTGTTTTGCTAACAAAGCAAAGCTAGGCTTAACCACACAGTTTGTAAAATAATATAGTTAATACAGGAGAACACAGCGATTTAACAATCAGTAGTTAAGCAAAAGTAAATGGTTGAACACAGTAATATAAGTAGATATGAAATTGTATAAAAATCACAATGTTTAAGAGGGAAGAAAAAAAACACGTCCGACTGCGACTGCAAGCGAATTGAGCAACAAGCCATTTTGATAGTCTGCAGAAAATTATAAAGATCAATATGTCACACGGATTGTAGGCTAGTTTATGTGAAATGAAAGATCGTGACTATATAGTTTATGCAAAGTGCAAAATATGTGTGAAAAAGCTTCTAAAGGTTTTAGAAAATTGATGTGGTATCATTTATCGCCGATAAGACTAGATTTGTGTTTGATTGCTTTCTGAAGATAAGAGATAAATTAAATAAGAAATTGTAAGAGTTTAAGGCATATGCAGAAAGTCAAGCTGACAGATGGTAAAAACTTTGAGGGCGGCAATGGACACGAATATTTAAGCGAGGTGTTTCAAAACTACCTGAAGATTAACGGCTTCATAAGGCAGCTTACAGTCCCGTACACTCCGCAGCAAAACAGCGTGGCAGAGCGTGTTAACCGGATCTTTGTGGAACTACGAAGTCGAAACGTTTATGTAATCTACCTAAACGGAATGTAATAGAAGCTTGAGATGTAATCGTTTTTGAATAACATATAGTTCTAGGATCTGGAATATGATGCAGTGAACTAGATGATTGCACCATCCGAGCAGCCAGAAGACTGTTAACCTGTGCTAATTTCAAATGTGTCAACTAACTCTATAGCTGCTGGTGATAATGCTGGAGATGAACTAAGCAAAAAAAAAAAAAATGCAAATCTATAATGCAGAATGAGATTGATAGCTTGCGAACTCATTAGTTCTGGCTATTGGTTGAATTATCAAGGGGTAAAAGTTGTAATGGCTGTAAATAGGACTATGCTATAAAATCCGATAACCTTGGCAACATTAAGCGATTCAAGTCTCGATTGATTGCAAGAGCTGCATTCGGCATTACGGGATTAATTATTTTGAAATTTTTTTACCAGTAGCAAAATACTCGTCAGTCCGACTAGTGGTGTATCAGATGGACGATTATCTCAACAGCGAATCCAATGAAGACATGTATATGAATTAAGCTTTCAAGTTATATTTTTGTTAAGAACAATTTATTGAGGTTAGCTCGAAGGCATGATTAGAAATAAAATTGACAATGTTGAAATAATCTAAATAAATCTAAGTCGACGCTGCATGTCTTTTGTCTGATTGGCAGTCCTACGGTGCTAATGTTGGAATTTCTCGTGGCTTATGCCAATTTTCCAATTATCTCTGCGGTGCAACTGTCTCAAATTATGTCGGAGTGGTGCACTGAACTGACTGCAGGAGTGCAGTGGTCGAATTTTTGCGCGTGCTTACCTTTGGTGAGAACCGCTGACTTTGTGGCACGTGGAGTCGAAATGTGGGAACGGTCAACGAGCTTGGCCGACTTAATTAACATGTGCGACAGCGAGGGATTCGTCGATGAGGGCCATCCTTATGGCTTTAAGCAAAGTGGCCGCTAAATACCATTCCACAGGAGATTGGGTTTATTTCATATGCAAGTGAATATTGTGTGTTCACTCTTCAAGATGACCAACTATTCAGCATAATTGTTATACCCGCTACCCATAGGGTAGAAGGGTATTATAACTTTGTGCCGGCTGGAAATGTATGTAACGGGTAGAAGGAGGCATCTCCCACCCTATAAAGTATATATATTCTTGATCAGCGTCGACAGCCGAGACGATCTAGTCCGTCTGACCGTCTGTCCGTATGAACACCTAGATCTCAGAGACTATAAGAGATAGAGCTATAATTTTTTTTCGACAGCATTTGTTATGTTTGCACGCAGATCAAGTTTGTTTCAAATTTTGCCACGCCCACTTCCGCCCCGCAAATCAAAAAAATCGAATAACAAGCGTAATTTTAAAGCTAAAGTTGGTATATACAATAATTACTCTAGTAGTTATAATTCCTGAAAATTTGGTTGCGATCAGATAAAAATTGTCGAAGTTATTAAAGAAATACTTTTGTAGGGCAAAAACGCCTCTTTACTAGGCGTCTTAGTTGCTTTGGCTAACAATCTGGTATATTGTGCCGTCTATGGTATATTTTGAATGCGGTACTGTATCGATATACCAAATATACCATTTGGTATATTTTTAGTATTTTTGCAGTATAATTGAGAGAAATACCGCAAAATATATTTCTTTTATTTAAAATGGGTAGCGGGTATCTCACAGTCGAGTACACTCGACAGTAGCTTTCTTACTTGTTGTGTATAAATTTAAGTACTTTATTATTTATAATACCTCCTAAAATTATGCATTCTATTACCAAATTAGCCCAAAGGAATGTTAATCCATATCATGAGCACGAAACTGGAGCTAAGTGCTAAGTGCTAAGAGCTAATACTACGATACTTGAAGAGCACTGCGGATTTAAGTTTCCAGGCGACAAACGTGACTGCAAGTATAGCGGTTGGGCTTTCTTTGCAACGGGAGCTGCGCTCACATAAGAATCAAAGAAGCTATGTATGGTCGCACTAAGCAGAGCTGATGCTGAGTACGTGGCGCTAATATTAGCGGCTATGTGTGCACTCTGTGTCAATTCTTTATAATTCTGATAGATCAACACCAACCTTGTTTGTATTATACCAATCTACAAAGCTTGGCGAGGTATTTTAACCTTTCTTTTCTTTTTGACATGAGATAGATGAAGTCATAAGACGCTTCGACCTTTATGTCAAAAGATCCCCTTCTTTTGCCAGCTAACTGTTTTTCATTTGATGATACCCCTCTCCTTTAATGCTTTCATTAGGGTAACTGATTAAAAAATAGCTTAAAATTTTAAAATCATGAATGTTTTAAGCCAAATTCAAAGCAATACTATGTGAAGGCAATTCAAAGTCCACAGGACTTACAGACTTAAAGACAAAAGACCCACTTGTGTCCATAGGTGTTTTTTGTTTTTTTTTTTTATTATTCAGTGTTAAAGCAATTTGTTTTAAATATGTATGTATATGAAGTTTTAGAAAAGTGCAGTGGTTGTTCTCTTCGATCGACTTATGACCATGAAGTCAATCAATTTATCAGCCTATTTTTCGTTCGTACCAGTCGTGTCGCTGTAACTATAAAAACTTGTGTTGTGACTAGCATGATTATAACGTTTAAAACAACATAGAAAATACTATTTGAAGAGAAATTCGTGGTGTTTTTATTTTAATTATTTTTTTTTTTATATTTCATCGCTGTAGAAAAAGCTCTATAGCTCAACAGGCTTGTTCAGCATAGGTTTGTAAACGCCATCTACAAGTATACAAGTAGAATTCAATTACTTTCTCTACCGAATTCCCAATATACGGACATAAATATATTCGATTTTGAAGTATTTTGGATGTGATCTCGAAATAGACAAACCCGTGATCGCTATTACAAACCTGTTGAAATAGCTGTTTCTATGATTAAAAATATTGTCATAATTTGCAGGAAACTGGTGAAGTATCTCAAAAAATCAGAAATTAATGCAATGAATGAAGTGTCCTGAAAAGCTTTTGTCCCACACGATGGAAACCGTCTACTACTTGCTAAAGTATATTGAAATCAACTAGATAGAGTTTTAATAGAAACAAGTAAGAAAGTTACAGTCGAGTGTGCTCGACTGTGAGATACCCGCTACCCATTTTGAATAAAAGCAAAATATTGCGGTATTTTTTTATAATATACCAAAAATACAAATATATTAGAAAATATACCAAACGGTGTATTTGTTATATCGATATAGTACCACGTTCAAAATATACCATAGACGGCACAATATACCAGATTGTCAGCCAAAGCAACTGAGACCCCTAGTAAGTAGGCGTTTTTGCCCATACAAAAGTATTTCTTTAATAACTTCCACAATTTTAATCTGATCGCAACCAAATTTTCAGGAATCATAACTACTATGGTTATTATTTTATACACAAAAAATAGCTGTAGCTTGAATTTTACGCGTGTTATTCGATTTTATTGATTTGCGGGGCGGAAGTGGGCGTGGCAAAAATTTGAAACAAACTTGATCTGCGTGCAAACATAACAAATGCTGTTGAAAAAAATTAGATCTCTATCTCTTACAATCTCTGAGATCCAGTGTTTCCTACGGACGGACGGACAGACACACAGACGGACATCGCTAGATCGTCTCGGCTGTTGATGCTGATCACGAATATATATTCTTTACAGGGTCGGAGATGCCTCCTTCATCTATAGTTACTTACAGTTACAGTAACGAAATGTCATATAATAGCCTTGTTTCTTTTCCCCCAACAAACTCATTATATTATTATGATAATTATAAAATTATTATGAATCACTTTGACTGTAACGTAAAGAATATTGAAACGCCTTCAGTAGACGCTGAATTTGCTGATTATTTTTTGGAGGTACACAAAGTTTCACACAAGGTGAAACAAGAAATTACAGTATATTCTAATATCAATGTTGCCTTAACTTGGTGGAATAAGACACAGCAATTTTTCCGCTTTTGTTCAAACGAAGCTACAAAATATTTTGGATTTCAGCAAGCATCGCGGCTTCGGAACGCACAATTTCAAACGCGAGAGACTTAATTTCGGGGTTGTTGATGCGAGCACATTGTAGGTGAGTGGCACACTATCCGTTCCGCCGACCAAAAAGCACTCGATGCTTTTCGCTCACCCGCAATGCGCTCACGCGTAAGAAAGCACTCAGGATCCAGTTCGCTTAACTTCTCTCTCTCCCACAACTCTCCACCGCAGAGCCGAGCTTTGCAAGGACTCGGCGCTAGATCTGCCGACGGCATTTTGCCTCTCCAGTATCGATCTACTTTTGCTGACAAGCGGTCACCCCCAATAACCCATTCTTTGTGCGTTTCATTGTCCGATAACCCGAAAGTTCAAATATATATAATAGTAAATATAAACGCGAGTGTTTTTATTCAATTGCGGGAAAGGGAAATCTGGAAACTATCTGCGCCACAACAACAGGGGTTATTAAGTTAAATAACAATCCTGAATTTATATATGAATACGAAAACGCATTTCATTGACCTTTGTTTTTAGTTGTCATTAGAATCATTCGAATGATGCGTCTCACTTTTGAATATTCTCACCCCATTCAATTCGATTCGATTTCTTTCATTCTTATGAGATTGAGTCGTACGTCACTCACTAACACCAGCTTGGCTTGCTTTTAAATAAACTCAACCCATTTTAAGCATTGTCCGTTTGAATGTGATTTTCTTGCCAATCATGCTGATGGCTAGTAATTGTATATACTTCAAAACGTTCGACTTGTGTCACCGTTACCTTACCAGATAAATAAAGTAAGTTGTATTCTGGAACTCATAATTACAAATAGTTCAATATTAAATAAAATAAATAAAGCCTACTCTTTCCTCTGGGACTGATGCACCCAGCATGTGTGCTTAGGTATTGTGCTGAAGTTCTTGTAAGTCCTTTACATAATTCTTTTAATTTGTCCATTAATTTTTGTAGTATTCCAAATTGCTGGAAGGATTCATTTGTAGTTCCATTTTATAAAAAAGAAAATAAATCCAACAAAAAAATTTTAGATTTTAGATTTTAACAAATTATAGAGGTATTTTTAAATTACCTGCGATCCCTCAACATTTTTAAAAATTAATAACAGTTAAATTACAATATTTTTGTTGATTTATTATCTCCCCATATTAACGTGGTTTCATTAAATTTAGATCTACTATCACTAACATACTTGAGTTAATATCTTTGGTAACTGAGGTATTCCAAATGGCAATGGATATTAAATTACCTGCGATCCCTCAACATTTTTAAAAATTAATAACAGTTAAATTACAATATTTTTGTTGATTTATTATCTCCCCATATTAACGTGGTTTCATTAAATTTAGATCTACTATCACTAACATACTTGAGTTAATATCTTTGGTAACTGAGGTATTCCAAATGGCAATGGATATCAAATTAATTAGATATCTTGCGGGATATCACAATACGCTGGTCAAATAAAACTTTGTATATTCCACTTGTTTGTTCTATACTTAAGTATGGATCTTTTGTCAATAATCCCCAAAATAAGATAAACTACAAAGAACAAATATCAAAACTTGTTTGTGCACTTACTCAATCCTACCTTGATAGGTTTTGATATTTGTTCTTCTATGAGCGTATGAAGGCCATTCATTTCGATTTCCAAAAATATATAGGCACGCACCGTAGGCCTCTTCGCTTTGTTTCGAGCGCTAGAGACAGATTTTTGGACATCATAATTAATGTGTGTTTAAAGATTTTGATGCAAAAATTCAATTAATAAACAATATCTAGATGAGTTTGCAAATTAAATATAGAAACCTGCTTCTGAGAGTGAAATTACTTTGATTTTTTAATCAAAACATTCATTTTTTAGCATTGGCCGTTCAGGCTATGCGTTGATTTTTATTCTGCCAGTGAACGGACAAATACGATTGACAATGATATTTTTCTTGAATATTTTTAGAACAACTTGACCGAATCGAGGAAGGAATGGACCAGATCAATGCAGACATGCGAGAAGCTGAAAAAAACTTGAGTGGGATGGAAAAATGTTGCGGCATTTGTGTTTTACCCTGCAATAAGTAAATATTTCGATTTATTTAACTCCTTTATTTTACTACACTTGTGTTTTTTTTTTAAGTGCACGAGGTTTTTTTTTAAATACATTATACAATACATACAATCATACAATACAAGACAAAAAACAAAACTATAATATAACATATAGCCATAAAAATACTTATGTACTTGTTGCGCTAATTATGAAAATTTCTGTTTACTTCCATTTTTTTATCGGTGGTACAAAAGAAATCAAAACCAACCAAATTGTTTTGATATACATATGTATGTATAAGAAGGTTGCTATTTAAGTTTCTGGTCTAGGTCACTTGTAGCCATATTTGGCTATTTCCCAAAAAAAGTGTATTGGCGCTGAAAGTCCCGACAAAGTTTTTCCCGTTTGCAAATAAAAACTCTCGCGTTTAATATTTTTTTTAAATATGTATATATTTAAACGTTTGGGTTGTTAACAATAAAACGCACAGAGAGGAGGTTATTGGGGGTGACCGCTATTGAACAAACGTAGATCGATACTGGAGAGGCAAAATGCCGACGGCAAATCTCGGCTCTGCGGTGGAGAGTTGTGGGAGAGAGAGAAGTCGAGCGCACTGGATCTTGAGTGCTTTCTTGTGTTCTCGTTGGATCCCGCACAATTTGACAATTGCTAAAAAAGGCTTGTGTGGATTGGTTCAAAGAAATTTTGAAAAAATATATTCGCGGTGATCGTCACAGGTGACGAAGCAAGGATTTATGCTTATGAGCCCGAAACAAAACAGCAATCGACCGTGTGGGTCTTTGACGACAAGCCAAATCCAACGAAAATTGTTCGTGGAAGAGCCTGCTTCTTTGGTAAATCTGGTCATGTGGCGA
Source organism: Drosophila kohkoa (assembly GCA_019972355.1). Classification (NCBI taxonomy): domain Eukaryota; kingdom Metazoa; phylum Arthropoda; class Insecta; order Diptera; family Drosophilidae; genus Drosophila; species Drosophila kohkoa. Next base: position 485,956 of record BJEL01000067.1, read on the forward strand.
CTGTTCCACTTGAGCAACGTAGGACGGTCAATTCTGAGTGGTTTACTACAATTTGTTTGTCTGAAGTCATTGTAGAAATTCGAAAAAACAAACAACAACAGTGGAAAAGCTGCTTCGACAATTGGTTTGAGCGCATTCAAAAGTTTTTAAATCTTGCTGGAGATTAATGTAAAAACAATAAATCCATATTTGATGATAAATATTTGCATTTTCATTATTATGCCAGAAGTATAAATAGCAACCCTCGTATAAATAACATTACTGTTCTAGAAAGCTCATTAAAGTTTCAAAATATAGGAATAAACTATTTATACCCGTAGGGCATAGGGTAGAAGGGTATTAAAATTTTGTGCCGGTAGGAAATGTATGTAACAGGCAGAAGGAGACATATCCGATCCTATAAAGTATAATATATGTATATATTGTTGATCAGCCGAAACGATAGCTATGTCCGTCTGTCTGTTCGTATGAACTATAAGAGATAGTTCAAAACGATCGAATAACAAGTGACAAGTAACGGACAGACAGACAGACTAGATCGTTTCGGCTGTTGACGCTGATCAAGAATATATATATTTTATAGGGTCGGAGATGCCTCCTTCTACCTATTACATACATTTCCTGCCCGCATAAAGTTATAAACACAAATACTCTTAATACCGTCAAATATATGTTACTCTCAATACAGACACGATTTTGTGTGTGTATCGATTACTTTGCTTGCAAGTAGTCTGTAGCACCGCCAAAGAAATTTCCGAAACTTGCTACCCTTGACATGGTCTGGTCGGTACTATCAAAATATTTCTTAACTTGGTGGTCAGATTTGTCTACATCGCTTTTTAATCTAGTAAGGAAATCATAAAACATAGATAGTGATTAAACATAAATTTTTTATATTTATAGAAGTCAGTCGTTTAAAGAAGATGATGGAACGTGGAAAGGAAATGATGATGGAAAGGTTGTCAATAATCAACCACAACGAGTAATGGATGATAGGAATGGAATGATGGCTCAAGCTGGATATATTGGCAGGTAATTAAAAAAAAACATACATATTCTAGAAATATTAAAATTCGAATAATCTCCATATTTGCGACTTAACATACATAGGTCGTTTTATATTGATATATTATGCAATTAACTTTGTAACAATGGCCAGCGAGCCGATTTTTCGACGAAAATTCAAATTCTTCATAGAAAGTAATCCTATTTTAAGAATAAAATTTGAATAGTATATACTTTGACTAAAATGAATCAAAAGATTTTAATTGTTTTGCTGCATCCCTGAAATTTTGACAGCCCTGAATAGTCAGCTGTTTGATTGCATGCGTGCAAAACTAAAAAGCGCGGTAAAAATTTTGTTTACTTGCGAGCATGCCAACATTTTTGTGACTTAAGCAATTTTCACTAAAATTATGGAAAAGAAAGACAAAGGTATGTAGAATATTTATATTAAAAAAACCTGCTAACCCATCTGTTGTGGATTATAACAAATTTTGTGCCAACTTGTTCCAAAAAATAACTATGTATCATTAAAGTGCAAAGTGTATATAAACTAATTTTATTAATCTTTTTTGCTCCATTTTGCGCCGATATGTATAAATCTCACATGCTATAGATGTGATTGAGTTCGCCTATGAGCAACTGCTTGATATCCATAAACAAAACAATCGTAGTGCATCTGCCGTTTCGAGTTGGATTTATGAGAAAAAGGAGGAAATCAACACCAAAGTGAGAAGCTTTCGCCATTACATACATAAGAACTTGGCAAAATGTAACGGAAGTATGACCAGATTTAAGACAAAGCATACTGAATGGCTTCTTCCAATATGGCTATAACAGTAAGTTCTTTCTTGTCTTCAAATCCAAAGCCGTCAACATTAAGACCAGTTGGACGCCCACCCATTGAACATGTTAACGCCGGTCCCCGCCAGAAGATAAAATTGGAATCCGATTTAGCTGTTAATCAGGGTCACAACACATCTCTTCGTGTGCACTTCGCCACAGTTTTGGCCGAAAAACAACAACGAGAAACACAGCCCTTGTGTTGAAAAATACATTTCTTTTTCCGAGTGACCCTAATAAGGCTAGAAACAAATTTTTTTGTCAGAAAAATGACTCGGTTTGACTAAAGGAGGATGAAGCTTTAGCATATCTGCTTGAAAATTCATTGACTAAAAGTGAGTACAACAACTTTCGCGAGCTCAGCATTTCCCGATCTTGTGAACTTTTTCCTGCTTACAACAAAGTCAGAGAAGCTAAGTCAATAAATAAAAGATTTGTCTTCATATATCTGCTTCGTTGTAAATGGAAAATCAATTTCAGTTAAATATGATCTTCAAATGACACTTTTAGATGGAAAGGCTTTAAACATTTTGACTGAAACCAAAACTTGCCAATTGTGTCCGATATGCGGAGCGAGTCCAAAAGTCTACATGGAAAATGTTCAAATAGACACACCAAAATTTAAGCGAGGACATGAAGCATTAAAATATAGCATAAGTCCTCTACATGGTTGGAATCGTTTTTTTGAATTCGTTCTTAAAATTGCATACAGACTGAAACTAAATAAATGGCAAGTAAGAGATGAAAATGAAAAAAATTAAATTGCGAAACAAAAAAACACGATTCAGAAGCAGATGTGGAATGCTATGGCCCTTCATGTGGATAAGCCCAAGAAGAATGACAATGGAAATAGCAACGACGGCAATACAGCAAGGATGGCGATTGCACAACCTAAGCTACTAGCTGAAATCTTAGGTCTTAATGAAATCCTTATTGCATATTTTAACAATATTTTAATTACTATTTCTTGCCACCTAAAAAATATTGTCAGAAAACCATAACACTATGTCATATCATATCATATGTACCAAATTCTAAGAACCTAGCTTTAAAACTTTAATTTTCGTCGAAAAATCGGGTAGCTGGCCCAATGTGCAATGCACGATTAACTATCGCTAGCAGAAGTTGAGCACGGAATCTCCTCGCTAAGAATTTTGCACCCCATACCTAAATGTGCAAAGAATAAGTCCTTTTACTTTAACCTTTCCATCCTAAGTTTGACTTTGTAATATCAATATAATAATAATTCAAGCAGCTCTCTTTCTGTTTGCCACTGAGTGCATGAGAAAAAAGTATGTTCTGCGTCATCTATATCGGCATCGCCATACACGCAGCTTGGCTGTTGGCGTAGTCCTCTTTGGTGCAGGTACTTTCCGAAGTATCCGTGCCCAGAAAGCAGCTGCGTCAAATAGTAGTTTACTTCGCCGAAGTCTCGGTTGCTCCATATTTATACGTCAGGTATTTGCTTGGCAGTCCACCTACCGGTTTCTTCGTTTGTCCAGCGATCTTGCCACTGTTGCATACTTTCCTCTCTGGTGTCAGATTCTTGGTTATTTTGGCGCTTTAGCCAGGTGCGCCGTCGCTCTCTGGCCTTCAGATCTATAGGGATTTCGCTGCTAATCACCAAGACTGCTGCTGTCGACACTGTCCGGTATGCGGACGTTACTCTAAGTGCCGCCGTCCTCTGGACGGCCAACAGTGTTTTGCATTTTTGTTGTATGGTCAGGGTGTCTGCCCATGCTTCAGAGCCGTAAAGCAGTATTGAGTTTACTGTTGACATCAGCAGTTTACGCTTACCCTCAGTTGGGTCACCAACGTTTGCCATCAGCTTACTGAGTGATGCCACTGCCCTTGACGCTTTTTCCACTGTATGGTGTATTTGGGTCCAGAATGTCATTCTTGGGTCGATACGGATGCCTAAGTAGTTGAGTGATAATTTTGTTTTTATTATGTCGTCGCTTACGTGCATGTTCACTTCGAGAGGGATGTGCCGTTTTGTTAAAATTATTAGTTCAGTCTTATCTGTGGCGAGCTTTAGACCATGGGTTTCGAACCAAGCCATTGCTCGCATCATGACTTGGTTTAGCTTCCGCTGCGCTTCCGTCATGTCGCGTGCCTTAATGATGGCGGCGATGTCGTCGGCGAACCCGACCAGGTTGCAGTCGTCCGGCATTTCTATTGAAAAGATGCTGTCATAGCTAGCGTTCTACAGGTCCGGGCCGAGGATAGAGCCCTGTGCTGCACCCGAAGTGACACTCTTTCGCCTGGTCCCACTTTCCGTCTGGTATATCAGCTCTCGTTTGCTTAGGTAGCTGCGGACCATGCGCATCAAGTAGGCTGGTGTTCCGAAGCGATTTTCTAGCGCGTTGATGACGTCAGTCCATCGCGGACTGTTGAAGGCGTTTCTAACGTCAAGAGCAGCCAGGAGCACTATTTTCTTGGAGTAGGCATTTCCTCTCTGTGCATCGCTTACCGCTTCTATGACGCACTGCAGCGCTCCAGCTGTCGATCTACCTGGTCGAAAGCCATGCTGTCTATTTGATAGGCCACCTGCTCTTTCTATGGCTGTAGATAGCCGAGGTTTTAATAATCTTTCTAGCAGTTTCCCCGCTGTGTCGAGCATGCATAGCGGGCGATATGCACTTGGGGTAGCTGGGTCTCCTTTCCCTTTATCTATTAGCATTAGGTGCTGTCGCTTCCACACCTCTGGAAAAATTCCTTCCATCAAGCAAGCATTATACATGTTTAGCAGGATTTTCGGCCGTGCGTCTGCTATAGCTTTTAGTGCTTCGGATGGAATCCCATCGGATCCGGGTGCCTTGTTGTTTTTCAAAGATGTTGCTGCCGATCTGAGTTCATTCTCTGTAAATAAAGGAGGCTCTTCGAGGGCGGGCGTCTCTGGGTCGGTGCGTCGTTCGTGCTGTGGGAAGAGCGTGTTGACTATATTGGCCATGACGTTTTCGTTGAGCTCCGGAGTCGGCCTTTGCGCTCCTAGCTTGCGCGTTACGATTTTGTAGCCGAGACCCCACGGGTTGGTATTTATGTCCTTTCGCAGCTCTTCCCATTTGCTCTTTTTGCTGTGGACAATGGCAAGTTTAAGGCGCTTTCTAGCTTCTTTGTGCTCCTCGCTTTCCGCCGTAGCACTGCTCCGAGATCTGGCTCTAGTCATTTTCCTTCTCGCGCGTAGGCTGGCTCTTCGGAGTTCTGCGATCTGCTCGTTCCACCAGTAGGCAGCTTTCCTTTTAAGGAAGCTCGTCGTTTTGGGCATCGCTGCGGCGCAAGAATGCTCTATGGCGCGCATGGTGTGGCGTACTATGCTTCTTGCGTCCCTAGGGTTTACGGCTGTTTCCATACTTGCGTCTGGTACTTCGATGAGTTTCTCGGTGTCCAGTTTTTTCGCGATCCACCTTCGGGTGATTTTCTTATATTGATCGGGCCGACGTCTATGGTTTGAGTTTATGGAGAAGCAGATATACTGGTGGTCACTGCCCGTGTAGTCCTCCAATACACCCCACTCCTGTAGTTTGCTCGCTGCTCTTTCTGTCACCAGAGTGATGTCTGGGATTGTACCCTCGCATCCTGGTCTGCAAAAAGTGGGTGTGGACCCTTCATTTGCGACCACTAGCCCGAGCCTGGCAGCCATGTCAAGTACCCGTCTGCCCCGGGGGTTTGTTGTCGTCATGCCCCACTCGATGGCTCTAGAGTTGAAATCACCCGCGATGATCAAGTCTTCGCCAAGCTGCTGTGCTTGGTCTTCTATTGCGTCTAGCTTCGTCTTAAATTCATTTATACTGTCACTAGGCGTCAGGTAGCAGCTCATGATTGTACAGATTTTAGTTTGTGCCCATACGAAGCCTTGTCCGGCACCACTTCTTGTGACGGTGAAGTTGTTTATGTTTGGCAGCCAGATGGCTGCCGTCCCGGTGTTGTCAGATAGGAATGTACCACTGTTGAGAATCTTGTACTGCTCACTGATGATGACAACATCAACCGCCTTCTCTAGCACGAGCTGAGAGAGAAGTGAGTCGGCTGTCTTCCTCCGGTGCATGTTTGCTTGGAGGATCTTCATCTTTGGGCTCTTACCGATGCACATTTGCTAGAGGCAGGGATGTGGTCAACTGGTTTCAGTCCGAAGTGACGGTCTTTCGCCTGGTCCCACTTTGCGTCTGGTATATCAGCTCTCGTTTGCTTAGGTAGCTGCGGACCATGCGCATCAGGTAGGCTGGTGTTCCGAAGCGAATTTCTAGCGCGTCGATGACGTCAGTCCATCGCGGACTGTTGAAGGCGTTTCTTACGTCAAGGGCGGCCAGGAGCACTATTTTTTTGGAGTAGGCGTTTCCTCTCTGTGCATCGCTTACCGCTTCTATGACGCACTGCAGCGCTCCAGCTGTCGATCTACCTGGTCGAAAGCCATGCTGTCTATTTGATAGGCCACCTGCCATTTCTATGGCTGTAGATAGCCGAGGTTTTAATAATCTTTCTAGCAGTTTTCCCGCTGTGTCGAGTATGCATAGCGGGCGATATGCACTTGGGGTAGCTGGGTCTCCTTTCCCTTTATCTATTAGCATTAGGTGCTGTCGCTTCCACACCTCTGGAAAAATTCCTTCCATCAAGCAAGCATTATACATGTTTAGCAGGATTTTCGGGCGTGCGTCTGCTATGGCTTTTAGTGCTTCGGATGGAATCCCATCGGGTCCGGGTGCCTTGTTGTTTTTCAAAGATTTTGCTGCCGATCTGAGTTCATTCTCTGTAAAGAAAGGAGACTCTTCGAGGGCGGGCATCTCTGGGTCGGTGCGTCGTTCGTGCTGTGGGAAGAGCGTGTTGACTATATTGGCCATGACGTTTTCGTTGAGCTCCGGAGTCGGCCTTTGCGCTCCTAGCTTGCGCGTTACGATTTTGTAGCCGAGACCCCACGGGTTGGTATTTATGTCGTTTCGCAGCTCTTCCCATTTGCTCTTTTTGCTGTGGACAATGGCAAGTTTAAGGCGCTTTCTAGCTTCTTTGTGCTCCTCGCTTTCCGCCGTAGCACTGCTCCGAGATCTGGCTCTAGTCATTTTCCTTCTCGCGCGTAGGCAGGCTCTTCGGAGTTCCGCGATCTGCTCGTTCCACCAATAGGCAGCTTTCGTTTTAAGGAAGCTCGTCGTTTTGGGCATCGCTGCGGCGCAAGAATGCTCTATGGCGCGCATGGTGTGGCGTACTATGCTTCTTGCGTCTCTAGGGTCTACGCCTGTTTCCATACTTGCGTCTACTACTTCGATGAGTTTCTCGGTGTCCAGTTTTTTCGCGATCCATCTTCGAGTGATTTTCTTATCATGATCGGGCCGACGTCTATGGTTTGAGTTTATGGAGATGCAGATATACTGGTGGTCACTGCCCGTGTAGTCTTCCAAGACACCCCACTCCTGTAGTTTGCTCGCTGCTCTTTCTGTCGCCAGAGTGATGTCTGGGATTGTACCCTCGCATCCTGGTCTGCAAAAAGTGGGTGTGGAACCTTCATTTGCAACCACTAGCCCGAGCCTGGCAGCCAAGTCAAGTACCCGTCTGCCTCGGGGGTTTGTTGTCGGCATGCCCCACTCGATGGCTCTAGAGTTGAAATCACCCGCGATGATCAAGTCTCCGCCAAGCTGCTGTGCTTGGTCTTCTATTGCGTCTAGCTTCGTCTTAAATTCATTTATACTGTCACTAGGCGTCAGGTAGCAGCTCAGAGTAATATCGAAATCGATGTGTCTGCCCAGCAGTGTTGCCAGGTATTGAGCTCGCAAATAGGCTAGATTTTGGGTAAAAATAGGCTAGAATAGGCTAAAATTCAGAAAAATATGCTGAAAAATAAGCTATATATTAAAATCCAATAATATCTACCAAAGTAAAGTAATTTTCATGTTTTTATTATATTAAACACGTTAACAAACTTTCAATATCGCCGTTCTCCCCGTCATTCAAATATTTGTCTTTTTTTTTAATTTGGGCAAGATACTTTTGTGGCAACGAATAGGTATGACAGCATTCATTGTGTTTTCGTAACCCATATCTGTAACATTGATGTTGTGGTGGCGCAGATAGGTTCCAGATTTCCCTTTCCCGAAATTAAATAAAAACACTCGCGTTTATATTTTCTATTATATATATTGTAAACTTGTCGGGTTGTTAGTTACAAAATGTACAGAGGGGGTTATTGGGGGTGACCGCTATGAAACAAACGTAGATCAATACTGGAGAGGCAAAATGCCGACGGCATTTTGCAGATCTAGCGCCGAGCCCTTGCAAAGCTCGGCTCTGCGGTGGAGAGTTGTGGGAGAGAGAAGCTGAGAGCACTGGAGCTTGAGTGCATTCTTACGCATTGAGCGCATTGCTGGTGAGCGAAAAAGCTTTGAGTGCTTTTCGGTCGGCGGAACGGAGGTGTGCCCCTCACCTACAATGCGCTCGCATCAACAATTGAAATATATTATTATTAAAATATAAATAAGTTTGACACAATTTAAAAACTATATAACTATATTTCGATTATCCAATATCCATCAATAAGTCTTCTATGAAGTGCACTGCCAACACATTGTTTATAATCTGCGCGCACTTCGTCCGCCCAAGGTATATTTGTGCGGCTGCACTGCACGCTTTAAATTGTTTCACACACAATTTCGACAAGTGGTCCACAGGTGATATTGCCGTGTGCTCAGCCACATACAAACATAGTGCAGCTTCCTGCTCCTCTGTTCCAGCATTTGGAAGGAAAACTTAGTTTTTGTGTTTGACCAATTGCGCCCATTGTTGAAGTATGTTTTTTGGACACTGCATGTTGCCGTATGTCGTATACCTTAGCTGCTACTGAGCATTTACAATAGCAACAAAATGCCTTGGCTGGATCAGCTGGCATTTTCCGGAGCCAGTCCTTAAACTCACTGTTTTCCAACCAAGCATCGCGAAATAATTGTTTGTAAATGGCTTTCGCCATTTTGGCACGTACGCTTCGATTCACTTTTATTTCACAATTAATTATTAGAGATCACATAACATAATGCGATAACATATCGCACGATCCAAAAAATCTATCGATCAGAAAGCACGATCATATAAATAAACTTCACGTAACAATCGGCAAAAAAGAGCCAGCAAAACAATGAACACCAAAAATAAAATTTTTCGTTGGTCACAAATACATTAAAAAAAATATGCTAAATTTTTTTTAAAAATAGGCTAGATTTATTGCTATAGGCTATTTACAAATTTTATAGGCTAGATCATTTCAAAATAGGCTAGATCTAGCCTGAAATAGGCTAAACTGGCAACACTGCTGCCCAGTGTCGTGCACTATCCAAAAAGGAGAGAAATATAAATGTAAAGTTTTTATTTGTGTTTTTTTTTTGTTGAGAATAATAAAAAAAAGTATCATATATTTATTCCAAAAAATATATGTGTCTTTCCGCGACATCTTGTGACTCAGAATGCAATTTCAATGTATAGTAGGACAACTCCTATCGGATAGTCGATTCTCGCTGAAACTGGCCTTGGTTGACAAATTATTATTTTCACACAGTAACTACGGTCTAATAACTAATTAATTTTTCTTTGAACAGTAAAACTATATCTCTTAAAAGTGAGGGTAAAATTATAGTTGACGACTTCAGAAGTGTCAATGTTTTCTTTGCTCAAAACATAGGAAGCATCGATGTCACCAACATCGCTGCTTTCCAAGCTCTGTTAGGTAGGTACAGCAGGCTGTCCCTTGGAGAGCGGTAGCTTCGTCTCATAAGTCGCACCATTCAATGTGTTTCAGCCGGACTCGGGATAACGCCGGGCATACACAGACGAGTTGTTCCACTGATTTCGTAACTACGGAGTCGTAGTCCTGCCTTGATCACCAACAAAGATGTTGGTGATTCATGATACCCTTACATCACGAATAGTGATCAGCTTAAATGCCGAGCATGAGCCTGCAGTTTTTCTTGACAGCTGCATGACATACTTGGTTAACTTGATGTTGACTGAAGCACACATTAGCCTTGCGGTTTTGCACGAGTTAGTAAAGCCATCTCAATGGATTTGCTCTTCGTAAGCGCATGCTAGTTGTGAGGCTTCAAATGTATTGCATTGCTTCTAATGTGCAATGTGCAAGTAGCTTCTCCAAAGTTTTTAGCAAGAAATACGTTATGCTGATTGGCTAGAAGTCGTTTGGATACTTGCCTTCGGCAGGAAAGATATATGAAAGGTACTCCATAGAGTAGAGATATGATACCAAAAAAATACACGCCGAATAAATCTCGTTAGCCATAGAACAATCGCCGATTTGCTGGAGCAGCATTGCTAGCGACGGTCCATCGAGGCCGGATAACCTAATAATATCTCACTTTATTTTATTTATTGTTATTCCGCATTATCGTTATTCGATATTCTGCGGCTCAAAAGCTTCAGTACTGCAATAGTCCCACAGTCCATCACTCGTCTTAAGCAAACTAGGACTAAAATTCCTTAGTTTTAAACGTTGTTCAGGCACAAGCAGATAGCCGGAAATAGAGCCCTTCTGGATGAGCAGCGAATTATCTTTCCAAACACTTATGTTATCCGCCTGCTTAGCAAGTTGAAACATGCTAGTAAGCTTACTACGGACAGATCTGGGATTTACCAAAAGTGGTGGGTTCGTCTTGAGTAATGTAGAAGGATGCTAGCAGCACACATCCATCCATACATCCACAACTTTCGAGCACCACGGAGGAGTAGCTCCGTGGTAGCCATTTTCGACTCATGTAGGCTGAGATTATGGAGGTTGAGCTGCGTAGGGGTCTGTTTACATCGACAGTTTCTCCTCCACCTTGTCAGTGAAATTGGGATGCAGGGTGGCATCGATAACACTGTCCAGACATTTTTTAAGGCGTAGTTAGACGATCCGTAAGCTCTCCATTAAATCGCTGGCGACTTCTGTTTTTCTCCTTTAGTATATAAAAAACAAGTAAGAAAGCTACAGTCGAGGGTGCTCGACTGTGAGATACCCTCTACCCATTTTGAATAAAAGCATAATATTGCGGTAATATTCTCAAAATATTAAAAAGAAATATGCATGTATTCTCGATCGGGATTTGAACTCGAGCACCACCGACCGGGTGGTTAAAAAAAAAAAAGTTTGTACCCGAGCGGACTCGAGCCCGACCACAACATGCTCGGCTTGCACTCTACCACCTGAGCTATCGCATTGCTTATGAACCCCCTATGCATACAGATACTAATATAGACGAAGAGGTGCTTTAAGCGATCTAGCCATGTCCGTCTGTTATAATATTTTCCTAACCTATGGGTAAGACGTACAGATAATACATGAATGATAAAGTTCAAGAGGTGCTTTAAGATCTGAATGTGAATAGATTACTCGATTGTCCATCAGAGATCTGAATGACTTGGTCAATAGATTTAACATTCAATTCAACTTGTGAGCAATTAAGTTTTTGCTATAGGTAAAACTAGAACTAATCTAGCAAAACGTGTCTGAAGCGCCAATAGTTAAGTGTATGAATGAGTCCTTCAGATAAACAAACAGCAAATCAGCACTACACTTCACGTGACCGGGTGGTTAAAAAAAAAAAAGTTTGTACCCGAGCGGACTCGAGCCCGACCACAACATGCTCGGCTTGCACTCTACCACCTGAGCTATCGCATTGCTTATGAACCCCCTATGCATACAGATACTAATAAAGACGAACATGTGTATACGTATACTCATACATAAAATACATAGCAGGCGTTTTTGCCCATACAAAACTATTTCTTAAATAACTTAAACAATTTTTATATGATCGCAACCGAATTTTCAGGAAGCACAAATACCATTGTTATTATTGTAGGAGTATATATCAAAATTTAATATTACGCTTGTTATTCGATAATTATTGATTTCCGGGGGCGGAAGTGGAGTGGCAAAAATTTGAAACAAACTTGATCTGCGTGCAACATAACAAATGCTGTCGAAAAAATTATAGCTCTATCTCTTATAGTCTCTGAGATATAGGTGTTTCACACGAACAGACTGCAGACACACAGACGGATAGACGGACATGGCTAGATCGTCTCGGCTATTGATGCTGATCAAGAGTATATATACTTTATAAGGTCGGAGATGCCTCCTTCGGGTATAAAAAGTGCGGCCAAAGCTGTGAGCGAATAAAATATTAATAATAAGTTTAATGTATATCAATATTACTTAATTAAAATAAATATTACCCTTTTTTTTAATATTTTTAGAATTACAAATGATGCAAGGGAGGACGAAATGGAGGAAAACATGGGGCAAGTTAATACCATGATTGGTAATCTTCGCAATATGGCATTGGATATGGGCTCAGAACTTGAAAATCAGAATCGCCAAATAGATAGAATTAATCGCAAGGTATGTACATTAAGACTACTTTAGAGCATATTAGTTTATTTTATTCGTTTTACAAATGTGTAATGCATAAAACTTGGTTTACAACCGCTCATCAGTAATATAAATGGTTTTTGTAACTAATTCAGGAAATGAGTATATCTCGTAATGTGATGAAAATTGAAGAAGCCTTTGACAACTCCTTAATCCTGAAAAAAATCGTATCTTTGTCAATTACACGGCTATATTAGGTAGCCTTATAAGCGATTACTTATAGCATATGACTATCGGACTCACGATCAAAACCATAACCTTGTGGCTCATGAATTTTGCGTTATTTCGGTTTACATTGTAATGTCACTATTTTCTTTAAAAGTTTTTTGTTCTTCGCAAACGCAGTATACATCGATATAGAGGGACTCTGCAAATTTGATGCCACTTTTTCGTGAATAACTTTTTCGAAAATATAATTCAACCGCTGTATTCATGCTCGTACACAATGAAAGTTTCGACCAGGCTGAGATACAAGCAAGGCAAATTTCTCAAAATCGGAATCAAAAACAGAATAAATATATGAGGAAGAATGAAAAATTATAAAACTACCAATGGATTATATTGCATCCACTAGCTCAATCTCGATCAGTTCTGATGGAATTTGAGCATCTACCATCACGACGCAGCGATCACGTATGTTTAAGAAAAATCGACTAGAAAGAATTTCAGTATCAAGAATGTCACACTTTCACCATGTTTCAGTGAAGGCATGGAAAATTTATTCTTTTTAAGTATACATAGGTTAGTTAGTTTTCTACAAATGTCACTTACCTAGTTTTTTGAGCTTACAGACATAGGGTTAGGAAGTAACCGGACACCAATTTCTTTTATTAGCAAATAATTTTTTAAATTATAGGTGTGCAAGTCAAAACTTTTTGTCCGACCAATATCAAATGTCCTATTAGAAGCTTACCTTGAAACAAACATGTGTATATTATGTATAGCTGAACTAGAAACTGTAGAAGTGATTCTTCAATAGTTAAAGGACTGATGATTTCGATAGAGGGCTGCGCAGATTGAATTTCTTTAACCATCCTCAGCTTTGGCGACACCAATATCGGAGCAGGAGTAGACACTTCGACATTTAATGACGCAATTTTTTTTTTTGTGGAACTTCAAGAGATACCGAAGGTTGAGGTGAAGGAGAACTATATGACATTAGTTCCCCAGCAGGTGGTACAGACAAAAAGGAAAAATAATTAGGGATATGATAGGGATAGAGACTCATTCAAGAGTTCCATACTCTTAAAATCAGAATCCAAAGCCTAAAAATTATCCGAGAGTTTTTTAAAGCTCGCGAATACTTCTCTAAAGGTCGTCCGCGTTTGCCAAATAAATCCAGTGATATCACGTTCAGCGTTCCTGTAATGTGCGTAGGTTCATTATAATCCTGACTTACATAGATTAATTTGTGCCAAAAATTCGTCTGTTAAAGCCAGCACTTTTCGTGCAATACGTTGTCCTACAGAAACAAACGAATCCTATTTTGGCAAGAGTAAGCACCCGGCATTTATTGTTATGACATACAAACATATTGATAAAAAGATAAATAAAAATCCTCTTTTTGACTCTTTACGAAAAGCCTCAGAGAGAAACCGATCTATGGGTTCTTGAATGAGTTTCCTCGCGCTCAGAGCGAAACCGTTTTTATACCCGTTACACATAGGGTAGAAGAGTATTATAACTTTGTGCCGGCAGGAAATGTATGCAACAGGTAGAAGGAGGTATCTCCAACCCCATAAAGTGTATATATTCTTGATCAGCGTCAACAGCCGAAGCGATCTAGCCATGTCCGTCTGTTATAATATTTTCCTAACCTATGGGTAAGACGTACAGATAATACATGAATGATAAAGTTCAAGAGGTGCTTTAAGATCTGAATGTGAATAGATTACTCGATTGTCCATCAGAGATCTGAATGACTTGGTCAATAGATTTAACATTCAATTCAACTTGTGAGCAATTAAGTTTTTGCTATAGGTAAAACTAGAACTAATCTAGCAAAACGTGTCTGAAGCGCCAATAGTTAAGTGTATGAATGAGTCCTTCAGATAAACAAACAGCAAATCAGCACTACACTTCACGTGACCGCATGACGATAATTTACTTGATAGCCCAACATAACTCGACGAACTCTAATAAGAGACATTTGCAAAAGCTATTATTCGAGAAAACTCAAGAAAACTCAAAATTCAGATGTTCTCGGTTTACATTTTTTGTTTATTTATTTGTTAAGTGGAGAATCTGCACAACATATTTAGAGGACCTTTATAAGACAGGGGTAGCAAATATAAAAAAAAAACCAAACCTCAACACAAATATGAGGATTATATTAATTGTTTTGGCAAAGCCTTGCTCTTCAAGACACCTCAATGGTCTCGCTGGAAGTAACTTCCTCGCTAGTAGGCTGCGATGTCTTTGAAGTTTATCACTATAACGGCTTGTGTCCACGAACCAGGGCAATCTGTTAGGTTTCGTAGTAACCGATTCTGCAACACCTGAATCCGTTTATAGTTGGATTTGGCTGCGATCCCCCAGATCTGAATACCATAGTTTTGTATAGGTTACATTTCTTAACTGTGGCATTTAAATGTGGCCCAAATGTAAGGCGCTTGTCCAGTGTAACGAATAGCTCGTGTTCGAAGACGCCTTTTACTTTTTAGTAGCTCTCTGGCTTCCCTTGTGAGAACAATACCATAGCTTATAGGATAATAATATAATCAGAAACAGCTCTATATAAAGAGTGATCCATTACGACCTTTTTTTTAATAGGCCTTTTCGTGCATTTTACGAGTGACTCGTGTCAAGCTGTCATAACATTTCTATTCAGTAATGTTTGGCAAATCATCATGGAAAGACCCACACCGCAACAACGACTCTAAATTATTCAGCTGTATTACGAAAATCAGTTTTCTGCGAAAAAGTTTTTCGCGCAATTCGTGCAACATATGGTACGCATAATTGGCCTTCCGAGCCCACCATTGCCAATACCATCCGTAAATTCGAGTCGCAATATTGGCTATTGGATGATAGGCGACCGAATAGACCACATCCAGCCCGAGGTAAGGAAAATATTGCGGCTGTAGTCGAAAGTGTGGCTGAAGACCGCGAAGAATCGATTCGGCCCCGATCTCAACATTTGGGCTTATCGTACGGAACAACTTGGCGAATTTTGCACAAGGATCTTGGTTTGCAGGCTTACAAAATCAAACTCGTGCAAGAATTAAAGCCAGCACTCTTGAATTGCGATTTAATTTCAGTCGATGGGCTCTGGATCACCTTAACGAAGACTCACTGTTTTCACGCCGAATTTTGTTCAGTGATGAGGCACATTTCTGGCTCAATGGTTACGTGAATAAGCAAAATTGCCGCATATGGGCTGATGAGCAACCTGAAGAGACTCTCCAACTTCCGTTACATCCACAAAAATACACCGTTTGGTGTGGTGGAACCATCGGTCCGTACGTCTTCAAAAATGAGGTCGCACAGAACGTTACTGTGAATGGACACTCGACGACATTTGGTTTCAACACGACGGAGCCACTTCCACTCCCACAGTGCGCGAAACAATGGGTTTATTGAGGAATCATTTCGGCGAGCAGTTAATTTCACGTTTTGGACCTTTAGACTTTTTTCTTTGGGGCTACGTGAAGTCAAAAGTCTTTGCCGATAAACCAGCTTCAATTCAGGACTTGGAAGGCAACATCACTCGCGTAATTCGGGAGATGCCGGCCGAGATGCCGGAAAGAGTGATCCAAAATTGGACCTTCCGAATGGAGCACCTACGACGCAGTCGCGGCCCACATTTGAATGAAATTATTTTCAAAAAGTAAATGTCAATGGATGTTCTATATGGACATAATAAAGATTCGGCCATCCAATTTCAATTTGTGTGTTTTATTTACAATTAAAAAAAAAATTTCTTAATGGATCACCCTTCTTATTATCAGTTAGAATTTCGATTGTATTCTCAATGTCTTCTTTGGAGTCCAGAATTGAATTTTGTTAAAAAAAAAATAGTTATAAAGAATTTGTTTCAGTACGACTTGTGATTAACCGAGGACTTGGTCTGACATTAGTACCATTTGTTAGCAGATTAACAATAAGGGATATGTGATCAGACTCCAGGTCACAGCATTGGCAGATATCTATTTGAGAATCCAGTATTCAATGGTAAAATGCGAAATTAATGCAAATAGCTGTGTGCCTAGGTACATATGGGTATCGCGTTGGAAGTAATGTCAGGTGAGCATTGCGTGAGATGCGCATAATTTTTATCCATGTTCGCGGTGGAGCAAACATTGCTGATTGCCGTAATTTATGCAGTTGCCATAGTGAAAACAGTATTACTAGTAGCACTAGCAAATGTAAGCGTTAAAGTTCTGAGTTACAGAACACAGTGGGCGTTGATCACTAATGATTTCTGACCGAATCGCCAAATGTGATTAACCAGCAACTTGGTGCATTTTTTCATATTCAAACTGCTTATTGCAAAGCTAAGAGTTAGAAAAAATGTTTCCATCCTTTACCAAATATTTAACTAACTAAATATTACTTAATAGTTGCAGTTTGGCCTCGAACAGCAAAAGTTTCTGCTTAGTTTTGTCAAGAACAAAAGTCAGATCGCTTGACAGATAAACGCAGTTTTTATTACCCCTCTTGAGCGGCTGCGCGCAGAGTGAGGGGTACTACCCAAGTCTTATCGCACTATAGTTATGTTTTTGTTGTTGTTCAGCTGCCGGTATTGCAGAAGCCAGCGTCGTCAAACTAAAAAAAAAAATAAAAAAAAAAACAAACGGGAATTACACTTGCTTTGCTTTGTGTTTGCTTATCCGCAACACAACCGATCTCATCAAGAGCAGATAATCGACTTCTCGATTTAAATGAACTTTAATAGAGGTTCTAAGATTATGGAATTGAATTTATTTTTATTTATTGAATCTTCTTTTGGTTAAGACTAACAATAAGTAATTAAATCGTACACTTAATATTAATCAACAGTACTCTTGCACTTTAATTAGGATGCAGACTAGAGTATCTGCGCAACCTTCGGAGTTTCCACGCGAGATGGTTTTGGATATTTTCTTGTGTTCGGCTATTACATCTCTTACATCTCTCTTATTTTATTTTTAGATAATATATATTTTACTTTATATATTAGAAATATAGCAATTTTCTTGCTGAAAAACGTATATATTCTATCTTAAAGCATTGTCATTATGAATGTCATCTATAGGCAATCGTTTTATATGCATATATTATATGTTTATCCATATATACGTTCTATTATTCTGTGGTTAATTAGCACGCAAAGTTGCTGCATCATTCCGCATATACAATATATTATATTAAGATCTTTCTGTATGTTTACGTTTCCAATACCCCAGTAATAATTCCCAAAATTTAACTAGGCTCTTTTGAATCTAGTACTTTATCAATATACCTAAAATAGCCGTTTTAGTATTTGTGGTATATATTAATTAGGTACATATATTTTGCAATTAATATCACACAATTTTGCTTTCGTTCAAAATGGGTAGCAAGTCAGACGAAGACCTAAATGGACTAAGCATCTTTAGCGCAGCTAAGAATAGCTGTATTGTAGTGGATGTTATTATTTTATTATTAATTATTCGGATAATTTCGATATAGACGACCTGCGCAAGACTTTCACGCTTCTTCCAAAATAAAAATTAAAGAGAAGAAATTTTATTATTTATTTTTACGCGTAAAATTAGGTGGGTGAGAAGAAATTTTCGAAAAGGCCGATAAAAATTAATAGGTCTACATGAAGGGGCACGTGGCAGTTTTCCTAAATGTCACAAAAGGGACATTAGTCATATTTGGTAAGATTATCATCATGTGGCCTAACGCAATTCGATCGTACGCAGATGACTTCTCGCAATTATTTATTATTTATTATTTTACACGACTGACCATGTAGTTTGTGGAAAACATACTAGCTTAAGTTTATAAACTTAGAGTCGCGGACTCGACTGGTACCAGGAGATGAACTTATTGGCAGGATTCTCCAAGAATAGAATACGTTAAAATACGTTTAAATAGGGCTCAACATCGCTAATTGCATAATAGCGGCTTGAGTTTATGGCTTGTACTTTTTACCCCATACCAAGGTTTTACTATAATTATATTTTTACCTAGGGTTCATATTGTTATGAGTACGAATGGTATATACAGGACATTTTTCAAAATTCATTTAAAGTTATACGAAGTGGAGGTGGTATGAGGACTCCCAGGCTATATCAAGAGCTGTAACAATATGTAAATTGTAATTGTATTTTTCAAATGTAGCATTAAACAAATAGTATTCTATTCGTTATATGATACATGAACATAAATATTGATCCAAAATCTGATTTCATACCCTAATATATATGTTCTTTATTCCAGGGCGAGTCAAACGAAGCAAGAATAGCAGTCGCTAATCAAAGAGCACACCAGCTTTTAAAATAAAGTGATCTCAGGGAGATGAAATGTACATATAAACAGATTTTTGTATATGATCTTCGATTTAACCTCTTTTAAATTTCATAGTTTTGTGTAAATGATTAGTGCTCCAGCAAATAAATAAATTACACAAGAACTTTTTCGAAAATACTTTGTAAAATTACAATACGGCAATGTCAAAAAAGTTAATTCAGTATACATATATACACGATACAATGCTCAAATTTGTAAGAACTCTCACTACTGTCGACATACAATACTCAAAAATATTACGTAAATGTTTATGTACCCACTTTTTTCTTCATTCTATTTCTTATTTCTGAAATTGCAATAATCGATCAATTTCTAAATTTATTAAGCAATTTTGGTATCTGAAATATTTAATGGTATGACAAAAAATACGTTTACAGCAAACTAGTCTGCAATATATAAATATGAGTAAAATGTATCTATACAAACCATGTTTGTTTTGTTTCCACATACCTACATTGCTTATGATGTTTTTTTTTTAAAACGATATCTACAATATATGTATGTATATGTAAGCAACGCTTTTCTTGTATGCATTATTACGAAAAATACGCGTATTCTTTGTTGACAGAAGATATTCAAAAACTATTTTAATTCAATTATTTACTTCAGAACAACTTTTTTAATGTAAAATAACAAAATCCTACATTATTCAGAAGATTAAAATAATAAATTGTCTATCCATACATATTAAACAAAAAATATTTAAGGCTGTAAAATAGAAAAAAATGTTTTTAAGAAGTATGCATAAAAATGTAATAAATAATTTACTCTCGCATGTTTCTATTAAAAATATACTACAAATTTGTAGTACAATTCTTTTTTTGTAAGATAAGTTAAATTAAATTAATTTTAATTAAAAATATTATTAGTGATAAAACGAGACGATATAAGTAATATTTTTTGCTCACTTGAAAATGTTACTAAAAGAGTCTCAAGTATGTATAGGTAACAATTACAAATACATTCCGTGTTATTTTAAAACTTAAAATAAATTATCGTTCAAACAAATTTTTTTATTTTTATTACGCAAAGATCATCTAGCGATACCTCAACGATAAAGAAGAATAGCAGACAGTCAGCGACTGACTTTTATACTCTTATCTACTATTTCTCTGCCTTACCTAACGCACGCCTGATTGTCAAATTACGTTATATTATGTTACAGAAGCATTACAGGACATGTTGTATTACATTGATCTTATGTATTTTTGATATGCTAACAACTATTATAAAATTTTATATTTAATTATTTATTTACTTTACTTAGACTTTTGACAACGTCACCTATTATGATGTACTTTACATCTACCGCCCACCAGACAGAGAGGTGCACCTCATAGCGTGCAGTGTCGGAAGATCACAGACACATGTATATGTATCTTAAATCTATCTATTTATATCTAGATGTATTATGTTGCTATACACTAGACAAATAACATTAAATTAAAGTACGTAGGGATGAAATAGACTAGGCGTTACTACTTGTAATTGGAAAAAAAATATTACATAGTGAGCAAGAAATTCCACATATTTTCGCTGTATTCTAGTAATTTTCAAACTAATTTGGCTAGTCAATTATGAGGAATAGATTCCTTCAATAATCAACTTGTATCCAAACATTACTTCAAGCATAGTTCCACGATCAAAGAGAATGAGAGATGGAGACTTATAACTCGCAAGCAGAGTGAGTGTTAGAATTTCAACTCAGGTCACGAAGAGCGAAGAGCAATAATTGTTTGTGGACCGATTCCATTCTATCCCCCACAGATTTAAGAATCGGAAAGCCAAGTAAAATATAGAGTTAAAATATATGTTAGGTTAGATCAGCAGCTCGTAGAAGAGTAAGTTTCATAATGAAATTGAGGGTAGTTGGGCACCTTCCTGTTATCAAAACGCTTAAGTGCAATAATGCAGGTTATTCATAGTACAATTCAAAAGGAAGGGCAAGAGAAACTTACCCTGTGAAATATCAACTCCCGGTACCTTAGTGATTGTTGAATCACCCCACTTAGGTACCATCTACTGTCGCTAAGAAAGCAGTTGACTTATCGATGGATCACTAAAGGTAAGGCCCTTCATAATGGCGTTAGTACACATATTATTAAAGGTGCCTGAAAGCATGAAAGCCTGGTTAAGCGCAATCACATGCACTGCATTGCTTTTGAATTGTAGATCAAGAAGCTTTTAAGAGGAAGGACGTAAGATTGGCCAAATGTCTTTGATACCCACAATAATGTATTTTCCCGTTTTCGACGGGAGTTTTTGGAGTTCCCCCAGAATGTGGGGATATATTTCTTAAATCTTCTGAGATCTAGGTGTTCATACGGACGGACGGACAGACGGGCATGGCTAGATCGTCTCAGCTGTTGACGCTGATCAAGAATATATTTATCTTTATAGGGTCGGAGATGCCTCCTTCCACCTGTTACATACATTTCCTGTTGGCACAAAGTTATAATAGCCTTCTACCCTATGGGTAGCGGGTATAATCAACTTTTTCGTACAACACTCACAAATGACGCCTGATACACAAATCCCGAGTTTAGGACCAGACTTCTAGCAGGAATTGGTCATGGTTACGTAAATCTGCAGTTTCTTGAGAAAAGTAGGCGTTAGGAATTACGCGTTGCGTTAAGAGGGTGCGTATATCTGTCATGTTGGCGGATACAGTTTGCGTGACGAGTCATCCAGCGGTCTACTGTACTGTTTGTCAGTCACGGGTAAGGCATAACACGAAACAGAATTGGGAATTCTTATAAGACGTTAGGAGAACTTCACCCAGTCGATATTGTAAGGGTTTTCGGAAGGCTTAGCAATGAAATTCCAGTTTAATTCAATTTTAAATATAATTATGAGGTGGGACCTATGTATATACGTTGAGTATGATGAGTTTTGTGTTAATTATAAAATCAATTATTGATTCTTAAGATCTGAACTTCCCGCTATGGTGGTCATTGGAGTCAGTGCCGGCGTCTAGCTGCCAAAATATCCTTGACATCTCTCCAGGACCGCCATAGTTTTGATCGTCATTGCTTAAATTAGGTTGTACATACATATATGAGTTTCTAACTCCTTCCTGATAAGAAAAGCTATTCTTGATATACTTACCGTTGTCAGGATGAAGCGATTGAAGTTAGACGACTTCAGTCCGGAGACGGGATTGTAATTTGTCTCCATGGACAGTTCCTCTCCCCTTGACCACATTCAATCAACCCACGCCTTGGCCTGTCTGGGTCGTTCTCCATCGTGAGAAACAGTGCGTCGAACAGTTTGACATGATTCTACTGCCACAGTTTTGTGTAAATTTTCAGAAATCGATGTTTTTTTAAAAAAAAATAAGAAAGAAACAGCAGAAAGAACAGAATCAGTTCAAACAATAACAATAAAGTTTATTTGAGATCGTTAAAATAAGTAATCTATATATATAAAAGAAAGTCTATAAAGTTTCACCACTTATAAATCAAGAACGGCAGAACAGATTTGAGTGAAAATTGATAGGGAGGTAGCTTAGAGCCAGGAGACTGCTATAGGATACTTTTTATCCCGTTCGACATCGCGAATTTTACTCCACCGACATGGCTGCACTTATAGTAATGAATAACAGTAAGTAGGCTGTGAGCGTAACGTATCATACACGATATTGCGATATTATGTATTTATATGAACATTTACATTTATTTTACAGTCAGATCGAAAAAAAAAATCGATATATTTAAAAGAAATAAAGTTTTGAAAATTGAAAAAATGTAAAAACTTTGCAACGTTGGGTTATCATTCTTATGACATACACCATTGATATTTAATATCGTGCTACAGCAGCACATGGCAACGCCGATGCTCTTTCACGCCTTCTAGTAGGTATGGAAAGTGCTCTAAACGGAGATTAACGGTGGAGACTGTCACTGGCAACGATGGTTATCCGCTGTATTGGCGTCGATCAACGAAAGTGAAAAGAATGGATTTCGTTGTCGACAACAGTTCGATTGTTCCATATTCGCCACTTAATTCTAAAACGTTCAAGACACATTGCAACGTTGAATACTGCAGCAATTCAGGTAAGTCAATAAAATATATTTGCAAATATGTCACGAAAGGCAGTAATATGGCGGTTTTTGGATTGCAATCCTCGAATACCAACGATGAAATTTCACGCTATCAAGTCTGTCGTTATGTGAACTGTAATGAAGCGATTTGGCGTATATTCGCAATTCCCATTCACGAACGTCATCATACTGTTATGCATTTGGCGGTCCATCTGGAGAATGGCTTCACGGCTTCGAATGCTATGCAGCGTGCTGAAACACCTCCAGCAACTACATTGACCATTTTTTTGCAATCTACAAAAGCGATCCGTTTACACGAACTTTGCGTTGTGTGCGTTCTACAGAAGCTTTTGGTCGTATGTATACAGTTCATCCAAAAAATGAAGAATGTTTCTATTTGCGGTTATTGCTGGTAAATGTGCGTGGGCCAACGTCATTTAAGATACTACGAGCTGTTAATGGTGTAATATTCCCAACATATCGTGCTGCATGTGAAGAATTGAACTTATTAGAAAACGATACCCATTGGGATACGAAAATCGCTGAAGCCATTATCTCTGCATCTTCAAGTCAGATACGCACATTATTCGCTATCATAATTTCGACATGTTTTCCATCAAACCCGTGTAACCTGTGGCACAAATACAAGGATAATATGTCAGAGGATATTTTACATCGAATTCGTGTCAGTTCCAGAAATCACGTTATTGAGATGAATGAGGAGATACATAATCGTGCTTTACTCTTGATCGAAGATATGTGTGCGGTAATTTATTAATCAGGTTAGGAATGCCAGCGTCATATCGTGAAATGAATGACACATTTAATTGAGAATTGGAACGGGAACGGCAATATAATCACCAAGCATTAGATTTAGTAGTTCAAACGACTGTACCCCTGTTAAATTACAACAAAAGCAAGTTTATGATACTTTAATGAAGGCAATCGATGATGAAAATGGTGTTTATATTTTCTAGATGCCCCTGGTGGTACTGGCAAGACATTCCTCATGTCATTAGTTTTAACAACTGTTCGGGCGAGATCAAACATAGTTGCAGTTCATTCTTCTGGAATAGCAGCCACATTGTCATTCAGCATTACTACATTACATTACATAACTTTACACTATTGAAGAACCAACGTGTAATATTGCAAAACACTCAGCAATGGCCAAAGTTTTAACAGTATCGAAAATCATAATCTGGGACGAATGCACAATGGCGCATAAACGTGCATTAGAAGCACTTAACCGAACATTAAAAGATTTACGCAACGACTCGAGATGTTTTGGAGGAGCACAGTCTTCACTGTCTGGCAATTTCCGCCAAATACTGTCTGTAATTCCAAATACTGACAGTAATTCCGACGAAATAAATGCTTGCCTCAAATCGCCAAGTCTTTGGCGCTATGTGAAGAAACTACAGCTGACAACAAACATGAGAGTTACATTGCCTAATGATACATCTGCTGAAGATTTCTCGGAGCGATTGCTAACTATCGATAATGGTCAAGTACCTGTCGATGAATCGAGCGGATTAATATCATTTCCAAATAATTTCTGCAATTTTGTCTCATCAAAAGACGAACTTATCAACAATGTATTTCCAAACATTATTTCTAACTACAAAAATAATAATGGTTGAGTGAGCGAGTAATTTTAGCGGATATATACATAGATGTAGATGAACTGAATTACATAATTTAAAATAAGATCATTGGAACAATGCATTCATTCAAATCTATTGACAGCGTCACATATGAAGATGAAACCACCAACTATCCAATTCAATTTTTAAACTTTTTGGATGTGCCTGGCTTACCACCGCACAATTTACGCCTATAGGTTGGCTCCTTATTAATAATGCTTCGAAACATATACCAATCAAAACTGTGCGATGGTACCCGTTTGGCGGTTAGAAAATTGATGAACAATGATGAGTGAAAATTCAAAGGTTAGGAAGTTCTTATTCCGAGGATCCCGATAATCCCAACCAATATGCCGTTTGAATTTAAAAGAATTAAATTTCCGATACGTCTTGCATTTGCCATGACCATCAACAAATCACAAGGCCAATCCTTAAAAGTTTGTGGTTTAAATCTAGAACATTCATGTTTATACCCGCTACCCATAGGGTAGAAGGGTATTATAACTTTGTGCCGGCAGGAAATGTATGTAACAGGTAGAAGGAGGCATCTCCGACCCCATAAAGTATATATATTCTTGATCAGCGTCAACAGCCGAGACGATATAGCCATGTCCGTCTGTCCGTCCGTCCGTATGAAACACTGAATCTCAGAGACTATAAGAGATAGAGCTATAATTTTTGCCACGCCCCCTTCCTCCCCCGCAAATCAAAAAAATCGAATAACAAGCGTAATTTTAAAGCTAGAGGTGTATTTTGGTATATACAATAATTACTGTAGTAGTTATGATTCCTGAAAATTTGGTTGCGATCAGATAAAAATTGTGGAAGTTATTAAAGAAAGACTTTTGTATGGGCAAAAACGCCTACTTACAAGGGGTCTGAGTTACTTTGGCCGACAATCTGGTACATTGTGCCGGTATATTTTGAATATCATTTGGTATATTTTTAGTATATTTTTTAGTATTTTCGGAATATTTTGAAAATGATACCGCAATTTTTTGCCTTTATTAAAAATGGGTAGCGGGTATCTACCTAGAAATCCTAAATATTAAAGGCAATTTTTTAAAAAAAAAATTTAAAATTCATTTATTTACAATTTGTTCTCGTCGTACCCAAAGTTGCTTATGAAAAACTCGATGGTGGCCACGAACCATCAACGGTACCGATGTTTTGAAAACATCGATGTTATCGATGTGCCACTTAATGTTTCTGCACCTCAACAACAGACAGATGCCGCTTGACAGAACCATTTGTTCTTGGATTTCCTTAACGATTGCCTGTCTTTTGTAAGGGTTTGGGAGACTACATGCACGTTACTTTCACTTACTAGAGGCTATGCGGTTGTCCCTTAGCCAGGGGCCTACTTTAATAAATTAATTTGACTCCAAGGTTAGTAGTCAATTTGTATACGCAAACAGCCAAATCCTCTTCCACATATCTTTGTATTAGAGGTCCACTTCCGCAAGGGGAAACCAGCACTTTCGAGCGCTATTCGGATTTCATCTATAGCGGACAACGCGCTTTGCTTAGAGTGAGCTCCCGCTAGCTAAATTGCTAGAAATAGTTAAACAAAAAAATATATATATACTGCTAAAAAATTGCTAATTTTTAAATGGTTTTTATTAAAATAAATAGAAACGTTATCATATCAATGGTGTCCTCGACCGAATCTTTGTATTTATCTGATTTAGATATCATTATACCCGCTACCCATAGGGTAGAAGGGTATTATAGCTTTGTGCCGGCAGGAAATGTATGTAACAGGTAGAAGGAGGCATCTCCGACCCTATAAAGTATATATATTCTTCATCAGCGTCAACAGCCGAGACGATTTAGCCATGTCCGTCTGTCCGTCTGTCCGTCTGTGTGTCTGTCCGTCCGTCCGTATGAAACACTGGATCTCAGAGACTATAAGAGATAGAGCTCTAATTTTTTTTCGACAGTATTTGTTATGCTTGCACGCAGATCAAGTTTATTTCAAATTTTGGCCACGCCCACTTCCGCCCCCGCAAATCAAAAAAAACGAATAACAAGCGTAATTTTAAAGCTAGAGTTGCGAATTTTAGTATATACAATAATTACTATAGTATTTATGATTGCTGAAAATTTGGTTGCGATCAGATAAAATTGTTTAAGTTATTAAAGAAATAGTTTTGTATGGGCAAAAACGCCTTCTATGTGTGTATTGTATGTATGCGTATACGCATATACATGTTTGCCTTTATATTTGTATCTGTATGCATAGGGCAATGCGATAGCTCTATTGGTAGAGTGCAAGCCCAATATGTTGTGGTACTCGGGGTACTCGGGTTCAAACCCGCTCGGGGTACAAACTTTTTTTTTTTTTAATCGTATTTTCAATAATTATAAATAATAATTATAAATAAATAATTATAAATAGTAATTATAAATAAATAATTATAAATAATAATTATAAATAAATAATTATAAAGAAATATTTTTGTATGGGCAAAAACGCCTGCTTTGTATGTATTGTATGTATGCGTATACATATATACATGCTCGCCTATATTAATGTCTGTATGCATAGAGGATTCATAAGCAATGCGATAGCTCAGGTGGTAGAGTGCAAGCCGGGCACGTTGTGGTTCTCGGGTTCGAACACGCTCAGGGTGCAAACTTTTTTTTTGTTTTTTAATCGTATTTACAACAATTGTAAACCAAAATTGTGGATGTTATTAAAGAAATACTTTTGTATGGGTCAAAACGCCTGCTATGCTTTCGTTTGTATGTATGTATGCGTTTATATATCTACATTCTCGCCTATATTGGTGTTGGTAGTGTACAAGCTCAACATTTGGTGGTGCGCCGGTTCGAGTCCCGGTCGGGACTCATAATTTTTTTTTTTTTTTAATGCTATATACAATAATTCAGATTAAGTTGGTTTCAAATTTTTGCCACGCCCACTTCTGCCCCTGACAAAGTTATTATGGCGACAAACGGCTGCTGCAGCATGCCTCATTTGGTTGACCAACTGGACCAACTAAATATTCTTAACAGTTCTTGATTGTGATCGGAAAATAATCTTATTAGATATTCGAGAAGCAATTTTAATAAATGGTAATAATTATTAGCCGCTTTAAAGCAACCATAACGCGTTTTACACATATACACGTGCATTCACATGCATACATAAATACATACACATGTATGTATATATTGCATTTGTCCGTTATGTTTAGTAACGGTTTTCTTGCGGTAAGAGTCAAAACGAAAAGAACGCAATTTTCAGTGCAAATGTTTAATTTGAACGGTATTTCGATTTTGGGCATTGCAAGGGGATATTAAGATAAGTGCGTTTCTACGAGTGAACATAATGACATTTCAACTTTGTGCTGTTGCAGAGTATTAGCTTTTTATTCTGTGTCGCCATAGTGTACGCAATAATGCTGCTGAAAGCATCGATACATCGTGCACCGATACATCGAGTTTTGTAGGTATATTTTACGATGGTCTTATCGATATCGATTTTACGCGATATATCGATGCTTGATAATAAATCGGTCGCATAATTTTACAATATTGCAATATTGTATGTGTATTTAGCATTAGATTGGTGTTAAATTACACAGATTGTATTGGAGTGTCAAACCAAGAATATATATCGGATATGGAAATAAATAATTATCTCTTTGTTTGAAAATATAGTAGCTAGAAACGTTTTATTCCATTTTTTAAATTTATTACAAAACTCAATGATGCACCCAGCATTGATTTTTTGGGCGACATTTTCTGATAATCTTATTGACACCGATGCTAAGGAATGCATCGATGTTTTATTTTGCAAATACCGATATACATAAAAATCGATATTTTTAGGAAAATAATCGTTCATTGTGTATCGTGTATCGATGCTATCTCTTTTGCATCGTGCCCTCCCTAGGAGAAACACCGTATGTAAAAATTCATAATTAATAATTTGCAAAATTTTCCAATTTGATTTAATTTGATTTAATTAATATATATAATTAGCATATAGCAATTACTAATAGTTATTATTTATAATATTTGAGTGCAGATATTTTGTAGAAATGCCACGCGTTAGTAGACAGTCTGCATCACAAAGAGCACGCTCTAGGCAGTTAATAAATAGAAGAAATAGGGAAAATAACGATTATGTTGTAGAAGAGAGGGAAAGTAATGCAAGTTCGCAGAGGAATCGTAGAGCTGATCAGGAGTATAGGGAAAGCGAACAGATTATAAATAGTCAGCGACGTTTAGTAAGGAGACGATCAGCGCGAATTAGGCAGCATGAGCAAACGACAGATACAGACCATAGAAGATTGAGACGCACAGACGCCGACTATCGACAAAACGAACAATCGGACAATACAGAAAATAGAAGACAACGACGGACAACAGTAGCTTTTAGAGAGCCTGAACAGCAGGCTGATACTGTACGAAGATCGAGACGTAGGCAGAACGTAGAGTACAGGACAGTAGAACGGATTCAGAACTCTGAATCTATGAGAGAGCGACGGGCGGACGTAGCATTTAGAGAGCCTGAACAGCAGGCTGATACTTTAAGAAGATCGAGACGTAGGCAGAACGTAGAGTACAGGACAGTAGAGCAAATTCATACTCTGAATTTAGAAGGGAACGACGGGAAAATATTGAAAATAGATTAGCAGAAAACCGTCGAAATGCTGCCATAATAGAGAGGAACGTGCGAATAGTCTTCAGGAAGAGAATTCACCC
Source organism: Drosophila kohkoa (assembly GCA_019972355.1). Taxonomy (NCBI): domain Eukaryota; kingdom Metazoa; phylum Arthropoda; class Insecta; order Diptera; family Drosophilidae; genus Drosophila; species Drosophila kohkoa. The sequence continues at coordinate 515,109 of BJEL01000067.1, forward strand.
AGACCCACTAGAATAGAAGCTCTGATTGAGAATTTTAATAGAGTTGTCAAGCTGGGCCCCAACAAAATTTGCCTTTCTTGTAAAGGTCTCTGGTTTCCTCATCAAGTAAGTAGGATACCTAGAACCATAATTGAAGACAATTATGAGTTTTTCTGCGGAGATTTTCGATGTTGAGCGTCAGTTCCCTTCATCTGACGGTTGCTTAACTTTTTGCAAAACATGTTGCCGCAAAATTAGATCTGGTGTTAAACCAAAAACTTCCATTTCAAATGGACTAGATTTTCCCCAATTACCTGATTGCCTTAAAGGCCTCACTCCATTAGAGGAACGCCTCATTTCTCCTCGTCTTCCATTTATGATTATAAAGTCTTTAGGTCATGAGCGTCAGAGTGCAATTAAAGGAGCTGTAGTTAATGTTCCAATACCAATAAGTAACATCGTAACATCCCTCCCACGGGCTTTTCATGAAGCCGAGGTCGTACAGCTCCACCTCAAGCGTAGAATGGAATATAGCCATGATTTCATGGCCGAAACCATAAGACCCTTAAGAATAGCTGACGCAATTAGGTATTTAGCTAATACAGAACTTTATAGAAAACATAGTGTAGTTTTAAATGAACAGTGGTTGTCTACTTATACAACTGAAAATGTTCCATTCGTAGCATCTCAAGCAGACGCAGAATTTGTGGAGGGATTAGAGCGAAGAATTGAAAATCCAGCACATCAGGATGATGCTGAGATAGAGGAGCTCAATCCTGGGGGTCAAGAAACACTGCTTGAGAATAACCAAATAGACACCGCTGCCATGCAGAGAATCACCATGGCTCCAGGCGAAGGCCAACGACCCCTAGATATGATTCTCGATGCTGACTCGGAAGAGTTGGCATTCCCTACAATTTATGCTGGCATAAAAAGAACTTGTCCCCTTAGTTTTTCCGCAATTATAAAATCTGAGCTTCGAAATGTAGATAGGAGAGGTTGTCGAATTGACAAATTATTATTCAATTATAAGAAGTTAGAGCTGATCCAAATTCGTAGTAACATTACAATTTGCTTAAGAAAACAAAGCGCCTCACGCGCCATTACAGCCTCTAACGCTCTCAACGATGAGCATATAGATAGCATTATTCGCCACGATGAAGGCTATAGGGTCCTGAAGGGTGTTCGCACGTCTCCTGCTCACTGGGAAGCAGAAAAGAAAAAGGTAATGGCGATGATTCGACAATTCGGTCTACCAACCTTTTTCATCACTATGTCAGCTGCTGAGACACGGTGGGCGGAATTATTAGTTTTATTGAAGGGGAATATAGATAGGCAGCAAGTTACAGAAGAAGAAGCTTCGAATTTTAGTTTTAGTGAAAAGGCTCGTTTGATTAGGTCAGATCCTGTAACTTGTGCACGGTATTTTGATTATAGATATCGTCAGGTTTTAACAATTATGAAGAGGGAGGGGGGCGTTTTCGAAAATCATCCCGTTATCAAGTATTATTGGCGTGTTGAATTCCAGCAGCGAGGTTCGCCTCATATTCATGGCATGTTTTGGCTGAAAGATGCCCCCTCTGTGGACTTTGAAAATGAATTGTCTATAGCCTCAGTCATTTCATTTATTGACCAATTCATTACCACAGATGTAACTGATACTGAGTTAGCTCAGTATATTGAATATCAGAAGCACAATCACGGACATTCTTGTATGCGTGAAGTGAGGGGTAACTCTATTTGTCGCTTCGGTATCCCATATTTTCCCATGCCACAAACAGAAATTCTTCAGCCATTGGCTGAAGACTCTGAAAACATTTCTCTTCATCAAGAAAATTTGAAAAAGTTCAATCTCTTTTAAATTTCCCATTTGATTCTGACTCTATAAGTCAATTAAGCATATTTGAGAATTTCCTATCTCATCAACAATTGAACCTCAGCTACGAGGACTATAAATATGCATTGAGATCTGGCTTGAAAAAGCCCCAAATATTTCTGAAGAGAACATTTGCAGCCATTAAAGTTAACGCTTACAATAAACATATTCTCTCAATGCAAAGGGCCAATATGGATATTCAGTTCATATTGGATCCCTATGCCTGTTGCAGTTATATAATTAATTATATCAACAAATCCCAAAGAGGAATCTCCAAATTAATGCGTGAAGCAGTGAACGAGATTCACAGAGGCAACTTCAGCATTAAGCAAAAGCTGCAACATATTGGTCACAAATTTATCTCCGGCACTGAGATTTCTGCTCAGGAAGCCGCCTACTGTTGTCTAGGAATGCGTTTGTCTGAGACTAGCAACGCAGAAGTTTATATAAATACGTCACGACCAGAGCACAGAGTTCGAATGCTCAAATCTAGACAACAGCTCCAAAATATGAATGAAGATTCCACCGATATTTATGTTTTGGGAATGCTGGATCATTATATTCAGCGGCCAGATAGTCTCGAAGGCCTGTGTTTAGCCGATTTTGCTGCAAATTATAATTTTGCGAAATCCTGTCGGTCAGCACGTCAAGATGCAGATGACGGTGATGATGGAGAAAACGAGGTCCTAGGAAATTCAATTCAGGCTCTTCGTGATGGTAGTGGCTTCATTAGGGAACGGACCAAACCAGCAATTATTAGGTTTAGGAAGTTTAATCTGAATGCCGACAGAGAGAACTATTTTAGGGAACTTTTAATGTTATATTTTCCGTGGAGGGATGAACAGGTAGATTTGCTTAGTATAAATTGTGAAAGCGTGTATGCAGCAAACTTAGAATCTATTGGATTTAGGTATAGGAAATATAATGTTTTAGAGGATTTAGAAGACGTGCTTAGAAGGGCCATAGAAGCTGAGGGAAATTTTGAGGAACGGGATCAGGCAGATAGTTTAGATAATCATTTTAGGGCTTTGGCGATCCCTGAAATAAATTCTCAAGTAAATGTTTTGGACTTAAATGCCGTTAATGTTCCCGAAGATTCGGACAATGTCATCCGACTTATTAAGCTCCCGCCAATTATGTCACGTGATGACTTAGCAAGCATAGTTAAATCTTTAAATCTTAAGCAAAAAACTTATTTCACGCATGTAATGCATAATGCTAAAGAAAAGAAAATTTTTTATGAGTTTGTAGGAGGCGGAGCAGGTGTTGGCAAGAGTAGATTAATTTCAGCTATTTTCCATTCCCTTTCGCAACTATATAATAGTAGGCCAGGTTGTGACCCCACCTCTGCTAAAATACTTTTGTGTGCTCCCACGGGTAAAGCAGCTTTTGGAATTGGAGGTTCAACCCTGCATTCCATGTTCTCACTTCCAGTGAATCAGTCCGGGTCCTCCTTTAAAGATTTAGGTGCAGATTTACTGAATACACTTCGCTCAAGGTTTACAGACCTTAAGCTTTTAATTATTGATGAAATCTCAATGGTCGGTGCCAAAATGTTATCTCACTTAGATGCTCGTCTTAAGCAAATTTTTGCTAACAGGGAAACCTCATTTGGAGGAATTTCAGTAATTGTTTTTGGCGATCTCAGACAACTACGTCCCGTAGGAGATCGATGGATTTTCCAATCCACTACATCGTCGCATGATCCATACAGTGCTATATTTGGGTCCGCTTTGTGGGATATTTTTAAGTTTTTTGAGCTCACAGAGATTATGCGACAACGAGACGATCAAGCATTTGCGCTAGCGCTTAATAACATGGCATCCGGTCAAATGACAATAAATGACATTAATTTACTTAGAGCTAGAGTTTCGGTCTTAGACCAATTTCCTAATGATGCCATTCATTTGTTTTTGCGTAATGAGGATACAAATATTTTTAACACTGCTAAATTAAACTCGATACCTACGGAGCAGTTCATTTCCACTGCTCTTGATTCAATTAAAGCTGCACATCTTAACTCAGAAGCTAAGTCCAGATGCTTGGAATCCGTAAAGGATTTCAAAACATCTCAAACTCAAGGGCTTTGCACAACCCTTATTTTGAAAACCACTGCTAAATACATGATGACGGTCAATATAGATACTGCAGATGGTCTTGTTAATGGAGCTTCAGGTATTCTTATGGAAATAGGTTTTAACACATCCAACTCCCCGCATGTTCTTTGGATTAAATTCTTCGATGAAAGTGTTGGAACTAATGCTCGATCTAGGTGCACTCATCGTGCTGAACCCTCTTGGACCCCTGTTCAGAAAACTGTGAAAAGTTTTCAATACCATTCAAATGAGCAAGTTTCTATTGACCGCAAACAATTTCCAGTTGTACCTGCAGAAGGTATAACTATTCATAAAAGTCAGGGTGCTACATATACCAACGTGGTGGTCCACACAACTCCTGGTATGCAAAGGGAAGCTTTGTATGTAGCTTGTAGTAGAGCCACAAGTGCGGCTGGCCTCTTTATTGTTGGGCAATTTGTGCCCCCGAAAGCTGACCGTCAGTCAGTGGTAGAGCAAGAGCTTGCCAGTTTAAGATCCACAAAATTGTTAAATTCCCATTTCAGCTGTCTCTTTGACAATTCCAAAATCAATGCTGTATTCCATAATACACAAAGTTTACATTGCCACATTACTGATATTTGCTCCGATCAGTTAATGCTCCAGTCTCAATTTCTATTTTTCGTTGAGGCTTCTACATATTCCAATGAATCGTATAATATTCCTGGCTACCGTTGTGCTATTCGTCTTGATTGCCAGTCGACTTCTAGTGGATCTCGTCCAAAGAGAGGCATTCTTATATTCGCCAAAAATCAAGTTTTTGAGAATGTTAGTCTCTGCTCAAGCGGACGATATTATTCTGACCCCAATAATTTAGCTTCCGCAGTGTTCGAGTATGCAGTGTTTAAATATAAGTCTTTAGGATTCCTCATTATATATAGAAGTCCAAGATATCCTCCGCATAAGTTCGAAACTGAACTTGAAAATTTATTTCAGGGATTTCCATTTTTGAATAGCAGTAGTGTAGTGTTAGGAGATTTTAATTTTTGTTTACGGGAGCTATCTGCTGAATGTAGAAGGGTTTACGATTTTTTGGCAGCTAATAGTTTTAGGTTTTTGTTAGATTTGAACACGTCCACAACCAATAATGATACACATATTGATTGGGCGTGCTCAAATATTAGGGATAACAGAGCCACAGCACGCACATATGAAACAATTTATAGCTATCATAGTGGTATTTTAGTTAGCATTGATGATCAGGTTTAGATTTGTTTGTATTCCTAAAAGTATTTGCACCTAATTTAATATAATTTAATTTAATTTAATTTAATTTAAATATTTTAATTTAAGTCCTTGAAATCAAAATTTTTTGTTTATTATTATTATAAATTTAATTTATATTAATTATGATTTTATATATACAACAATTTTTTGGGGAATAATGGTGTTGTTTGTTCACAGCACAAGTCGACTCGTAGGTCTGCCGAAATTAGATTTCGGAAAAGACCCCATTATATTTAATGGCCTCCTCGTGGTATTCCCTGGGTCTTGCTTTAATAAATTAAAAGTATTTTATTGAAGCAGGAGCTGATTCGAGCGGCGACATATTTCAGAAACCAATTTTATATTCAATAACATTAATATTGTATCATAAAATAACATTAATATTGTATCATAAAATACTTATAATACGCAAGAATTAAATACACTTTAATTTACAGTATCAATTTTGGGCACATTTTCCAGATTTCTTTTTTTTTACTATGAGTAGCGGGTATCTCACAGTCGAGCTCACTCGACTGTAGCTTTCTTACTTGTTTTCAAATATTTTTGTTGGCAATGTGTAATGTGTAACCACACATCCCACTTCTTTTGAGTCCATATCATTTTATGATTATAAATCCTACAATTGTAGTTATTAATGTATCCTAACTTATGGCTAAAATAGTAATTTAGAGTTTTCCAAATGCATTCTATTATTTACCCGCTACCCATAGGGTAGAAGGGTATTAAACCTTTGTGCCGGCAGGAAATGTATGTAACAGGTAGAAGAAGGCATCTGCGGCCCTATAATATATAAATATTATTAATATATGTATATATTATTAATCAGCGTGAAAAGCCGAGACGATCTAGCCATGCCGTCTGTACGTCCGTCCGTATGAAACACTGGATCTCAGAGACAATAAGAGATAGAGCTATACATTTTTTTCGACAGCATATATATATACATATATACAATAACAATTATAGTAATTGTGATACCTGAAAATTTGGTTTGCGATCAGAAAAAAATTATGGAAGTTATTAAATAAATAGAAATACAAGAACGCCTACTTAATACTAGGGTCTGAGTTGCTTTGGCTTTCAATCTGGTATATTGTGCCGTCTATGGTATATTTTGAATGTGGTGCTATATAACTTGATCTGCGTGCAAACATAGCAAATGCTGTCGAAAAAAATTATTGATATACATATCTCTTATAATCTCTGAGATCTAGATGTTCATAAGAACAGACGGTCATAGCTAGCTCGTCTCGGCAGTTGACGCTGATCAAGAATATATATACTTTATGGGGTCGGAGATGCCTCCTTCCACCTGTTACATACATTCCTGTTGGCACAAAGTTATAATATCCTTCTACCCTATGGCAGCGGGTATAATGATTAATGTACTTAAATTTTTTTCTAAGAAAAAAATGAATAATTTCGAAAATCGACATATTTATTGCCTTTAATGCGGAACAGAGTTCGCTGGCAACGCGCCCACGAAATCCGCAGCGATCGGCTCCAGGTTGGGGATAACGAGAGCGTTATGGCCGTGGAGGACATTATTTCTCGATATACGAGCGGTTTCTCTCACCAGTCGGAGGAAAGATTACGCAAGTATCTGTGCCAAACAGGTTTGAACCGCCAGTGTGTCTTTTCTATTTCGGGGTTGCTTGCCTTCCGCCATGTTACACATAAGTTTTCCGTAGCGATTATTACGTTGGTTCACATTCTGTGATCTCTTCACAGACATCTACGTCAACAATCTGAAGTTGACAGCGGTCGAGAAAATGTTTTACTTGAAACTCGAAGATCGCAGGCCAACGAAATAATCGGCAGATTTCCACTCATGAGCGATGGTTTCGCGTTGGCTTGGTGGACGGGAACAAACGCTGGCTTGATTACCAGCCCAACTTAAGATACTGTTCAGCCTGTCCACGCCCTATTCAGAGATGCTTAACCGCGTTAAAGCATACTGAAATTTTCACCTTATCCCCACTTGCAAAGCGTAAAAAGTTTACCCTTTCGTTATGGAAGCAGTCTTTGGCAGATAGGTTAAAAAACTTCCGGCGTGACAGGACCTGAGCACTTTCTTCATTATCGAACACTCGAAGCGATTAAGGGACGTGAGCCAATCCAACTCGTCAACATCAAAGTTCGAAATGAGTTAAGTCTTCATTGCCCGAGTCATTCAACAAGGGCAAGTGAGTTATTTTTAAAGAGAATCATCCTGCCCGGGAGTGTTCTCGATTCCTTCCAATGTCGGACAACGGGGCGGATATCCTTCCATCAGGTCATTCTAAGCGGCTCCTGGCAAATATTTGTGGCTCGCTCCTTTGGCATGAACTGTGTTTGGCTGGATTCTCACTGCTGCGTCATCCAGAATGTGCCGAAATCCTGTCTCTGCGTTTTCGTCTGGAGTTGACATGATGACACTACCATGAAGACGCAGGTCGCTTTCAACATTTCATTTCCTTCCTCAAATGGAGAAGAAAGTCTAATTGATATACTTTTGATAAGTTTTCAATGCGGACATAACGAATATGTATCACAAGATCGTTATGGACTCGAAGCACACACCCCTAGCGCGTTTCTTAGCTCTACGGGTTCTCCAGCAACTCCCTCCTGATATACACATGCAGTATCCTCTCGCCAGCCATGTTATTTTCTGCAGCCGGACCATTACGGAGGTGTATGCCGACACCTGTCTCTGCGTTATCAACGAGAGTCGTCATTCAAGCAAACCGATAAGCTTGACAAGCTTATTTTCAAGTTTTGGGAGGTGGAGGATGTTTTAGCGAAGCTGATTAAAGAGTCGGACTTCATTTTGCCAAGAAAACTTGGTAAAAACAATGCTGTCTTGCAGATTATGTTTTCAGATCCTCAAGTGGTAATACGTTCGATATGTTTTTCAATGTGGACATAATGAAGATATATCGCAAGATCATTATGGACTCGAAGCATACACCGTTACAAAGTCACGGACGGTCACGTCGGTGACTACGAGTTAAGCACCGTTATGTTTGGTGCTATGCTCCGGCAGCGTGTACGTGGACGGCTGACTATTATGAAGGTGTACAGTCCTGGACAGCGCTGCACAGTAGTTGGGCTTGTATAGGGCCCGCGGCCATAAGTACTTCTAGTTTAGATAGTGAAACGAAATTGCCACCAAAATTCTAAAATATATTTTTAAATGTATAGCAAAGAATGTGGACACATCGTACGTCTATATTATATAGCTGCGATAGGAACTATAGGATAGAATAAAGTATTTAGTATGAACAACTTTTTTGTTTTTCAAGATATGTAAACCAAACTTACAGATTGTGTGGCTAGCAAAAATCCTCTACTGAACCCTCCCCGAGGAATACATATATTATAAGAAAACCGCGAGTGTTTTCATTTCGGAAAAGGAAGAACTTGGATACTTTCATCAGTCGCCCCCACGTGAACATTTGGTCCTTCGAGCCGGATAATCATTTTCATCGGCATTCCAGCATACTACGCAGATAAGTATCACAAGTTTTTTCCATTTGTCCTATCACTTCTCCCACGGTCGTCCGCCCCTCAATTTCCGAGATATTGTGCAAAAAATTCCAACATCTTTTGCCAAGTTGCTTTCCTTTTTGCTTCGGACGACCTTTTCTTCTGCGTTTTTATCCTATATACATTAATTTATAACAAATTATTATATCTATTTTTTCCGCCAATCGCGTACGTATGTATGTATTTGTGTTTTTCTTTTTTTCTGAGTGCAAGTGCAAGTGCAAACAGTGATAAGTGGAAAGTATTCAAAGAGAGAAATATACTAAAGTGCGAATGTTATATATTGTTTTCTCTATGCATATAAATATTTAAATTAAATAACTTCAATTCCAGCTGTGCGTACCAGCATTTCGTTTTTTTCTTTATTTCTTGTCCGTTGTACGTTTGTATGTCGCGATAATCGCCGACATACATTCGTACACTCATATTTGTGCTCTCTCTTTGTCCGCAAGCGCACCGGCTTGCAGCCAGCGCGCTTGCTCTCGCTCTCTCGAGTTTTTACATACAAACATACGTGCACTTCGCTTGCTTAGACGTTGGCAGCGCAGTGCAAGCATACATACATACATACGTACCCACTGTTGTGCACTACAGTGTAGTGAATTTTCCACAAGCCGGTCGCGTTTTGAAGTCGCTCCTTTTGATCGCTCTGGAATTCGACAAAATAAGTCGAAAAATCAAAAAAAAGCGACTACGAGTGAGTTCGAGCTGTGCTTAATCCCTGTGTACTCACGGTCGGTCGGGGCACCTGCTGCTGGACGCCGGAGGCAGTCGTATCACCAGGAGACGCATTGGCAGAGTTGACGGCTGCGAGGGAAATTGTTGTTGTTTGCAGTACAATTGACCACAACTACTGGTAAACAATAACAATCGTACTCCCACGATCAGCTGACGACGTGGGCTGCACTATCACCAGCTGCTCAGCCAGACTGGGCGTTCTGGCGTTGCCAGTCGGCCAACCAGAAGCCCAGCGCAAAGCTTAAAAAGCACAGCGCAAAGCTTAAAAAGCACAGCGCAAAGCTTAATAAGCGCAAAATAACTGCATACTTTTAGGAGGGCCTGTTGTTTGCCGCGAGCGTAGCGACTGATTTGAGTGTGCATACTTTCAGGAGCTGCATATTAACATACGCAAAAAGATCCGCTGAAAGAGTGCAGCTGCAGTGGCGCAGTGCACTAAGGCGCGATCTACTCTGCGATCCACGGTTCGAGTCCACCAAGTTCGGAAAAAGTTCAACACTTAATTTATTAAGTGGCCTGGCCGAATAAGTGTGGGTCGGCGATGCAGCGCACACCACACCACCACCACCTGCAGTTAACAGGCCTAAGTTCCCGTGTGGCAGCAGCATAGCAGAACCTGCATGCCATAACCAAACGGGCGACAACAGGAGCAGGAGCGAGGAACCAGCAAGCTCGTCGGCGGTCGCTGTGTTGCCGGATACCGATATGGCAGCCACACGTATCGTGCCTGTTGCTGGCCCAGCCAGCGAGAAGAGGTCGCTTTAAAAGACTTGTTGGAGCGCTTGGGCACGGAGCTGGACGGCCTTTCCGAGCAGTTTGCCTCGCAGAGGCACATCAATGAAAGATGAGGAGCAAGCTGGCAAGAATGCAGAAATTGCATCGAGCCGCAACAGAGCTGTGTAAAGAGGCAAGCGTCACAGTCACCACAGACACAGCCACTGAAGGAGGAGCATTGGATAAAGCGGCCCCAAGAGCAGTCGTGTCAGCGGCATTCGGCATCAAGCCGTCGGCAACGCCCAAGAGACAGAGGGATACCGAGGCGGAGCCGAGGAAAACTCCACCTAAGCGGAACAAAACAGTAACTCAGGCCGAGTGGACTACTGTGGAGGTCGAAAAGCATGGGGAGGAAGAGGACCACTACCAAGCCACGCCCTGACGCACTGGTGGTCAGTGCAAAAGGAGAGATGAGCTATAGTGACGTGCTCTCATGGTTACCAGACGGCAGGATGGGAAACTGCAAAATGTCGCTGATAGCGTGATCACAGCGCGAAGAACTGCCAAGGGAGATCTTCTGTTGGAGCTCGGCGGCTCTGGGCTGGACAGTACTTCCAAACTGAGGGACGCAATCGAGAACGTGCTAGGGGATTGCGCAGAGGTGCGCAGCATAACCCAGCGAACCACAATTGCCATTCGTGACTTGGACGAACTCACGCGTCAGGAGGAAGTGTTGGCAGCAGTGCATGCGCAAGCGGGCGTTCCTATCGACGTGTGCCAGCTGAAGAGCCTGAGAGCGGCATACGCAGGCACGCAGGTAGCAATTCTCCAGGTGCCACCACTATGGGCTCCAAAAATCCTTGAGTTGGGCAAACTCAAGGTTGGGTGGTCACGCTGCAGAATTGTGGAGCAAGAGCAGAGGACGAGGTGCTTCAAATGCCTTGAGATCGGGCACATAGCCAGCAGATGCAAAAATCTCATTGACAGGAGTAACTGCTGTCTAAGATGTGGAGTACCTGGTCACAAAGTGGCATCGTGCACCAACGCAGCGAATTGCTACATTTGCAGCGCAAACGGAAGTAAACAGCTAAACCACCAGGCTGGTAGTCGCAATTGCCCATTGGCAGCAAAGAGCGCAACGAAAGCACACTCATGCAAGTAGTCCAGCTCAATCTAAATCACTGTGCAGCTGCGCATGACCTCCTGCAGCAAGCAGTACGAGATGATAGCGCTGACGTAGCTATCCTAAGTGAACCGTACAGAGCGGTAACAGGCGCAGTCTGGGCAGCGGATACTACGGGTAAAGCAGCAATCTGGGTGTGCGGCAAATCACCGTTGCAGTTCGGACACGAGCATGCTGCACGTGGATTTGTGCGAGCAAATATTGGCGGTACATGGGTCTACAGCGTGTATCTGGCCCCCAGTCTGTCTCTGGAGGAGTACGGGCGCATTCTGGATGAACTCGCAGCAGATGCTATAGGCCGCTCCCCATTAATTGTCGGCGGCGACTTCAATGCATGGGCAATGGAATGGGGCAGTCCCTGCACAAATGCGAGAGGCTCGATTGTGACGGAAACGTTCCAAATGCTGGATCTAATCCTCTTGAACGAGGGCACGCAGCAGACTTTTTGTAGAGCTGGCGTGGGGTCCATAGTCGACCTGACTTATGTGTGCAGCGCGCTGTCGCCTTCGGCACGCTGGCGCTTGAGCGAACGCCTACACAGCTAGCGACCACCGTGCTATTCTGTGCGAAGTTGGCGGGCGGCGCCCCAGCAATACAGGTGACCCATCAAGATGGGTTAACTTCAACGCGGATAAGATGGATGTGCTGCGCTTCAGCGCTCGCATCCGTGTATGGAAGCGGTAGGAAGCGCCGAGCAGATGGCTACGATAGCATTGCATGCGTTAGCGCAAGCATGCAAAGACACGATGCCCCCCAGAAGATCTTCCACCCACCACCATCTGCCAGTGTACTGGTGGAATGAGGATATCGCCACCGCCAGGCGGGAATGCAACCGCGTGAGAAGATGCTACCAGCGATCGCGAGGCAGACCGTCCTACACATCGTGGCAGCGCGAATACAAAGAGAGGCGGAAAGCTCTGAAACATGCCATCAAGGCGAGCAAACGCAAATGCTTCATCGAGCTTTGTGAGACTTTGGAGAGCGACCCATGGGGGAAGGCGTATCAACTGGTCACTAAAAAGATCTCGGCACACAAAGCGTCTATGCCACCGGATGATGTGATGCACTGCATTGTCCGTGAGCTGTTTCCGACTACAGCTGGTGAGACGGTGCGAAATCTTGATGTCGCCACATCCAATAACAGCGCGGCAATTGAGTGGGTTACCAGTGCCGAGATAAGTACTATCGCTGGAAGCATGAAGCTGGGAAAGGCGCCTGGGCCGGATGGCATTCCACTGAGAGCTCTTCGGCTCGCCTGTGCTCTGAGGCCGGAAATCTTCGTTGATATGTTCAACAGGTGTCTACAGGAGGCTGTCTTTCCAAATATCTGGAAATCGCAGAGACTTGTTCTGCTCCCTAAACCAGGCAAGAATCCGGGCGAACCTGCTGCATATCGGCCAATCTGCCTCATCGACAATGCGGGAAAAATGTTGGAAAAAGTCATATGCACCCGGCTGGAGCGCGCTATTGCCGCAGGAGGTGACCTATCGCCAAATCAATTTGGCTTCGCAAGGCCAGATCGACAGTCGACGCAGCGACTAGAGTTGTGGAGATCGCCTCACACGCCATAGCGGGCAGCAGATGGAAGGGAGGAGCCAAGGAGTATTGCTTGATGGTCACGCTGGACATCAAGAATGCCTTTAACTCGGCTCGTTTGGGACTGCATTCTCAAGGCTCTGGCAGCGTTCCAAGTGCCGAGATATCTTCTGGAAATCGTGCGTAGCTACCTTTCCTGCAGGCGGCTACTGTACGAGACAAGCGCCGGCACAGAGGAGTACGTCGTGACGGCAGGTGTCCCACAAGGTTCGGTCTTGGGCCCTCTTCTGTGGAATGCCATGTATGATGGCATCCTGAGACTAACCCTCCCACCGGGCACGCACATGGTTGGCTTCGCAGCCGACATCGCCGTCCTTGTCTTGAGGAAGGAGCTGATGCAGGCCGAGAGTGTGTGAACCAAGCAATTGCGATCATCCAAGCAGTGGCTGTCTCAGTTGGGCTGGCACTTGCGCCGCATAAAACCGAAGCCGTGCTGATAAGCAGCAGAAAAACGTTGTAGAAGTTGCGAAAATTTCGGTTGGCTTGCACAACTATTACGTCCAAAAGAGCGATCAAGTATCTTGGGAGTATGGATCATACAAGGCTCAGCTTTCGAGTAGCACCTGGAAGCGACGAGCAATAAAGCTGCAGGCCGAACCGGCTACTTTCAAAGGCTCATGGCGAATACTGGAGGCCAAAACAATTGCGACGATCGCTGATCGCGGGTGCCATGCGATCCATCGCACTGTTCGCGGCACCAGTATGGGTTCGAGCACTGGACACCAGGAGTTACTGCCAAGGGCTGGAGGCAGCGTTCAGGAAGAGTGCCATCCGCATCATTAGTGGATTCCGCACAATCTCTGATGACGCAGCGTTCGTCATCGCTGGTGTACCTCCGTTTGTGGAAATGGCCAGAGAGCGAGCTGCTACCTATCGGCAGCTGCGATCCCGGTACCACAGCAACGCCGAAACACGAATCGTTCGGACGGCAGGACGGCAAGAATGCCTAGAGAGGTGGCAGCGACGCTGGGATATGTCTCCAAAAGGCCGCTGGACGCATCGGCTTATCCCGAACATCGGGGAATGGACCGGCAGGAAGCACGGCCAAGTCAACTTCCACTTGACCCAGGTGCTAAGTGGCCATGGATGCTTCAGAAGCTATCTGCACCGCTTTGGTCATGAAGCTTCTGGCAACTGCTCTGAGTGTGGAACACTGGAGGATGCTGAGCATACTATGTTCGCCTGCAAGCTATATGAATCACTACGCAACGACTTGGAAAGGGCACTTGGCGTATCGATTGCGGTGGGAAACTTGGTCCCGCTTATGCTGCAATCAGTGGACAACTGGGTTGTGATATGTGAGTTTTGTCAACTGTGATGCAGACCCAAAGAAGCAAGGAGAGAACCAGGAGAGAATCGATGGAATAGGTGGCGCTATGTCTCTTGTGAAGCATTGCTTCACGGCCGTACCACAGGAG